>JAMXBB010000008.1:65560517-66079445 GCA_024138015.1 Lumnitzera littorea
TAGACCTAATTTACATAAGGCATCTACGATTAACCCGCTTTGAAGTAAACAGTAAATAAATTAAACAAATTATTTACCAAAGAAAGTATGAATATATATATATATATATATATATATATATATATACTAGGATTCAAGTATTACAATTAATGTTTACAAGATTTCATTGTATGATATGACCCGAGCAATACTTTACTTGAAAATGGAAGATTCTAAAATAAGTATTAAGACCTTAGAAATATATATGTTCTTCAGTTGTATTTCCATACTCCTCAGGATTCAGCAATTGCCAACTTCAAGGTAAATATAAGTCGTTGGTTAGTTAGCATTTGCAACAATGTCTATAAGAATGTAAGTAACCAACAGCTTAGTAAGTTAGGACAAAGACTTAAAACTATACATCAAACATAAACAAGGTTATCAACCAAATGAGTTAAATGTAATGCATGTATGAGCAAATACCATCACGTGATATTGTCCAGTCCGCTGTAAGATTAGAGAAATTATACTAGCTTTAATCTAGGTTAAGGAGTTTCCATGTTTATGCAACAACTTACAACTAAACCTAAGCTTGTGCAATGGAAACACTGTTCCTCCCGCAACTACCTTCAAACCATTGACTCCATCCTTTCCGTGACCTTCGCTCCTATCACTTAGTTTGACTAAGGATGAAGAAATGACTCATTATGCTATTTAACACTATCTCTTTCGAAGGGGTCGGTATTTAATTGGAGAACCCTAAAAATCTCCCTTAATAGGTTGCTATACAGATCCATTTTAGACTTGTAGGTCATATACTCAGTTAGGTTCAATTTAAAGTATTCAATCAATTCAAACAAATCACACAAATACAAACTAGAATAGTAAACTAGAATCATATCATCAAACTCATAAATAAATACATACAGGCATGCGCACAATCAACTATCTAACAAGCACTATCTCAAGCCTCCAAGTGCAATAAATTAGTACTCCGAAATACAGTAATATATTAATCCCAACTTACCTAGACTTCCTACTTGCTTACTTAAGGTACGACTTGCACAGGCCATTGTCAATAATACCTATAATATAAATATTGTTTTAGTACTCATATAAATATCTTATATAAGTTTATTCTATGATTCTTTATGTCATCTTCAGTTTAGGGTTTTATTATACCTAATTATTCAGGTTTTTAAATCTTTTACAATTATTCTTTTCAAATTAGTTTCTAATTCAGTTTCTAATTACAGGTATTATATGCGAACCTTAGGAACTTATTCTAAACAATTATGTGAAGTTAATCACGTTTCACTTAAGTGTCATAAATCTCTGTTTTAGCTCCTAACTAGTATTTTGATCGTATGATACACTATATTCTTAATTTAACTATCAATTTAGCTCCTAATATGAGAAAAATTTACATTTTTCACATAATTATATAAATTTATATTTCATATCAGATTTATCTTATATTATTATTATTATTATTATTATTATTATTATATGATCAATTTTGACATAATATCTTTTACTCATTAATTTTCTATATTTACATATTACCCATTATTACTTAATATGTACTTAACATGCATATCTAACATTTCCAATACTTCAATATCTTCTTTCATCACCAACTAACATCTCAAAATATCTAAAGACAACCTAAATCAAAAATGGTGCAATTTGACCCTAAATTACAAAATTAACTTAAATATACCCTTTTTACCTAATATTTATTACATATTATACATAATATATACAATTAACACCTCAAATTCCATTAAAGCTATGGAAAATACATTATGCTTAGTAAATTATAGTTGTCATATTCTGATCATGAGAAGGACTAGGATGGTTTAACATATATTATTTTTCAAAATATCAATTTTAAGTCTAATTTTGCTAAAAATTAGCTTAAATTAGGTAAATAACCAAATAAAATTATAACATTCAAATGGAATATTCCCAAAATCATAACTAAGCTTCAAAAATCATTAAAAATCATATTCATTAAGGAATTTAGTTAAAAACCTATCATTTCCTTGTTATGAAAAAGTATGGTAGATTCAACAAAAATAATTTTAATAAATACTAAACATATAGTTTATCAAAAATTAGTTTTATGTAAATTAAATATATCATATAAGAAATATTACACCTAAAATTAGCTTGAAATAACATCGTTTACTATTTTTAAAAATTCATACAAAATTTGTTAGAATCAAGCTTATTTTTAAGGAACCTACATAAACACTTCTAATTTTAAAAATATGGTTTGATATTCTAATTCTTCATACAAAAATAAATAGGGAAACTAAATTTCATAATTTTCCATATATATTTAATATTTTTACTAAATTAAACAAGTTTGGAAGGGAAATCAGAACTCATTAATCAACAAGCTTCCAGCCACCACCAATGGCTCCACCATTATTGGCAACTCTAGGCATGGGGTCCATGGTCTAGTAGTGGTGGTCTTTAGATGTGGGTTTCTTTTATAAGCCCTAAATGTACACTATTTTGTCTAATTTTACTAAAAATACTCTCTCTTCTTTTCTTGATCTCTCTCAATTTTTTTTTTCTGAATTTCTAAGAGTCCAAAATGAATTTTAGAATGGGTTTAGGTATTTATAGAAGAGATTTAGGGTTTCTTTTGATTTTTAGAGGGCCAAATGTCCCTTATTCTTTTCCATTTTCACTTTCTATTTGGCTAATTTTAATTGATTGATTTTCTTTCTTCAATTCCCAAATGCTACGCCTCACTTGTAAAATTTTGTTCATTTTTCCATATTTTTCTTTAATTATTTATGAATTTCCTTTAATTATTTAGTATTATTTTAACATATTTCAAGCATTTTAAGTAATTTCATGTATTTTTACCTATATATAATACATTTATGGTACAAATAAATACTCTTAAATATTATTTTAAGTTATTTTATGATTTTTAACATGCATATAATTTATCTCTATCAGTTCATTAGTTATTGGAACTCAATTTACGCGTTTTCGATAAATAACGAGAAATTTACATATAATTCAATATTATAATAATTAATTATTTTATTATTTATTTTCTTAAATCTAAACTTACTAAATTACTTTTGCTAATATTCCTAACTTCATTGTAAAATTTGGGCTTTATTGAATTGCTTACCTGACCGTTCTAAATTTCACAAACCGAACCCTAAACACTTGATTACAGGGCTCACACAAGCAATAGGTGTAAAGCTCCCATGAGAATGACATCACACAGTACTTCATCCCTATACATGTTCCCCATATTGAATGGTATAGTTACTTGTTAAGTCACGTGCAAAGCACCCTTATTATGAAGCTAATGTAGCTTATAAGGTTGAAGATGCTTAGAGACCAACAGACCTAACCTTTATACGAAGCACTATGCAACTATGTTTTTATAACTCCCTCCATCCACTATAATGGTACACAACTGTCATTTGATGGTATATTTAGTATGGAATAAATTTTCTCTTTGGTCTTCCTTGGAGTTTGGTAGGGAACTTAAAACTTGTATTAATATTAGGGTCATCACTTTTTCATAGTCGGCGTAGACACAAGTCTCCTCTTTCTCCTTGGCTTCGAAATTTCCAACATCCGTCTCCTTCTTAGGCTTGCTCTCATCGGTGCTATCCACTACATCTCCTTAAAGCATCATGATACATCGGTTCAGACACTCAATAACAATATGTCTAAAGCCTCAACATTTAAAGCACTTCATTCCATTGGTCTTCCATCTGGAGGTCTGCCCTCTTACATAGGTCCTCGAGGTTAGTCTAGCCTCAATTTGGCCCAGTTGGCTTGCTCGGCCTCATTAGCTTGCTCAACTATCATTAAGTCAGCCATTCTTCTCCTCGACTCAGTATGGCCTCCTTGGCTCAGCTTAAACAGGTTAGTATGGAACAAGGGCTTAAGAGATTATTGGTTCAAGTCGACTTAGAGCACTTCTTCTCTATCTTTCAACCCTCTATGCTATCTTAATTGCCTCCTCTAAGGTACAGAATCTCTACACCTCTATAATATTGTGAATCTCATATTTGAGTTCAAAAATGAATCTCGATATTGTGTGAGCCTCTAGTTCTTACACGCTAGCTTAAATCATAAGCATCTAGAACTCTCTCACGTAATCATTAGTTGCTTGGCATTCTTGGTGAAGTTCCTGCAATTTTGCAAGTGTATCCTACAAGTAGGTCTTAAGCACAAATCTACCCCTCAACAACCTCTTCGTCTCATCCCAAGCTCTCACACCTCATCTTCCATTCCTTACTCTAGCTGCATTCAGATTTTTCTACCACATAGTAGCATGACTAAAGAACTTAGGTGCAACAAGTCGAACCTTCACAACTTTCGTATATCCATAACAATCAAACACCTTCTTAACCTTCTCTTCCTACTCTAAATATTCATCGGCATCTCCACTTCCAATGAAGGATGGAATTTGGACCTTAACATTGCTAGGTCCTCGAAGAGCTTGGCATTTATGCTCTTGTGCTTAATAGTATTTAACCTCTACTTCTTCCACTTTGTCAGTCTCCACATATAATTCCTCTTCATCCTCTTTTATCTCTTCCAACTCTAACCTTTGTCTAACAACTCGGTCTATGACTTCTCTAATTTGCTGGGGTCAAACTAGATGGTTGGTTCAGCTACCTTGGCCATAACCTCTCTTTAGAACATTTTTGGGTAGGTTACACTACAGTATACCTTAGGATGGTTACCTATTAACTTACATTGTGATGACTAGACTCTCAACAAGAATAGTGAGTCTATTAAGCTTATCATCAATTGACCCTAAAGTGCTACTACCATTATGACCACGACCAAGTTAAGCACCACTACTCTAGTCACCAATAACACCTTGAGCACTTGATTCTAAGATGATATAATACTTTTCAAATAGGACTAACAATACAATATACAAGAAAACAACACTACCTTACTACCCAAAACTTCAACTAACACACTAACAACTTTAACACCTAATGATCACTCGAATAGGATAGAAATGAACTTGCTCTATTTTTGTAGTGAAAAATATAGTAAGAACAGAGTAGCAAAGAAGTACACTTACCAACACACATAAACCTCTACTACATAACTCATAACTTTGAACTTACTCTACAAAATACATTGTAGCAATTATGGAAGGAATACAATAGCCACTAACAACAAAGCAAACTAAAACTTCAATACAACTTCACACACTCCCTCTCAAAACAGTGCTCTAATACCAACGAGGCTGATGCATCTCCAGGGTTGCACACATAGAGAGACAACACAACAAAGCAAAAACTAAAGGAAACAAAGAAAACTTAGAAAAGACCAGGCAGCTACCAACTAAATATGACACACCAATTGATCCTACTTAGCCTTCAATCCGCCGGATGACTCACAGGTTCAAATTGAATGGTTGTTCGCCACTACTCCTTGCTAAAGGGAATAGATAAGAGTTAAAAGGGTAATGAGAAGACTAGGGTTGCTAAAGGAAAACTTGAGTAAATTCTCATATTCAAAATTGATGTATGTATACAATTAAGTGGGGGCTTATATACTTATCTACTAGGGTTACTTTACATGTATGAAAAGATAAAAGTGTATTCTTACAATTAGGTTACATAATACATACTAAAAGGAGTAAAAGAGATAACGAATATTCAATACAGAAAGTAAATGATCCTTCTAAAATGTATTACCAAAAGACACATGTCATTCGGCGGTTGAACGTCAAGAATATGGTACAAAGTGGACAAAAAGAAGCAAGGAGAGTTTGTAGTTAGGCACCAACTTGATCAAGATAAGGTCGATGCTCGGTTAGCCATTCGCTGTAGAGTAATCAACTTGAGCTTGGGTCGAATGTTAGTGGTTGGTGTAGTCAACTCAAGAGTTTGGCTTGAACAATCTTAGAGTTGTTTGTTTGGATATTCTATCATGGTACAGCTGTTTGACAGGTCTGGTGCAAGTGATGGCTCAGTAATCAAGTCAGCAAAGGAAGGAAACATAGAGGTTGGGATAGGAATTCTCATCTTGGATGGGGCTTCAAACTAATATTCTCTAAGTGAGTCCTTAGAGTCCTCTAACTTGGCTACATGTGATCAGTTCAAAGGGTTGATTCCTATCAACCTCCCCATTGTTACCTTACCCAATCTACTATACTACAACACACACTTCTAATTTCAATACATATCATGCCACTACTTTCTATAATTGTAAACATGCTAGTGCCAGTATCATATTTCATTGTAAAGTTTACGTGAATGGAGATGCAAGTTTCAATTGTTTAGCACATTTTGCGTTGAGAAAAATCTTCAATTTATAGGTAGAGTGCATGCATATTTCAAAATTTAGATGTTGTCATTTCAAAACTTTCAAATTTTAAATGATACGCACATCTACCATTTCATTTGCATATAAATTGGAATGTGGAGGAATGAACACTCCTTTACTAAAACATGGAAATGGTCTAGTTATTTTGCCTTTACAATTCACAATTTTAAAGCTCTCTTAGCCTGTGAGTGAAACCATATTGTTCTTGTTTATTCAATCCCGTTTGTTATATTATATTTACCTTTAGTAACTATGAGTGTACGATTTCGTTTTTTGATAAATACTTTTCCGTTTTCTACTACTTGAAATTTTATTCCATCACTAAATTATAAATCTTTCTTCTCCTTAAAAAAATTATAATTATCCCCATGAATCGATTCTTGTGCCATACATTTTCTAGGAAGAACTACAGTTTCTCATTAGGTGGGAAAGGTAAGGGGAAGGTTGTAAGATCAAGTACATCGTCTATATGATAGCAGTTCGATGACATTCCAATATACTTAGAGTATGAGTATGACCTCAATGAGAAGAAAGCACATGAGGTAATGGCAAACGTTGACTGCTGAGGTACACTACCTCCTAGATTTGAACCTCTAAACATAAGTTGCCAAGGTATACCACCTCCTAGATTTGAACATCCACACATGAGTATCCTTATACAATCTATTGGATTTAAGCCTCCACACATGAGCTACCCCATAGCCATATTCAAAGATGAGGAGGATGAGATTGAAATGTTTCCTGATACTAAAGAGTGACATATAGATCAGCATGCACCTGGCTGTTTGAGGCCTATAAGCTTAGGTAAGCCCCTTAAACTCGATAAATCTAGTATTTTCACTACACATTACCGTAAAAGTATAGACGAAAAGGAGAACTCACAAGCATACTACAACACAAGCTATGTTGGAAGATGAGAAAGGGGTATGGTACCCTTATCAAGCACCTAAAATTGAAGTATACTGGGAAGGTAGGGATAGATCGTACGCAAAATAAATTGTTTAAGGCGATGTTTTGTCCAGACAAGCACTAATGAGGTACTATCAAGGGAAGCATAAATACAATCTCGTACGATACCTCGCCAACATGCACCTATCCTTTAACATGGATGCATCAAAGTGGTAAAGTTTATATGAGTGGGAGATACTTAACCCTAGCTTATGACAGTTAAGCTACAGCACTTTAAGCTGAACCACACAAGAGCTCTACTACAAAGGTAAGCTCAGCTCATAGGTAAGTTCACTTCATTCGATATGTTAGTGTTCATATATACCGACATATAAACAGATCCTTTCCATAACAATTCATACATGGGTATAACCATTCACTGGATTGAGAATAATTGGCAACTAAGTAAAAGATAATTGGCATTAAGGTATTTAACAAGTGTCACATGACACAAAATATTTGTAAAATTATTAGAGAAATTCTAAACAAGTATAGCTTAGTTAAGAGAATTTTTTCTATTGGTTTTGACAATGTAAGTGTGAATGCGACCTCCATAGCAAATCTGCAAAATCTTTGTCAGTCAATGCTAGGGGGGTTGGGTGTTTTCTTCCATATACATTGTGCATGTCATATATTTAACTTGTGTTTCAAGGATGGTATTATAGCTTTGCAAAATAGTATAGCCCCAATTAAAAACGTAATGAAAATAATAACTGGGAGGCCATCCTTCTGTAAGAAGTAGAGGAACTTTTATACAAAGCACAGGAAGACTCTGAATATTTAAGATGGATGCGCAACATTGCTATAACTCCACATAAGAGTTATTACATCGCATCGTTCCTTACAACGAATTGTTATGTAACTTTGTAATGTACAACATATGTGAGGTTAAAATTCAACCCAGCAATTAGGATATATGTATCTAGTTGCTAAAGATTCTCAAAGTTTTTCATAATGCAATTAAGACTTTCTTTCAAGTGTATAGCCTGAGTGTTTACCTGTTCGTTATGTTAGCAGTTAGCATTCTTGGCGTACTAGTTCAAGCACGTAAAGACTCAAACCTGCATGACAACGTTTACGATATGGCATTGAAGTAATTATCTTATTATAAAGAAATTATACATATTTATCTTGTTGCAACTATTTTAAATCTCCATTGTAAAACAAATCTACTATTAACATATTTGATAACTTATTACGGTTATATTGATGATTTAACGGATTTGCAAGATATGTACATCTTGAAAGCACAGTAGGAGGTTTCCATAATGACAATTGACTTAGAGGAGCTTCTCATACTCTACCAATGTCAATATGGTGATCAATCATTAGTCTCTCCATCGTCACTCTCCATGGAATACCGCTACTCATTTATAGGCGAGCAATTACTAGCATAGAAATCGAAGTGACAACGGTCTCAGGCGATAATGTTCGAGCTACAACACTACATGAACACAGATTTCGTGTTCTTTGAAAATGTTGCCATCAAGGATTTTGACATCTTGGAGTAGTGGTACAAGTACGTGAGGGACTAGTGAATCCTAGCTCACGTTGCTAATCAAGTATTCACCACTCCTATGTTGACTGTAGTCGTTGAGTAAGCGTTTAGTATCACAGGCCTCATCCTTGATGATTAGTGAGCCTCCTTTTCCATTGTCAACATTGAAGCAAGTGCTTACACGAAAAACTGCTACAAAGCGGCCTGTAGACAACAAGAGCAATGCAGGACATCAAGTGACAAGGATGAGTACTTCAGCGATTGGAACAGATCTGATAGGAGCCTAAGCTCGACCACGAGTACCCTCGTGAGCACCCACTGCATGATAGGAACTGGGCTAAGGACTACTAAGGTTGGTCACACAAGGTAGGTCCAAGTTTGTTAAAAGCTCAAGAACAAGGGTAGAAATGCATGAGAAACACAAAAAACCAACAAGCAAACCTTAACCCACTCCATGGATGTTATGCACCAAGGAACCACTGAAGGCTCATGGCTTAACTTGATATGATGTACAAATTGGTCTAATGAGAGTAATCGCTACATAGCCTTCCTTAAGTATTAGGATAAGAGTGAAGTAAGCAAAGAGGAATGCTCACAGAAAGAGACAACATAGTATATTCAACATCTGATAATGCGTAAGATGTTGCGACTACATTTTCAATGGGTATTTATACCTAAAATATTAAGGCAACAACTATAAATGAAAATGACTAAAAGGGGTAAAGTGCTAAATAAGTAATGTGCAGCGAATGAAAAAGGGTATAAAGAGAAAATCAAGAAAAGCATCTATCTTGTACGAGGATTCTATCATATGATTGCTTTGACACATAGTTGTTGGTTAGTGGGTGAATTTTTGGCTAAAATAGAAAAACCGTATAGTCAAGCTAGCAATTGTTGAGTAAAGGTGCCAAGCAGGACAGGAGGTTCTTTCGAGGTGAGTTCAGCGTAGATATTCTAAAAGCAATTCATATTCAAGTCAGTCGAGCTAAGGATTAAGCGGGTTGAGTTGTTGTTGGAGTGTATCTTAGGTCGATAGTTAATGACTATTGATAAGCACAAAAGGGTTTTGCTCAGACAAGGTAACAAACTCATAGATTGAAGCAACTTGAACTCATCAGGTGTAGTTTAGCATAGGAGAACTCGCTTATCCATACTCTCAAACCCTTAAGCTAGGGCTTTGGTCAAAGGTCTGACACTCCAATTCCTATCATCCTTACCGAGTTAATTGGGATTTGGGATCAAATTTGGTTGGTCCTTAATGAGAATCAAGCTAGGGACCTCTAACCCATAGCCAAGCCCAAAGATTGGAGAGGCTAACACGACGAATCCTTATGTTCCAACCAACCCTTGCCGAGGTCAAGTACTTCCTTATTGAGTCACCTTTAATGCTGTACCGTATGACTACCCATTATTTTGTGGTATGTCGAGTTGATGATTAGCTCTAGTGTTTAGTCGACTTATCACTCGGCATCATCCTTGCCAAGAAGCTAAAAGATAGAGAATCCAGACTGACTAAGCCATCCTTGCTCGGATAAGCCCATATGTCTGTACTTTTTGTTCACATCTCCTAACAACCTTGCCAATGCAGCATCGGAACATGTACAACATCATATGTAGAATTTGTAGCTCCAATGATTGTTTTCCTTGTATATTCATCTTTGCCCTTTTGTATCATGTACTTTGCTTCTTTAGGAAATGCCCTTATTGTCTTTTCCCTTTTGGGCAAGTTACCTTAACCTCGCGTAGAAATACCCTTGTACTTGTAGCTGTAATAGATCAAATTACCTTCAACATACTTGAGTACTTTCTTCCTTGCGTAAATATTGTTTGTTTACTCTCGGCATCACTTTTATCCTTTCCCTTAAACAAGATTAGGTAGCGAATAACCTCATTGGACCAATTCGTGCATAGTATCGAATTGTGCCGTAAGTCCTCGGAAGTTCCATTAGTACGTCATATCCTTTAGAGCTGTCCGTGGGTTTTGCTTACTATTTTCATTCTTCATTCTTCACCCTTTTGTACCTTTCCCAACTAATCATTTCTAAACTTTCTATAAGCTTAGACTTATCCAATGACCAGCTTTGTCTGTTCTTCGTCATGGTTCGTAATAGTCCTCATCTAAGACCTCCTTGGTTTGGTAAGGGCTGAGGTTGGCAACATTTCAAAAACCCTCAAGTTTTCTAGTAGTTTTAGTTGGTACGCATTGTCATTTATCTTCTAGAGTAGCCTAAATAGTGCTTCAACTCCGTTAGATAGCTTGTTTTTCCTCTTGTTAAGGAATCTCTCTTTGCTTAAGTGTAGCCATTCTTGATCTTTAGATTGAAACTACTTGGTCTTTCTCCCTTTGCCTTTCTCTTTTAGCTTCCTGGTAGCTCAGTTGATGTCAAGACCCAATGGCGACCTAGTCGTGGTAGACGCCGTATATCACATAAAAGACCATGAATTAGTTTCCCGTCCAATCATGAATCCTTTATATGATATACAAGACTATTACAACCACTATCTTCCCAAGAATAATAAGAAAAAACGATATCATAACATAAGTATATTCATATGATATTTAACTTATATTATATATACTAAATAAAAGATACAATAGTTCAAATTATAAGTATAGTTACTACAACGAGGTAAAGATAGAAGTACACATAAAAGCCTACATATGTCCTCTTAATGCCCACTCTAGCTTACACTTGCCTAAAATCCTATACTTTCCTCTAGCATCCTGTATCCTACAACTAGTGTCTACAAAAAGATATCCCTGCATCAAAAGCCTATAAGGGTATAAGCTAGTAGCTTAGTGAGCAAATCTCTCAACCATATTGACAAGCAAGTTATACATACATTAAATCAAGCATATGAATGCATGAATAAGCAGAATGCCAATCAGATACATACAGTTAACCAGGTACTGTACGCAACTCATATTTAACACCTTTTAAAGTTAAGGTTGGAGTATACATGGCACCAGTCAGATCCGGGTATTATACCTAAACTTACTTTACTACAAAACTCCGCATTTTGTATTCAAATAAATCAATCTATTTGTTTTAATCAAAAATCAAGTTCCAGGTATAATTGTAAGTAGGCCTTCGCAATCCACACTCCCCCCTAAACGAAGGTCTTTGGACTCAACTCTTAGTTAGGCGATTGGCACCTACAATACCTAATGTTCCCATGGGCTAGAGTAAGGTCATATTGTACATGTGCACCTAGTAAAGCATTATATTTATAAAACCAACAACCTACGTATAGCTTCTCCCAACCTTCGTGTAATGTGATGACTAGAATTGATTTATGCAATGCATGTCGATGCATATTCCAATTTACTTAATAAGTCAAATATAATTAAGTCTAATTATTGTATGACCAGTCAATATCACAAATAGTATAGTTCTTATTTAATCTACTATGCAACAAACAACCCGTTATCAGTATTTGAAGTAACTTCACAATTTAATACACAATAGCATTCATATGCATATTCCCTAACCCCACAAAATATCCAATTAACGATATTATTTAAATTCACTAACTATGAGCCCAACCAAGCATGGAATTATAAAGATTGCTCACTCGGCCATAATGTCTCTCACTTGTCGTAGTAGTCTATAAGAAGATTCGAACCCTCATCAAGATACTTGATTATTATAAAATGGAAATGGTAATAAGTAACTACGTAAACTAATTATCTTAGGAAATTGATTACCAAAATCTACTTAAGTTTTCTATTAATTTTCCCCCAATCGAATTCTTTTATTAATAGTATGTAATGTTTTTGTCTTGTTTTCAATATTCATGCATTTATAGTTGATTTTCATCGTTTTCGAGTGTACGTTCACATAGCGAGATCCGTTTTGGACATTAAGACCCACATTTTACGATATGGTTTAAATTATTATAAATTTAGTTATTTTGACTTAAATATTCTTATTTATTACTTTCATATCTCATTTTGTTACTTTATGATCTAATTAATTACTAAATTCTTATATTTTTATAATTTTGAACTATTATTATTATTACATGTATTTATATAAGGTTAATATAAGTTGATATATGCATTATGGACCAATTATGGGTTTTAGCCCATACATGCATATATAAATAAATGTAATTATTATATTATATTAGATACTTGTATTATAATATACATATGTACTCATTTTATACTCATGTGCCTAAGTATCTTATGTGTATGCTTATATATACTAGTACATATACTTATATGTATAGTACTATTATACGTATATTTATATAATATTTACATACGGTTATATACCTATATTTATACATATTTTTATATTTTTAAGGTATAATTTTAAAGAATTTCTATATAATTTATATATACATATCCTCATGATTTTGATTAGTATACCTTTATGTATGTACCTAACAGTCCTAATATACTTAGCTATGTACACAAAAATATACGTATACGTAGACGTGTATGTACATGTATATATATATATATTCCTAATCTTATTATGTGTACATATACTTATACTATATATTCTCCTAGAATTTATACATACATACTCCATATATGTTCATAAGCTATATGTATACATATATATATTCCTACACTTACACATATGTATGGGTATTCTTACATGTATAATAGATATGTACATAATAGATAAGTTTTGGAAACTAGGATTATGCATGTAATTCCACTACATATACACAAGACTTTTAGAATCATTTTCCAAAACATGAACTAGTTATCCCTTAACACACTAAGTATAGGACTTCGCTAAATTAGATGACAAATAAACATATACATACTTTATAAGAAACACTAGTATGAATATAGTAGATATACCTCTTTCTTCTTCTAAATAGAGGTAAGAAGCTGTGCTATTTGGGTAGCGAAATATGAAGTGGTTGTTGAGGGAAAAAGGAAGTGAGAATGAAAACTAGAAAAGGGAAAAGGGGGAGAGGGAAGTTACGGTTGGGGGTAGAGTGAAAAAGGGGGTTTTGTTTGTATTTTAATTGTGTTTTGAAGAAAGTTGGAGTGGGGTCTAGGGTATTCTAAGGGAGACGACAAAAGAGAAAAAGAAAAGGGAAAATAAACAAAGGAAAAAGAAAGGAATTCAATAGAAAAAGAAAGAAAGTTCTAGGTGAAAATGACATGTGTTGACTTAGTCAACTCTCACAAAATTACATGTATTTGTTATTTATATTTTTAAAAATAAACATATTTAGCAGAAAAATTAAGGGAAAGAGGGAAATAAGGAATCAAATGAATTAATTAGTAAAACAATTATTAGAACTTTCCTTAAATATTTATAATCCTATAAATAATATTTAGCATAATTGTTAATATAACTACAAAGAAAATTATAAGTTACAATACTAATAATTACTATATATTGACTAAATAATAACTAAGTACTTAAATCTACATAATACTAGCTCATTTATATAATTATAAGGTTAATATTATTTATAAAATAATATTATAGTTTCTTATCAATTAATTTAGTATGTACACATTTGTAAGTATTTAGTAGTTATCTTTAATTGTTAGTTAGTAATTTTACATGATTTATGTAAGCCCCTAAAATTGTATTTTAGATAATCAAGCCTAGATTTAGGGCCTTTAGGAAAAGTGATCAAATTGATTCCAAATTTTACGATTAAAATAGAAAAGTTAGATGAAGTAACATAGTGAAGTTAGATTTTGAAAATAATGACCTAAAATGCCAATTTTACCGTTAGAAGTAGGATTATTTAATATAATACTAAAATGTTCGGAACTCCTAAAAATCAAACTCAGATTACGATAAGAACTTACAGATAAGTTAATTAAGCTATAAAATGAGATAATATAGTATAATTTACTATATAAATATACTCATATTTTTATGAGTATATCCAATATAAATAATAATTATACCCGTAAATTAACCTTAAATTACGTAATTGTATATATATTGCGTTGAATTCATGAAACTAATTAAGAGAATATATCCTAAAAATAAAAGATATGTTAGAAACTTAATTATATGAGTATAGTCATATATTACACGTGATATATGTATGAGATATATACCTGTATATTAATAAATAATTAAATCTTAATAAAATATACCTAAAATGCTACAAATAATAGCAAATCTCATCCAAATGACTCAAATTGCAGCTAGAAATCTGGAATTCATCATGGCTGTTGTAGAGGAAAGGATTTATGTCGAATCAAAAGTTGAATCCTCAAGAGAATGACACCACATGTTACCAAATTCAAGAGGATAAGTATGCATTTATGGAAAAAAAATTGCTAGAAATTTCCTAAGCTGGTATAAAAGCAGACCTAGGATAAAAATTAAACACTTTAGGACCCGAGACATCTAAAGAAAATTACAGGCAAAATTTAGGGAAATCAAAACACTTTAGAAATAAATATATAAAAGCAAAGCAATTTTCGTGCTAGGATAGAACTCGAACCTACCTTGAATCTACTGTGAAACCTAACCATCCCCAGGCAGTCCACCTACCGTGCAAGATGTCCGACATACCACCAATTGCCGCCGACCACCGTAGCATCCAAGAATAACTAGGTTAATTCTCTACCTTATTTTTCATTAATTTATAAAAAATACCTAAACCACCTAGAAAATTATGAAAAAAATTATATTTAGGTTATTTTGAACATGATTTCATGTGATATTTTTATTTTTGAAAAATTTGTAATATTTAGTATACTTGCTTAACAAAACTATTATTCATTCGAAATTAGAATTATAAAATAAATGTACTAAATGATATTGTTTCTAGCTTAAAATTTTTGTGTAGGATGTGTATCATATATAGATAATTGCTATGTAGCCCAAATTTTGATTTGAATATTTTAAATATTTATTGATTTTTTAGCCTAAAAATAGCACAAAAATAAGCTAAAATTGTGAAATTAATTGATGAAATGGACATGTATTGATCTTTAGTGAATAATAACAATGTTGGGTTAGATTAAAATTAATTTGGTGTGAAAAGGATCATAATTGAGTAATTTATGATAATTTAAGGGTAAAATTGTAAATACAAATATATAGCCAATAGGTCGAAAACTTGAAACCAAGTAATAGCTGAGTTTCCCATATTTTTAGGAGTCTATAGAAAATTTTTGGGAATTATTTGGTGAGCCAAACTATTTATTACGAATTTTTGTAGTAAAATGGCTTAAATTACAAAAAAGAACGTATTTTTAGTGATAATAAGTTAAAATGAAATAAATAGTTAAATAGAAACTATGTATGAGGTTGCTAATCAGATTAGATAAAAAGAGTATATTTTTAATATATTTATTGATATTTTCTGATTAGGATACGTTATAAGTATATTAGGGTTAGATAATACTCATATTATAACATTTTATGGATAAATCAAGTAAAATACAATTTAATAATGTAAATTATGTATAATAAAATAATATTTATATAGATATATATATAATTGTATTAAAAACTCGAACTACCCGTTAAAAGTCATCTCTAGAAACAAAACCCGTAACAGATGTTGTTAGGTCTGTACAAACCTAACAATACTAATTTTATTAAAATCGGACAATCTTATGCAATATAACTTATAACTCTATCATATTCTAGAATATACATATTTCGGTAACCCTACCAAAATTAAAATGTGACTTAATAAATTAAAAGTACGTTTCGATATGATCGAAATAATATGTAATACGTAATGGTATAGACTACGTATTTTATCGATAATTAACAACTTAACTCAATATATAATAATAATATATCTATATATTATGGAAATAATATATATATATATATATATATATAACCATTTTAGATCAAACCCTAATGTTTTTGTAAATATTACGAAAACTGAATTTGGGTCTTTTATGTATATAGGATCTCCTCATGAACAAGTTATCGACGACTCAAGTCTGTCGTAGTGAACGTCTAAACAAGTAAGTTGGGATTATAGCTTTATGGCTTATTAAGATACTATATTAAAGTATTTGGAGACCCAAGAATACTTCTGGCTATGTTTGTAATTAATCGACTGTATACATACTGTGTGTGTAAGTATGATACTTTGTTGTGATAGGAGTTAAACTCCTTAGCATGCTATTCTACATGTTTACATTATTTTTGTATTATATGAACTTAGTTGGCCACCCTTGATTAAAACTAACGTTTATTCGACTAAAATGAAACTAAATATGCATAACACCTATTAAGAGAAACAATTAAAAGTGTTCGACCAAATACCAACTTCTTTCGATGAGGATAGCTGAAATGGTCTTTTCCCCATCCTTAGTTGAACTAAGTGATAAGCGAAGAGGTTACAATAAGGGTAGGACCCGTGGTTCGAAGGTGGTCATAGGAGAAGGGTGTTCCCATTGCACAAGCCTAAGTTTAGTTTAATTTGAGTCTCGATAAAACTCCTCAATTCAAGTTGGAGCGAATGTAATTTCTTTAACTTCACAGTGGACCGAATAACATTATGCGATGTTTCATTTGATTGATTGCATTATATTTCATCATAATTAATAACCTTACTTGTGATTGTTTGGTACTCTTTTGACTCCATCCCACTTACTGAGCTAATTACGCTTACATGCCCATAGACTTTTTTGTAGGTATTGAGTAAGGACCAGAATGTTTTGATACCAGCAACCTCATGTTAGTGTGCTATTGATTGGGAAAGTGAGGAACGGAGAATCAACTGAACCTAGGCTTTTGACCTTTCTTTTGTCTTTTCTTTTGAATTTTGAGGAAACTAATTGGGAATTCTCTAGAATGCCCACTAGTTTCCTAACTTATTGTAAATAGTTTGCAAAACCTGTGGCTTTTTTATAAACTCTGATTGTAAATTATAATTGTAGATGTAAGACATTTATGTCAGTTCTGTTGTATTATAAGATAACAAGTTATATAGAATATGTATTTTGTAAAGCTCTACTAGGGATTTGGTTATTAATAAGTATCAAAATGGATGTTTCAAGCTGGTTGAATTGTATACGCCTTATGTGAACTATATCTACGATAATAGCTGTAAGGTCAATATCTATCCTAGGTTAGTTTACATGGTGAAACTGTTATGACTCCTCCTATTCAAGGCGTGACAATTTAGCTTATTATGAAATATCTTTACTCAATTAAGGTTTTATCATGATTATATTAAATTAGCACATTTATAAGTTTAAAGTTATGATTTTAGGATTTTTATCACTTTCAAGTACAATCTTTAGTGTTTATACGCATCTAAGGTTTAAGAGTTTTATATGCGATTAAATCTTCAATTATTATATTAGGGTTTTTATCTTATCTAGCCTTATTGAATCTTAGGGTTGTCTATCACACCAAAGTCTAATCTAGGATTCATATTAGAAATTTTAAGGGTTTACAGTCAATGTGTTAAGTGACTCTTTTGTAGATCTATTGGAGGGACTGAGCTCTAGTTCTTACGTCTGGATCTTCTTAGTCAATCAAGGGCATTAGGGAATAATCAAGAGGCAGCTTAGGGTTGAAATTGTAGACAACTTCAAGTAGGGTATGTCCAATGGTGGCATATACAATTATATTGTAAGCAAATAGAGGCATAGCCTTTCCTTGTTCAGCTTAGCTTTTTTCTTTCTTACAAATGGCACATCCCTCAATCACATGATGTACATCACATTTCATTTTATGCTAAAAGAACCTATCATTCAATAGCTCATACATCCTTTGTTCTAGAAAATGCTCAAGGGTCTTCTACTATAGGCCTCTCTTATTAGTAGCTCCCTAACTAAACAGGTCGACGCACATAATTTGCTACCTCAAAATAGATAACCATCTTCCACGCGGTATTCATCTATTATTCTTCCGTCTTCATAATGTTTATATATTGGACCAAAGTGGGAATCATGTTGATACTGTTCTTTAATGCTTGCAAACCCTAACAATCTGGTCCATAACTTAGTGAGAACAACGTGTCTTCTTAATAGAGCATTCGCAACTACGTTATTCTTGCATTGCTTGTATTTGATGATGAAATTAAATCCTTCCAAAAATTCAATTCATCAAGGTTGGCATTTAGAAAGTTTCAATTGGCTATATAGGTACCTCAAAGACCAATGATCCATATATATGACAAATTTCTTTGATAGAAGATAATGTTACTATATGCGAAGAGCTTGGCAAAACTCTTCTCTTCTTTTTCTCCCTATTTGAACTCTATATTCTTCTTTGTTAGCTCAATTAAGGGTGTTACTATAGTACTAAATCCTTAAATAAAGTGCCAATAGAATGTTGCCAATTTATGGAAATTCCTCACCTTTGCACATGAAGTTAAGGTCGGCCACTCAACAATGGCTTAAACTTTTTCTTCATCAGCTTTCAATCCTCCTCCACTAACTACATAACCTAGGAAAATCACCTCTTCTTGACAAAAACAACACTTCTTCATGTTTTTGAGCAATTTCTCTACTCAAAGGACATCAAAAACAGCTTAAAGTTGGTTAATATGACTTGCTAGGTCGGTAACATAGACAAGGATGTCGTTGAAATAGACAATAACAAACTTCTCGATCAGGTCACTCAAAACATGGTTCATCAATCTCATAAAAGTGTTTAAGGCATTTAATAACTTAAATGGCATGATGGTCCACTCATATAGGCTATGTTGGATCTTAAAAGCAATTTTCCATTCATCCCCTTACCTCATTTAAATCTAGTGGTACCCTAACCTCAAGTTGATCTTACTGAGCACTCTTACACCACTTCATTCGTCTAACATATTGTCTAATCTCAGAATGGGGTATCTGTACTTAATCGTAATCTTGTTAATAACCCTACTACCCATTTACATATGTTAAGTATCATCCTTCTTTGACATAAGTAATGCAAGCACAACATAGGGGCTAAAACTCTTTCTTGCATATTCCTTCTCTAATAGCTTGTTGACTTGCCTCTAGAGCTTTGTAGCTTGCTTAAGATTAATTCTATAGGTAGGCTTGCTCAACAGTATGGCATTATGTATCAAGTCAATGCAATGCTCAATACCTCAAAATAAGCATAATCCCTCGAGCAACTTCTCTAAAAACACGTCGGAATATTCATCGAGCAACTTCTTGACCTTCTCTGGCAGCTTCACTTGCTCCTTCGATTCTAGTAGCCTCCTAACTAATGAGAAAGTTAGTAGGTTAAATTTGATGGTTGCTTGAAGCTCAGCTCTACTTAATACCAAAACCTTCTTTGATCCTCAAGCCAATTTGG
This sequence comes from Lumnitzera littorea, assembly GCA_024138015.1. NCBI lineage: Eukaryota > Viridiplantae > Streptophyta > Magnoliopsida > Myrtales > Combretaceae > Lumnitzera > Lumnitzera littorea. The sequence goes on from JAMXBB010000008.1 coordinate 65,580,522, forward strand.
CTTGTAATTTACTCACTTAACTCAGGGTCATGTTGTTCAAGGTAATTTTCCTCCCATCCTTCTCAAACACATACATGTTCTTAAACCCATGATGCATAACCCTCCGATCAAAAAGCCAAGGTCATCTTAACAACATATAAGACACATACATGGGTAGCATGTCACAAAGAATTTCATCATAATAGTTTCCAATAGAGATCAGCAACAACACTTGCTCAGTGATATGCAATGCACCCTTCTCATTTAGCCAGTCCAGTTTATAAGGCCTCATTTGTGATATGGTTTGTAATTTAATCTTCTTAATAGGTCAATAGATGCTACATTTGTACAACTTCCACTATCTACTAAGAGTGCATACACTTGCCTATTCACCTTACATGTGACGTGGAATAGATTCTCGCTTTACTCTTCCTTCGTAGAGGGTTTTATACTTATTGCATGTTAGATAACCAAAGTTAGTTTGTTTAGATTCTCAACAAATACATCCTCTTCAATAAGCTCATCCTTTTGAGTAGTATCCTTCTCTTGGACAACCTCCTTCTCGGGCTCCTCATTAGTACTTTCTACTTCAACCTTCAAGACATCTCCCTTAATGATCATAGTTCTTTTGTTCGAACATTGGGCAACCATATGCCTAAACCCTTGATACTTAAAACACTTGATCTGGCTCATCTTCCTCCTAAATCCCCGTGCCTCCTAGGAGGTGCACCTCACTATCAACGAGTCGGCTCTTTTGTTCTACTCTGACATTTTTCCTTCTAGTTGGCTCAACACTTTACTGAGCTCAATAACTTCCTTAAATGGATTAATTTAATTGACCAAGTTAACCCATTAGTGGTTAGCTTAGCTTATTCCTCCTCTGTCTTTCAATTCATTGGTTCTTATAGCCTAATCCAACATAGCAAATTATTGTAGTTTCACAACATCTCGGATGTTGCTTCTCAATCCAATGAGCAACCTAGATATTGTTTAGGCTGATGGTTCATCCACTTCGTATCAGATCATAAGTATTTAGAACTCATGAACATGTTCATCAATAGTTTAGCTTCCTTTCCTTTACACTTGAAGTCGAGCAAAAATATCTTATAGATATGTATCCAACACAAATTTGTTCCTAAGTATCCTCTTCATCTCAAGTCAAGAGTTTACTTCCTTATATCCTTCTTGTCTTCTCATAATTTAAAAGTTCTTCCTCCACATCATAGCATAACTTCAGAACTCTACAGTAACGGTCCTCACTTTCTTGCGGTCTTTATATTAGTAGTAATCAAAAACACGTTGAACCTTCTCCTCCCAATCCAAATAGTCATCTACATTCCTAAAACCATTGTAGCTTGGGATCTAAAGCTTTACATGGTTAGCAACTCAAGGTGTTTGAGCTCACTCTTCTTCTTCATTGTACTCTTCTTCTCCTTCTTCATCTAACTTAACTAAATCAATCCTTCTCCTTACACGTCCTCCTACTCCTCCACTTCGTCCTTATCGAGTTGGGATCTATCCTCTCATAGGTTGAATAGCATGTGGAGCATTCTATACGGTCTTAGTAGGTCAAAAGGCTAATGCATAAACAACTTTGGTCAAATTAGCTATGATACCTCATCAATTCACCCATCTATACTTTTAGGGGTATTCTATGTTGTCGACCATGCTAGACAATACTACTATTATCATCTCCAATACAAGTTTAACATTGCGATCCATCATTCCCTTCAATAATACTCAATAACAAACTCAGAATCCTAGAAAGAATAGACACTATCCTTTTTTCAAGCTAAACAACTCACACATACACTTTTCCATACGAAAGTTCAATCTAACTTTGAACACAATAGCTATTCCAAAGAACTATAAACCTAGTTGAATTTTTCCCTATTCTCGTATGCTCAAAACAAGGCAAAATAGAGTATTTGACAACAAAGGTCTCACAGCAATGGCAAAACTTCAAATACTCCCCAAAACACTTACAATTAATCCCTTTCATATTCACAGCACACTTGACAACAATACTCCACACTATACAGTAACAATCACAATTGAATAAAAACTTACACAAATAAACCCTCACTCTGATACTAAGATAATATGAATTGGGCGAAGGACTAACTTGGTTGATCATAAGAGGTGGGTCCAAGCTTGTCGAAAACTCGAAAACAAGGGTGAAAATGTACGAAAAACATAAAAAACCAACAAGCAAGCATTGATCTACTCCATGGATGTTACGCATTGAGGAACTACCAACGGCTCATGGCTTAACTTAATATGATGCACGAGTTGATCTAATGAGGGTACTCGCCATTTAGCCTTCTTTAAAAGTTAGGATAAGAGTGAAGTAAGCAAAGAGGAATGCTCATGGAAAGAGACAATGTAGTATATTCAATATCTAATGATGTGTAAGATATTGTGGCCACATTTTCAATGGGTATTTATACCTAAAATATTTAGGAAACGATTATCAATGGAAATGACTAAAAAGGGTAAAGTCCGAAATAAGTAATGTACAATGAGTGGAAAAGAGTATAAAGAGAAAATCAAGAAAAGCATCCATCTTATATGGGGTATTCTATCATATGATTGCTTGGACACATGGTTGTTGGTTGGTGGGTGAATTTCTGGCTAAAATAAACAAAGTGTACAATGAAGCTAGTGATTACTAAGAAGAGGTGCCGAACAGGACTGGAGGTTCTTACAAGGTGAGTTTAGCTTAGACATGCTTAAAGTAATTCACATTTAAGTAGGCCGAGCTAGTGGTCAAGCAAGTCGAGCTATTGTCTAAGTGTGTCTTAGATCAACAATCAATGACTATTAACAAGCATAAGAAGGTTTAGCTTAGACAAAGCAACAGACTCATAGATTAAAGCAACTCAAACTCATCAGGCATAAGTCAATATAGGAAAACTCCCTTAGCCATACTTTCAAGCCTCCGAACTCAAGCTTAAGTTAGAGGTTCAGTGCTTTGATTCCTATAACTTGAGGAGATACCTAGTAAGTACTAACAAATCTTTCCTTTATTTTCATTAGTCGTTCAAAAATGTTTTTTCACCTAATAAAATTATTTTCACAACTATCCCAAAAAAACTAAATGGTATGGTTTCCCAAAAATTAGCAATCTAACCTTAGGCTTTTCAAATTATTTTTCTTCAAAAACTTTTAAATGGATAATCATGTACACCTGGCATTTTTTTTTTCCTAATTTAAAAGTGACCAACATATTAAAGGTTTTCTAAAAATTTACACCCAATTACTGGTGTCTGATTCCAACTAATGGATAGATAGACACTTTCGAGGTAACCTCAAAATCAACTAAAAAACTTTCCCCCTTACCCTTAATTTCTCCATGAGTGAACTGTTATAATGCTTTTCTATACAATTATGATTCACAAATGGTATTTTATTTTATATTTCTACTTGACAACTATATTTCGATTGGAGAGACAATATTTTATTATGTACTACCATGATTTATAGTTAATAATGACGTAATTTATTTCTTCCATGTATTTTGAATTTTTGATAATCTAATGAGAATTCTCCATCCTTTACAACTTCTCTCACTTTGCTTAACATCACTTAATATTTTCATATTGCACTAATATCAAGATCACATGGTTTAAACCAATTATTTTGGAACGAAGTAAAATTTAGACCCAAAATTTATCTCTTTCAGTATGTGTAATGTAAATGTATGCATAAAGTGTTACAATAATCTGGAAAGAAAATATGAGTGTAGGAGAAGAGGGAAAATTACTAGTGAAAACATAGAAAAAAATACAAAAAAGGAATTAATTATGAGGAATTAAAAAAAAAAAAACATATGAAACAGTTCACGAACCAATCATGGTCCATCATGGAGTCGGCCCTAAACTGGCGGTTTTGGACTGGTTTGACCCAATGACCATGTCTATGTCTATGCATGTTGATTTAAATGGCTATATGAGTAATGAGTAATTATATGTAATTGCATGGTTACAAATTACATTAATATATAGATAATTCTTGTTAATATGAGCAATGTATATATAGTAGTATATCCATACAATTTTTCATTTCGTTTTACTCTTTTCTTTTATAGGTTTGGATATATTCAAATAAAAGAAAAAAATAAACCTAAAATTTCAAATCTTTCTACTACAAATAAAAAAAAAAAATCAATGACTAGTTTTGTTTTTGTTTTTTTTTTTTTTCCTTTGATATTTGAATTTCTAACTTGAAGTGCCCACCTACATGAAACACTATTAAATTAGTCTTTTTTCTTACATTGTTAAACTCAAACTGGGAGATTAACTAAGAATAAGAAGAGGTTAAGGATAAAAAAGGTCGACCAAGGGTCAAAAAGGGATCAAACCAGGATGGATAAAACATTAGAATGCAATTCATATTTATTTAAGGTGATAACATTATCCACATTTTTTAAATTTGAAATTTGATAGCATTTTTTAATGGTGAGTAAGTATCCTTGCATACAAAGTGCCTGTCCATAACTTACTTGATCAGGTAAGTTCCAAGTGAATACTAAGGTTCATAAAGTAGGTTTTAAGTATAGATTTCTTATAATTTACTTCTAAAGGTTAGGGTATATATATGAGGTCTTCCTACTCTATAGCCACCTTAAAATCTGTTTTCATATATTTACAGTATAGATGATACAAGTTCTATGGTAAAATGTATCCACTCAATAAAAAATTATTAAATAATATTATTGAATAATAAATAATATTATATTTATTAGGTTAATAAATAATATCATATTTGTTGGGTTAATAATTATTATGATCCAAATATATAATACTAGCATAATTATAAATAATCAATAGATAATTATACAAATTGATAGAAGTTGGTATTTTTCACAAGATTGTAATAGTAGTTTTAATAGTTGTAATTATAATTTTAGTAGTTATATTAGGAGGGAAAGTTAGTTACTTGTAATAAACTAGTAGATTAAGATGTATTTTTATAAATAGGATAACGTCAATAAAAATAGAAAAATAAGTTTCAATTTAGAAAAATGATCTTGTACCCTTTGGAGAGTGGTTCTCTTAAATTAACTAAAATCAAATTCCTTTTTTATTTTCATCACATTCATACCAATATCAACACTATCATTCACTATTATAATAAGAATTACGAGTGCTAATATTTAGTGCGCTTGTCTCATTCCTCATTGCCATGACGAACTCTACTTAAGTTGCAATATTGGAGGATAAGATTAATTCCTTACAACATAATCTGAATAAACATTTTGAGATGTTAGTGCACAACTTTTTAAGTTGCAAAATATGATAGTCAAGGAACAATTGAATCAAAGTATTATTGCTACAGACTCAATGCCAAGGTTCGACATTCCAACCTGTATCAAGAAGAGAAAGAAATATACAAAGATAAAGTGATGTAGAAACATATCAAGAGGAGCAATTACTAGAAATCCAATGTAAAGACAATCAAGAAGATTCTTCCCAAATCATGTAGAAGTTTGTTAAGGATGATTTTATGATCTGAAAGCCAACCAAGATTTACTTTTGATCACGTGCATGTCACATGAAGAAGGCTAAAAGAAAAGGCCATTACGCTGGCTATAGTACGTGACGTTATCAAAGTGAGGTTCAACTTCCCGTAAAAGTCATCTGGATGAGGACAATGCATGTTCCAAGGCACTCACTTCATAAGTACAAGGAATTCAAGAATATCTTTCTAACTATGAAAGTTGAAAGCATCATTATGATTATACCCATGCCAATGAGTTCAATATGTGGTTTAGATAAAGCAGCTCATTTATCTTTTGTGAAGTTAGTGTAATTTTTTGTCTAGGTTGGATTAAACAAATTTTAAGGTCATAGCATACAAGACCTCTAGATGTAAATAAAGTCTCTTTCTCTTTTAACCTTAAGGGTAAGATTATTTTGAAAATGTGAGGAAATTGTTATGATCTAAATATATAGTACTAATATAAATGTAAATAATCAATAGATAATTGTACAATTTGATATAAGTTGATATTTTTTACAAAATTATAATAGTAGTTTTAATAGTTGTAATTGTAGTATTTGTAGTTGTATTAGGAGGAAAAGTTAATTACTTATAACAAATGAGTAGATTAAGATGTATTTCTATAAATAGAGTAATGTCAATAAAAACAAAGATAAGTTTCAATGTAGAAAAGTGGTCTTGTACCCTTTAGAAAGTGGTTCTCTCGAACTAATCAAAATCAAATTTTATTTTTATTTTTATCACATTTATACTAATATCCATACTATTATTCACTATTAATATAGAAATTACACATGTTAACAGAGAAGGCCCCTTTCACTTTATAATTTCTATTCTTTCCTTTATTCTTCCCCATTTACCTCTCTAACTTTATATTTTCCATTCTTTCTTCTTATTCCTTCCCATTTTTTTTTTTTAATACTAAGAATACATAAGCTTAAAATAATGAAAGTAGAAAAATTACTTCTTTTTTTTTTTAATTTCATTGATATTGCTATAAGCTTCATAAATAACTTGTAATATTATACATAAATTACTTTTTTCATATTACATAAATTTGAAATTTGCATTTGAAAAGGAAACATTTATAAAAAAAAAAAACAAAGTATCAAGATAGTTTTAAAATGCTATCAGATAAATTTTGATTCAAAATTTAGGAATTCATACCTTACTAGATAGGATATAGATAAGGCTAATATGCTCTATTTACCTTAAATTGACTCACCCTTAGCATCTTGTAGTTTGCGTTTTCCATTTTTCTTGGATCTAGATTTATTTTTGTTTTTAGTGAATTGATACATTCCTAAAAAGAAAATAGTACATTCTAACTTAAAGAACCCAAATAGGTTCATAAAGAATCAAATTGAACTATCACATCAATAAGGATTACAAAAGTGATCCAAACTAGTTTTATGATTGGATTAAATCAAACCGGATTGAATCCAACAAGTTAACTATGATCCAATCACGGTGGTTTTCTCTCTCTAACCTTGTGACCATAATATCTTTTTATATGTATGGTAAATGTCCATCCCTCTTTTCTTTTGTGATTGGACAATTAGCATTCAACTTTCAAAAAGTGCATCAAAACTATAAAACTCCCGCAAAAAGTAAAATTACCTTGATAAAAGCCTCTAAATTAGATCTTTAATCAGGGATGCAAGTCAATTCTTTTGAAAGTTACGAATACAGGTGCTAAAAGGAATCTAGTACAACATTCAAGCCAGTATTTTCCTTTTCCAGGACAATGTAAGACTTGTTAGATTCATATATAAAATTTTGAAAGAAAAAAACACAAAACAAAAAGGGCTTTCACAACCTGGAGCATATCCCAAATACCGCTTATTGACACCTAACAATATTAACCGTTTCCGAAGTCCTCCAAAGGTTTATGTTTCACTACGTATATTGAAATTAAAAACGGTATGCCGTATCAACTGCTAAGCTTCAGGCCCCCCAACTATTCGATTTTCCTTCTAATTTTCCTTTAACTGGCATCATGTAATTTATAAAATTTACAAGTCTCTTGCTCAGAGGATGGCTTTACACCGAACTCAAACCTCCCAACTTAGATACTGATCCGGAAAAGTTCAATACAAGCTTCACAAACCATGGAGAATGGCTAATTATCATGCTGTTGAGCATCCTTCAACTGAGGGACATCGCATTCCTCCCTAGCAGGAACAGCTGTGAATGTGACTGACGAGCTTGTTGATGCTATAGAAGGGACTTGCACTGCTCCTGCACCCAAATCATCTGACCGCGTCACTTCACTGCACTCAACTGTTTTCTCCTTTGCTTCAACAATTGATATTTCAGTTCCAGAGCCTGTTACATGATGAGCATGAGGATCAATAGATGCATTGGATTGCAGCTTACTAGTTGCAAAGGAAACTTCACCATTGTTCCTAGCTTCAGATGCTGACTGCAGACCCTGCACTTGAGAACCTTCTTGAGAATGGATTGTCAAACCTGCTGCAAACATTGAAGCTTGGGAAGGAGCAAAACCAGGCGCAGGCCCATATGCATTTGCTGGCTGTGCTCCTTGAGTCTGAGAAAGCACATAGTTCATGATTACCTGTGCCAATAGAACCTGAGGATCAGAAACACCTTGTTGAAGAGCTTGTGGTGCAATGGAGGTTGAGGCAGAGTTGACATTGGATGGATACAGTGCTTGAAGCCCTAGTTTTCCATGCAGAGCAAGGTTGCCATGGGCTCGCTTCAGATTTGACTGGTGCTTCTTACCAGCAAAATGACTGTCAATAACAGCCTGCGATTCACACTTCACATTGCAAAGCTCACAAAAAAATGGAATTGCTGATGGCTCAACAGCTCGTCTTAACCCAGCATTAGTTCTAATATATTTGCCACCCCTGCCACCTTTGGTCTTCCTCTTAGAAGTTAATTGATTCTCTAGATTCTCCTTTGATTCTTGCCCAGCTTCAAGTGCAGGTTCAACTATGGCAGCTTCAATCTTCTTCCCTGCATCCCTGTCAGATTCACTATCTTTTCCATTTTCAACATCAACAGCTCCATTAGGTGGGTCCTTCAACTGGGTTTGAATCTCCTCAGTTGTCTCAGCCTTTGACTGTGTCTCAGATGTAGGCATTGGAACATTTGGCTCTCCATTTATTTGCTTTTTAATAGTATGCAACTCGGCTTGCACCTTAAGATTCTTTTTGTGACGCTTTCCATTCTTATGCTGCTCTAAAATTAGCTCAGTATTGCACTCAACCCGGCACAGTTCACACCATGCCAAACGTGATGGCTGAAGAAGAGCAGCAGGCTGTTGACTAGGTGTGGGAACCAGAGCTTGCCCAGCAGATGATGTTGTAGTTGGTTCTGTAATGCCTCCTGTAACATCAGCAGTTGCAGCTTTAAGAGTCATTGAGGCTGCTCCATGAGGTGAAAACTGCCTACCACGATGTTCCCTGGCATGAGCCAATGAACCCCTGCCAGCTCCTCTAAAAGGTCTGCCACCCCTTCTACCTTTGCGTCTATAGGAAAAATGCCCAAACTGTGTATAGCATTAAAAAGAAGTGCATTAATCAGCAATCAACAAAAGGAACAAAACCAGGCTAATATGCCTATTGGCACCTGTATACAGATTCATCAATTTGGGCAGAGAAAAAATTTGGCAGGAAAAGCACCCCACAAAGCAATTTAAAGTAAACCAAGCACTGAAAAACTAACCAATCAAACAGTAAAGGATGGAAGTTCATACGAGGGGTAAGATATCTTCTGCAAGACATGAAAAAAATGCCTCTTTAGATGCAACTCAAAGTTGTACCTATAGAAAGCCAACTTACACAGCACAGATTGGTAGTGTTTGATGCATGCATTAAGCATGAAAAGTTAAAACAAAAGATAAAAGCAGTACTAAAGATTAGGTGGCTAGGTCCTTTCAGAAAAGAAGTGTCAGGATAAACTGCCGAGGACTTAAGAGTATTATCATAATCTTGTTTGGGACAATATGTATTTACATATGAAATCGATTAGCATGCACTCGCTAAGAAAGAGGGCAAAAAACAGTAAACGAATCACCAAGGCTTTTTTGAAGATTTTTATACATGGCTCGATACCAAAGAGGAAACACGAGATATATGTAAAAATTGCTTCAGCAAGAGAAAAGAAGATGAGAGATGAATGTTTTAAGGACCAAAACAATCAGGTATTAGAAGATAATGGGGGCAAATGGAGACAGACCAATGAGATATTTTCTAACAACTATTTAATGAGGGTAAGGGTAATCTTGGTATAGGAGCCCCCATAAATCCAAGGATTACAGCAATCTAGCATTTTTCCGAAGAATTCAGGGATCAAAGGTATGAGCCACTTCAAAGAAATTGAAAAATGGAAAGATAATAGGACCAAGTGGCATTCCAATTGATGTAAAAAAATGCTATAGAAAAGGTGTCATATGGCACAGAGACTTCTTGATAAGTCCAACCAAGGGATAAAAGCACTTTGGTTTCTTTATATAAATAAAGGAGATATTCAACATTGTGCAAATGAAAGACAAAATTAATTGGTTTCTTTATATAAATAAAGGAGGTATTCGACATTGTGCAAATGAAAGACATAAAACTAAGTGTAAATTGTAATGTCACCACATGAAAACTATCAAATTATGGAGACACTGCAAATTTAAAAAAGTGTACTTACACACCCCTTAAGGAATGTCAATACCATAAAACTTCTCTTCCAAAGCATTACCAAGTCCAATCTTTTGTACAAGTATACACTGCTGTTATTTATCAAATTTTATTCATAATGAAATCTGAGCTTTTTCTTGTCTGATTCAACAATTCAACTGTTAACACATGTCAAAAAAGGTAATAAATTGACTTCAAATGATAACTACAACAGCACATTTATAAAAATATTGTTTTAGTTTTGCATTAGAGGAGAAGTTTTGCAGCTTTAACAATTTTCAAAGGGTATTGATGCGCCACTCTCGCAAAGAGGAATAAGGACACGATAGCTGTCATGCAACAATAACAATCATCGATTCTTTTTGTTGTTTAGGGTCTTACGTAAAATACAAAATAGGCTTTTATGGGTTTTTAGTGTCATATGATGATCAATAAACAAAACGGATATGATTTGAATATATATTGGATATGACACACCAATTTAATTAAACAAACTAACCAGTAGATTACAAGATTGAAGTTACCCACAAGCTGTAATTAATTGAAGGAGAATGATTATTATGATTAGTGATATTATGCATAATATCAAATAATCAAAGCATATAAGTTGCCACAAACACAGAGATAAAATCACCCTTTCAATACTCATAGAACATAAATCCTGTTTGTAACACTAAAGAAACCCTTAGTAACATGTAATTAAAGGAAAAATTGTAATAAAATAAAAATACAGCATAAATATAACATAACCGAAAGTTCATGAATTAATATAGTCTGGAATATAGATGAATAGTCCAGATCAAATAGGCTTTAAGAAACTCTGTTTCCTTTTCTACCTTCACCTACTTACAAAGCTTTAGCAGAAAGTCCGGACTTCTTAATGTATCAGAAAAAAGGGGTCTTCTATTAGCAAAAATTCCTGACCTCATATAAATATTTTAGACTTTTTGGCTCTACTAATTTCTACAGCAATTCTAACAAGTAATTTGCTTCATCCTTTGCCCATATTTTATCTGGCTTCACTCTTACCCATCTCAGGACCCTAAATACAATTCTTGTGACCCCCATTCCTATCATTTACCCCAGGTTGGCAAAATCCACCCTTGAATCTTGTTTCTGGTTCACCCTAAGTCTTGCACATGGACTTCCCAGTTTTCCATCTAAACTAAGACACATAAACGAATTTTGCTTCTCTTTCTTGCACTTCTTAAGGGTCTTTTGATCTTGCTGGACCTATCCATCTAGACTACGACACAAATGAATTTTTCTTCTTTTTCTTGCACTTCTTAAGGATCTCCTGATCTTGCTGGACCTCCTCCATGGACATAGGTAACAATTCAATGTTTTTGCCATCTTGTTGGTATGTGTATGAATTGCTGAAGCCATCATACAAAGTTCTTCTATCATTGTGATGATCTATCTGAGATGATGTGGACTGCCTTGATCAGGAGTACATCACAAAGAATAGAATCAGAATATTGACCAATGAAAAATGGAATTCGTACCTGTCAAACAAGCCGCACAAAGCCCTTGTTGTTGAACCACTACAAACCGTATGGAGATGTATGTGTAGTAGTTTGCAAACCCATCTTCTGCACCCAGGCACTAAATGCTTCATTAGTACAATTTACTCCATTAATGATCAATAAACACACCTTGCCCCATACTTGACATCTAGTATGGAATAAGTTCTCTTTTTGATTGCTATCTAATGTAGGTTCTAACTGCAAGCTCCTCCTCAAAACAAGGCTCATTACAGGACCATCAACAACCTTCACGGCATCCCCCTCCTCATCATAAATGGCTATTCTCTTCTCAATATCAATCAACATTTCATCACTATCGTCCTTCCTATTGATCTGAAACTTATAAATCTCACTTTCAGCCACCATTATTCTCCTATTAGGACATTTAGAAGCTATATGGCCAAACTCAAACACTTAAAACTTTAGATTTCACTTACTTTGCACCTAACCAGTCTTTCTTCCAATTTCTAGGGCATTTCCACATAAGGAGTCTTTATAACGCTACCCTCTCCTTTCTCCCAAACCCTAGGATCACGCTTTTCATGATCTCCCCTATTGTCATTCCTATCTCCATGCTCCATCTCATCTACATGCTTAGATGGAAGCACTAGTGATTCCACTAAACCCTTTTGTCATTGCCTCTCCACTTTAAGGGCAAGTTTGATCACATTGTTTAAAGTCTCATAAAATTGTAGATAAATAACATTGGCAATTTCGTATCTGAGACCAGTAATAAACTGAGCAAACTTCCACTCCTTAGGTTCATTGACCCCACATCTAATCATCAAAATCTCATATTCCATCACATTTGCCATGTCATATTCTCAGCCTTTCTATTTTATCTCCACTGGTCCTTTAAGTTCTTTTACCAGAGATTAGCATATCCTATGAATTCTAATGCTGCAAATCTAACTTTGTTGGGCTTATCATAACCATAGCATTCAAAGATCTTTTCAACTTTATGCTCCCAATCCATATATCATCAGGACTACTAATATCTTTAATTGGTGTATTTTCAATTCGATAGTCTTTATAAATCCCCATTCTGCATATTCTGCTCACTAAAATTGCCACCACCTTCTTCTAACAAGTCAACAATTTCCCTGTCCCCTATTACCACCAGCATGTGCATTACCTCCACTAGGCCAACCACTACCACTAAGTCTAACACTATGACTATCATTGTTAGTATGCCCATCTCCCATCGCCTCCATCTTCAATGTCATTTTCACTGTTAAGATTTTGGTCAACTTTCACAACTATTGGCTCTCTTCCACATTACCATCTCTCCTATAATTCCCAGAACCACCACCACTGTTAACACTCAGCCAACATTGTTTCAATTTCACAAAAATCTCAGCAACGCAATTTAATCAAATCAACTAGCCCAAAATTCTAACACCTCTGCAACTCAATGACAATATATGCAGCAACAATCACAACCGACAATGCAGCCACCTAATTCAACAGCACAAACAACCAAAATTGACCTCAAGCTCCAAAATTCACCAAGCAAAATTCAAACTTACCATGAATCCATAGATTTCATATCGTACTATAGCTCTTATAACAAGATCATGTGACCCACTCCTGAGAATAGGACTAAAGGCAATGATAGTCATCACACAAGCAATAAAATTTATCAATTCATCCGGTATCTAGGGTTTTACGTATAATAAAGAAGAGGTTCTTATGGGCTCTTAGTGATTATATGATAAATAAATAAGAGGTTATGAATATTTGAATTGAATTGGATATGACTCACCAATTTAATTGAACAAACTGGTCAACAATTACAAGATATCTGTAATTAATTGAAAGAGAATGATTATTATGATATTGATATTATACATAATATGAAATAATCAAAGGGGATAAGCCACTACAAACCAATGGATCTATAAAAGTAGAGTTAAAGAGATAAAACTACTCTCAATAAGTCTTGCTTGGGCCGCTTTAATAGTAGTCTTTACATTTTCCCTTTCACTCATAATATATGGGGAAAAAGTAGACTCTAAAGGTATTACTAATTTTGAGTTGAAGAATCAAAGCATATTGATTTTTTTTGTATAGATGATTTTTTTTTTCTTTTTTTGATTTGGTTTTTATTTGTTTCCACTCTTAACTCATCAACGGCAAAAAAAATTTGCTATGTTACTAATTGGATCCATATCCTTTATGCGAAACAACATATAGATAAGAATTGTCCAAGGAAAGACTATCCATAATAAATAAGATCTTACCATAGACAAGTCGCATATTATATTGCGTACTTAATTTACTAATCATTTTCTTATTTTCGAAATTTTATCAATGTTACTTCACTAATGTAACTCATGTCTATGACCAAAAAAAAAATTTACTAACATTTACTTAAGGACAAAATTGCAACAAATAAAAATACAACATAAATAAATCATGGATTAAAGAAAATTGGAAAATTCATAAATTAATAAACATTCTATAACATAGATGAATACTCTGGATCAAATAGGCTTCAAGAAACTCCACTTCTTGTTCTGCCCTCAAATACTCCAAAGCTTTTGCAAAAAGTCTAAACTTTTTAATGTATCAAAAACAATCTTTTGTTCACTAAAAAGTCTTGAGACCCAATTTCTATCAAGTATAATTGTGCTATGCTTAAAACTTGATAACTCCCCATAATTTTGCTAGTCTCTAAATAAATGTCATTGTGATTCACCTTGCATTAATCAGCTATAAAATGAATCTTTTGGAATGAATGATTGAAAGAAGATCGATGACAAAAACCATTGATTCACAGAATTGATTTGGATTTATGCCATGTAGGCCAATAATGGAAGCTAGTCATTACAATGACAAGAGTTCTATATGATGTACGTTCACTTGGACAAGGAATATAATAGGGAAATCTCAAGGAGAGTTTCAAGGAAAGAAATTGTGAAAGTAGCATAGAAGCTATGAAAGACATGTATGAAGATGTAACGATGAGAATAAGGATAATTAGAGTGTTAACTCAAGAATTTCCTATAAATGTAGGCTCACATCAAGGATCAGATTTAGGCCCTTAGCTATTCACATTAGTAATAGATGAATTCATCAAAGATATTTAAGATGTGGTGCCATATTCTTTTTTGTTTGCTGATAACATTGTTTTCGTGAAGAGACACAGAGAGTTAATGCTAAGTATGAAATTTTATGCGAAACTTTACAAGGGAAAGGTCTTATAATAATTAAGGCAAACGAAGTATATGCAATTTGAGTTTAACGATAAGAAGCGGACTAATGAATCCTGTGGTGAAAGTAAAGGGAATGGTCTTCTAATAATTAGGGCAATGTGGATGAAGAGAAAATTTTTTTTTGGTAGTTATGCAATCATATGGTGCCCATAAATCTTAAAAGATTGATTTTACCATACAACAACACTTCACAGGTCTAACAAGTCTAACAATTGCAAAGTGAATAGTGGATATAAGCAGAATATGACTATTAGAATTGCAAAAGCTAAGATAGACGTGCACTTACATGAGAAAACATGAAATAGAGTATTAGAGAGAGAGTTAAAGTGACATCCTTTGATGAAATGATGAAAGAAGTAAGATTGAGATGATTAATCATGTACACAAGTGCGATCTACGAGCACCTATTGGATGTGATGTTATAGAGGTGACAAAATGAGGGCAAAGCCAGCCAAAAAAAAAAAAAGAAAAATGTGAAAGAAAATAAGAAAAGATATATATTTAGGTATTCACAAAATTTGGTCCATGACAAAGTGCAATAGGAAAATGGGATCCATATAACTAACCCCACATAAAGAAAATAAGGCTTGAGTATTGTTGTCGTTGTACTACTACTTGGTGGCTGTGTGCCACCTAAATGGCCCAAGCAAGTCGAACTCCACTCAACTTGTGACCTAGAAAGAATATGTTAAGGAGGACAACCAAACATCAACAACAAGATTGTACAGTGTAAGCAGGAACAAGTGGAGAGAAGTAAGAGAATGAGATATAACTTTGAGTAAGAGTTTTAAGGGTCCATTATCAATATTCTAAAGGCATGGGAGTATCAATAAACATGTCATACAAATAATTTAAGCAATATGGATGAAGTTAAATTTTGTTAGGTATTTTGCAATCATATGTTAACGATAAAGCTTAAAAGATAAGTTCTACCATAAAGCTACAACATTGGCAATGCTCTATGGGTCCAATTTTGCACTTGCATGAGACAACATGAAATGAAGAATTAGAGGAAAAATTGGAGTAACATCCATAGATGAAAAGATAAAAGAAGCAAGATTGAGATGGTTATTCAGATCATGATGTGATGTACGAGCACTTATTGGATGTGATATTATAAAGATCACTGTTGGGCAAGGAGGCAAGGAAGATGAGAAGAGAAACAATAAAAGCAATATATGTTTTAGGTATTAATGAAAATGTGGTCCATGATAAAGTGCAATGACAAAATTAGATCTATTTAATTGACCTTAGATAAAGAGAAAAAGGCTTAACTATTGTTATTACTGTAGCTTGGTGGCCACATGCCACCTAAATGACCCTGGCGAGTCGGACTCAACCTGTAATGAATATGATAAGGTAGACAAGCAAATCATCTATAACAAGATTTCACATAATGTTAGTAGGAAAAAATTGGACAAAAGTTAGTCCTAGTTTCAATTTGTGGTATTACAGAAATAGCATGCATTTCTTTGCATTTCCCCTACAAGTTTATCTAAAGTTAATAGTTTGTTTTTTTTTTTAGGTAATATCAGTATTTTTGTGTTTTTATATATAAGAAAGAGAGAATATACAAAGATCACCTAAAGCTTCAGTCCATAACCAAAAAAACATAGAACGGTTATTGGATCAAGTCTTAGCCAACACAAGTGAGAACTATATATGGCATAGCAAAAACTAACTAGAAGAAAACCTTATGTAGAACAAAATCTTCCTAACTAAAACCAAAAGGGAAGAGGGGAGACCTCATATCCTAATACAATCCCTCTCTTTCTAGAGAAAATAAAAGACAATTGACACAATCTTCTTTCTGAAGTCATTAGAGAATCATCCAAAACACATCACTAGTTCTTGTACTGAACTTGTGTGTGGACATCCAACCTGAGTATCCAATAATATTACAATACTTCCCTCCAACCATTCTGGAGACTTCACAATTTGTGAACAAGTGCAAATTAGTTTCCTCCTCTCTATTGCAAAGTGGGCAACAATTTCTTTTGGTAATGCCCCATCAAAGGAGAATGTCTTGTGTGTATAACTTCCTTTTGATAGCCAGCCATAAAATGAAGGAGTGATGTGGCCAATTGGTTTTGTTCCAAATGATGTTATACTATTGCACTCTGATATGAGATTGTCTAAGAGTATTATATGCTATACGTATGGAAAAAGCAGCAGCTAGTTTTCCCTTCCACAAGAGTTGGTTTGAACTGCTTGCATATGAAATACATGGAGGAAGGTTTTCTTCGATTTGTTGCCAAGTTTCCCTTTGAGGCCAACACCACTCATTATTGTTGATGATGGAACTCACTCAAGCATCTTTTGGCTAGCCCATAGTCTATATAGTTTGCTCTCCGTACCATGATGCCAATAGACCCTTTGTAAGCCAATTATCATCATACTATAAGGGTATTTTTTGCCCATTTCCAATCTTCCATTAAATGAGAGGACTAATCAATCCTTCACTTGTAGTAGTTTGAGCCATGTCCAAGAGCTTTGAATAGGTTTAGGAACTATACCAAAAGTTCCTTCCTTTCAAAAGTTTATGCTTTACCAATCTTAGCCATAAAGTCCTCCCCATCCTAACATAAACTCCAAAGAAGTTTGATTTGAGCGACTTTGTTCCAAATTTGAAGATCCAAGATACCCAAGCCACCATTATCCTTTGGGCAACAAACATCCTCCCATGCCACTTTAACTTTTGCTTTGGCCTCATCAGTACCATTCCATAAAAATCTTCCCATTTTGGAAGTAAGATCCTTGAGTATACTTTTAGGAAGGAGAAAAGCAGATGACCAATATACTTGTAAGGAGAAAAGGATACATTTAACCAATTGAAGTCTCCTTGCATAAGAGAGGGCTTTAGAGGTCCAATGGTTGATATGATTTGAGAACCATTGCATAAGAACTTTGCAATCATTCTTTGATAGCCTTGATGAGATTAGGAAGACCCCTAAATACTTTACTGGCAGAAAACCTTGTAGAAAGTTCAAGAAAAGAATCAATTCTTCATCTACTAACTCCACTCTATTAAAAAATACCCAGCTTTTGGTAGGACAACACCGAAGCTCAAAAAGTCTAATTAATTGAGGATTAGTCCCCTCTTGAGAAAACAACAAGATCATCTCCAAAGCATAAGTGTGTTAGTTTATCTCTTTTGCACCTCCAATAATATTTGAAACCAAGCTTCCCATCAAGATCTTTAAAGAAACATGAAAAGACTTCCATCACTAAAACGAAGGGATAAGGAGAGAGAGGATCACCTTGCCAAAGACCAAAAGAGCTCGAAAAGTAGCAAGATAATTCTCCATTTATCAAAACCAAGAATTTTGGAGTTGAAACACACTCTATAATCCAAGAGACAAAGTGAGGAAGGAAGCCCATTGTCGATAATGTCTACTTTTGAAATGACCAAGTCACATGGTCATAAGCTTTCATAATGTCAACTTTGATAGCACATCTAGGTCCGTGGGCATTCCTATGGTAGCCATATAAAGTGAGAAGGGAAGCCTATTATCAATAATGTCTGCTTTTGAAATGATCAATTCATATGATTATAAGCTTTCATAATATCAACTTTGATAGCACATCTAGGTCCATGGGCATTCCTATGGTAGCCATAAAACAATTCTTGAGTCACCAAAATATTATCCACAATACATCTCACTTTAATAAAAGTAAACTGTTTCCTACCAAATAAATTTGCAATAACTGATTTAACACAATCTGTTGGGATCATAGAGATGCATTTATATAAAGTATTGCAACAAGCAATAAGTCCGAAATTAGCAAAAGATTATGCAAAATCTACTTTAGGAAACAATACCAAGTATGTGAAGTTGATACACTTTAGCAATTTACTTGCTACCAAGAAATCTTTAATAGCTAAAGAAATATCCTTACCTATAATATCCTATATATATCTGAAGAAATTTGCATTATATTCATCTAGGCCTGGAGACTTATCCTTTGCCAAAGATCACATGGCTTCTTTGATGTCCTCATCCATCACCAACTTAGAAAGAAAAACAATATCTGAGGTTTTGATGAGACTAGGCAAAATGTTTGACTCATCTATAACTCTTGAACCATTTGACAATAAATTGTTGAAGAAACCTACTCCCGCCTCTTGTATGTTCATTTCCCTTCAATTCTTGAACGATTCTCATCTTTCAAAGAAAAAATCCCACTTCTTAAAGATTTTTGTTTCAAGCATCTGTAGAAGAAACTAGAATTTTTGTCTCCCAATTTCGATTATGTATCTCTCGACTTTTGATGCAAGAAAGATTCTTTTGTAGCACATCTCATATAATACTCCTCAAACAACTTCTTTTTGCCTTCCCAATTAGCATGTTGAAGAAAATGTTTGTTCAACAATTGCTTTTCCTTTTAACTTGCATCCAACCTCCAACACCTTTCTAGATATATCAAAAAAAGAGTTGTAGTTGAGTTTCCTTAATTCATGTTTTAGCAACTTAAGCTTTATAACCACCTGAACCATGGGAGTGCCTTCAACGTGCTTTTCCTAAACTCTCTTAACTATGGTTATAAAATCTAAGCTAGTCTTCAAAAAACCAAAGAGTTTAAAGGGAATATTACTTGAAGAATAATTAGATTTCATGGACATGATAAGGGGACAATGGTCGAATACTCCAAGAGTGCCAACTTTGATGCTAGATGTTGGAAAATCTTGAAGCCACTAGAAATTTATAAGAACCCAATCCAATCTTCAGGAGAAAAGTTTGGTTGGGTACTTGTTTGACCAAGTGTGAAAAAGACCACTCATGTTAGCTTCCTCTAAGTCAACTTTATAACAAAACTTATTGAAATGCTCCATACCCATGATTAAAACTTCATTTCCTCCCACTTTTTCCTCAATGGTTCTACATTTATTACAGTCTCCAAAAATCATCCAAGGCCCAAGGATTGATGCTTTTATAAGGATGAGATCACTCCACAAAGATAATCTTTCACTCGTAGAATTGTCTACATACACAAAAGTGACCCAACACCATGCTCCATCACTTATTCCTTGACATTTACAATGAGTAAATTGATGATGTGACTACAAAATCTGAACCAACCACATCAAGGGCTTCCATGCAACCCACTTTACTACTAAGATGATGTTCACACTATCAAGATGGAAGAATTCTTGACCAAATCATAGGGGCCATTCGAGTCTTGACTTTAGTCTCTAAGATACTACACAAGGAAATATTTTGCTCAAAACAAAATTCTCTAATTGTTTTGGCTTTAAGTGAGTTGTTAAGATCTCTTATGTTCCATGACACTATCATAAATTATTTACAAAAGAAAAAGAGGCATAGCAAAGAAAGGCTAGGGAGTACCTTAGCTATACACTCGACCGGAATCATCTCCAATCGATGACTCTTGGTTTTTTTTCTTTCTAGTCTTTTTTTTCTTGGTAACCTTGCTCCAGCAAATCTGCCTACATCCTCTTCTTGAACAAGTTTCTGCATTCACTCCAGAGAATCCAGCACTTAAGATGAGCAAGAATTATCTATGACTTCGATTCATGTGTAGTGTCAACTTCACTTAAAGTAACCTTAGGAGAAGAAGGTTCTCCAATGAAAATATGCCTATCAAAAATAGCGCTATCAAAATCCTCTACTGAAAACTGCATGGCCGCATTCTTGCCTTTCCCAAGGGTATCGAGAACCTTAGGAGGGCATTGAACAGTGTCTTTGAAGACAATACCATCAATTCCTTTGCTCTTAACAAGCATGCTGACATTCTCTCCAGCAACAGTCCCCTTATTCACCTCATTATGCTCATGAGGCTTATCTTTCAAAACACTTTCCTTGGATTGACTTTGAACTCCACATTTGGTTGTACTATGGCCAAATATTTTACACTAGCAGCATAGCTAATGCCTTCTTGATAGAGGTATTGCATAGGTATCCCCTATAGTCTGACCCAAATTGAAAGTTTTCTAGTATACATGCGATCATAGTTTTCCTCTATATTCCATTTTTCCAAAATTATGAGTTGCTTAGCAAAGAACTAAGGTTATTCTAAGATCTTGGAGAGGGAGGGTTCATCTTTGAACTTAAAGAAGAAATACCCATTACCATTTGTAAGGACTTCCACCAAATCAATTCTTTCCGTCTTACAGTAGCTAATTTCTATATCGATAGAAAGGATAAACCTTTACCAAGAAAAGATGTCCGGCCAACCTTAACTTTAGTAGCGATAGCACCAAAACTCAAGTTAGTTAGAGACAACTTATTCTTCTTACCTTAACTAAGTAGAAGAGTAGCACTCATAGCTAAAGCTTTAGCTTGCAAAGCTTCAAAAGAGACCTCATTCCTCCTTACAAAAGTCCTCATAGAGGAAAGAAGACAAAAAAGTAGCAAAGGCCAAAATCAACCAGAATAAAGGAAGGATGGGGAAAAAGAGGGAACAAGGGAAGACGAATCGAAGAGAGGGGGAGAAAGGAGGTGAGTAAGATGAAAGAGGGTGAAATAGGAGAGAGAGGGAAGGCAAATGAAAAGCAGAACAGAGAAAAGGGGAACAAGGGAACGAGGTTAGATAGACGATAAGGTTAAGCGAACTAGAGTTTTGCGAAAGAGAAAAGGTAAGGCCAACTAGAGTTAGACGAATGAAGGAGGTAGAGGGGAAGGACAAGAAAGAAGGGGAAGAGGGACAGAAAGGAGAGATAGGGGAAAAGGGAAAGCTAGAGAGGATTTTCTCTTTCTACATGGTGAAGAGAGAGAAACTCCTTGTTTACTTTTAAATATGGTCAAGTTTAAAAAGATTATGATTTGTTTAGCATCACCGTCAATGGAATAAAGGAATATCTAACACCAGAAATCTTCAATACCACACATCTTCTACCTATGTAACATTGGTCATTGCACCCATAAGTGAACCCTCTATATCCTTGAGTGATTTCGCTATCTATTGCATTATGAGGAAAGGAAGTATATTCGCAAGGAAACAATTCACAATAGTATTTTTCTAAATTTGTTCTCCAAACCATGGTACAAATTTTAGATGCATCACTCAATTCTCCTACCCAATTTCATGTCTAAGTAATAGTTAAGGGATCTACAAATGGTTTGAACTTAAAACTCACAAAAACTTGGACATACTAAAACCTAGATTGTTCAGATGAGTTTTTTTTTATAGAAAGCAGATTTCTTTGAAATGGAAAGAAAATAGCTTAGGTTTCAATTTTTGCTGCTGCCAAAACCATTGCCTCTTAACTCACTTTTTAAGGGCATTTGATCATCTTTTTGGAACAACATTGTCCATCCAACACATCTTCGAGAGGACTTTGGAATCTAAGATGGAAAAAAGAGTACAAGCGCTAGGCAATTTGGGAATGAAGATAAGCCAAAAGTTCAAAGAGGTCACATCAACCTCCCTTAGTTTGTATCTTACTAATCAGGTTTAAATCTAGTAAAGTTAGTTTATCTCTTCCAATAGAAGGTGCTTAGATAAAGGTGGCTTTAGGATGGTTTTCTTGGAGGGTTCTTTTCAAAGAAAAAGTGGTTTTTCATTTATTTGGGTGAAAGGGAGGATTTAAAAGGTGAAGAAGTAAGTTTAAACTGTCTAAGAAAGATTTAAAGACCACTGTTGAGGGTTGATGCGGCATATAAAAGGAAGGGTGAGTGGAGGAGAGTGAAGGTAGAAAAGGAGAAAGGAAGGAAGAGAGTGAAAAGTATGAAGGGAGGATAGTAGATAGTAGAAGGAATTAGCCTAGGAAAAGTGCTCACTAAAGGAGAGAATTCTAAAGAGAGACGAGCATCTCTAGATTTTAACTCGACTTATATTCAACTATTTGAGCTTGGGCACAAGCACCAATCTAAGCTACTTGATAGCTTATTAAGTTAATCCGAGCTTCAACTTATTTAGTTTAATGCACTGGAAGCCTAATCAAGTTTAAATTGAACAAAAGCATATAATGAGGTATAATGAGCTAATATCATAGTTGAGTGGAGTTTAAGCTACTATATTGGATTTAATTAAAAAATTATAACCCTTTCATTCAAACACAAACAAGCTTAGTCTAAGTAAGTTTAAGCATTAAATTTCAAAACAAGCTTGAGTTTGAGCTAAAAACCCTTTTACCCAATTTGGTTTGTCAACAACCTAGTCTTTGATCAATGCCATTCCAATTCTCCATCTTTGTGACTAGTGAGACTAAGTTTGTACATATTGCTGACATGGGTCAAGAAGTTTCTCTAGGTCACCCTTACCTACAAATCAAAAGTGAAAGAACAAATCATCACCACCTAACACTGTCAAGGCACACTATAGGAAATATTCATGGGTTGGACCATACAGAAGGTGGTGATTATGTTCCCAAAATTTCAAAGTTTAATTTTCCGCACTAAAAGTGAAGATCCACTGGGTTGGATTAACTACTACAAACCCTCCTTTCGACATCAGCAAACGGTATGGGATAAGTGGGCCTGCAGTCTCTTCATTTAGAAGGGGATGACCAGTTATGGTTCATGACGTTGGAGGGAGACCAACCTATTCTTACTTGGAACATTTTCAAGCAACAATGCCATCTTTGTTTTGGCCCTCCAATCCAAAGTAACAAGTTGGGAGAACTAGCGAAATTACATGTAAGTTCAATGGAAGGGTATTAAAGGTGTTTTCAACAACTTGCTGCTTGTGCAAGTTCTTTAACAGTGGAGCAAGAAGTGGAATTATTTATTAGTTGATTACAAGATTACATGGTGGTGGAGGTTGAATTACATCACGCACTATATCTGACTACTGATATGAATGTTGCATGACTATATGAGAAGAAATTTGGTTGACAACGTTTTAGCCCTTCTCTAAGGCCAATAATAGACAGCAGTGGTGCTAATATGAACTAGCGGCCAATGAGATGTCTGAATTGAGCAAAATTAAAGGAAAAGATAGTCAAAGCTTTATGCTTCAGTTATGATGACCCATGTGTTCCAAGGCATAAGTGCAAGCATTTGTTTTGGATTGAAGTAGTTGAAGATTCGATTGCATTAGAACCAATAGTTGAGGAAATACATAATGAAGAGCAATTTAAATTGGATGAACCAGAAATTCCCCTTCATGTCATACAGATTTCCCAAACAACGAAAGTATAAGGCTAATTACAATCATTCTCCATAAATGTGTTGATAGACTCTAGCAGTAACCATTGTTTTATTAATGAAGGCATGTTGTCTCCAAACTACATATGGAGAGGAAGAACGGGATGTGAGTAATGGTTGACAATAGGGAAAAGGTGCAAAGTTTGGGTAAGTGTAAGAATCTTTTACAAAGATTGGGCACCAAAAATTTTGTTTAAATTTTTATCTATTACCCCTAAGGTGATTTGAGGTAGTATTTATTGGGTGTTGATTGGTTAAAGACTCTTGGTCCTATCATTTGTGATTTCTCCAAAATGAAAATGTCTTATCTAGACAAGGAAGACAAAAAGAGCTAGTGGGGCTAAAAAATTCTATACCAATTGATTAAAGTTAAACAAACAAGTTCTCTAGGACAAGCTTCTACTGGAGTTTTAGCTTTTGATTTCAGAAGTTGAAAATTCACTCCCAAGGTGTGATAAAGACCATTGCATCATTTTAATGGAAGCTACAACCCAACTATTGTTCAACCTTACAAGTATCCTCACCGAATGAGATTGAAAAACAATATGCAAACATATTGCCTAGAGGAATAATACACTCACTTTACCAGTATTGCTGGTTAAGAAAGCTGATAACTCTTGGCGGTTTTGCACAGATTATAGAGCTCTCAGTCCAAAAATTGTTAGGGATAAGTTTCTAATTCCTATGAGTAATTAATTACTAGAAGAATTGCATGGAACTTGTTTTTTACTCTAAATTGGTTCTCAGGTCAGAATATCATCAAATAAGGATACATGCTAATGATGTGGAGAAAACAGGCTTTTGCACTCATGATGGACAACTAGAATTCCTAGTAATGTCATTTGGCTTTTAATGTGCCATCTACTTTCAAGCCATGATAAACTAGGTATTCCAATCATTTCTTCAAAAATTAGTCTTGATATTTTTTTATGACAACCTGGTTTATATTCCTACATGGAAAGAGCACTTTAACGCATTTACATTTGGTATTCAATGTGTTGAAAGCACTCTATGTACCTTATGCATTCTAGGTGTTTCTTTGCTCAATCACATGTAGCCTATTTAGGATATGTGATTTCAAACCATGGAGTGGCAACAAATGAACAAAAAATCTCAACCCTGAAGGATTGGCCTAAAACAACCATTGTAAAGGGGTTAAGAGGATTCCTAGGTTTGACAAACTATCATTGCAAGTTTGTTAAAAGCGATGGAATTATTGCTGCTCCATTGATGGCTATGTTGAAGAATTCATTTGTTTGAACAGAGGAGGCAATGGATCCTTTTGAAAAATTTAAGCAAGCTATGATGACCACTCCAGTTCTACTATCACCTAATTATTCTGTAGGTTTTGTGGTCGATTGTAATGCTTCAAATTTTGGAATTGAGGCAGTCCTAGAACAAGAGAGTAGCATTTTTCAGTCGTTCTTTAGTTGAATGACATCATAAACTTGCTGCCTATGAAACAGAGTTGATTGGGTTGGCAAAGACAGTCCATCATTGGAGACCATATTTGTGGGAACAACAGTTCTTGATCCGAACTGATCGCTAGAATATGAAACTTCTCCTTGAGCAATGAATTGTCACTTCTCCATAACAACATTGGTTGAGTAAATTGATGGGGTTCAACTTAACTGTGTAATATTCAGCCAATAAGAGGAATTCAATGGCTAATGCTTTATCACATCGTAATGAAGACATACCGTTAATGCTCGAACAATACCTCCCTACCTTCAGCTTATTTCAAAGAGTGAAGAAAATTTTAAGAGAGAAAACACTCTTACTTTTCATTTAATCTAAACAAAGAATATATACAACTCTAGTACTCAATGAGATAAGAGACATATCCCTTATTTTTTGCATAACAAACCTGCCAGCATTTATCTAGACTAGCCAACACTAATCCCACAACTAAATGACCATCAAACGACATATACAAGAGCACATGAACAACCAAACTGACCAGAAAAACATACATAAATAAAAATAACAAACAGACAAAAACATAAATTATTCTTCACTCCTCCTTAAGCTAAGGAATAGATATCTATCATTCATATCTTGCCAATGTTCTCCATAAAGTATTGTTATGATAGTGATTTGGTCAACACATCAACCTCTTGATTGCTAGATGAAACATACTGCAGCTTAATATTTCCATTTTCAATCTCAAATTTTATGAAGTTGTGATCAAGTTGAACATGCTTCATTCTGTCATGTTGAATTGGATTCTTTACAATGTTGAGTGTCAATTTGCTATTACAAAACACTTGTACAGCATCCACTTTTACCTTCAAATCTTGTAGTAACCTTTGGATCCAAATTGCCTCACATTTTTGTTATAGCTCTATATTCAGCTTCAACACTACTTCTGGCAACTACCCTCTATTTCTTGCTACTCCATGTCACTAGATTTCCCCATAATTTAGTACATAAATCTGAAGTGAATTTCCCATCTGTCACATCACAACCATAATCAGCATCTACAAATGCTTTAAGATTCCTACACTGATTCCTCTGAATAAGCAAAACCCTACCTAGGGCTTCTTTCAAATATCTCAAAATATGGTTCACACCATTCATGTGGTGGTGCCTTGCTTGACTGAATAACCTAATAGCATGAGCAAGATCAAGTCGTATGAGAGATAGATAAATCAATCTTCTCACAATACATTGATATTGCTCCCTATCAATTAGAGGATCATTTTCTAATGCCAAAACTTTCAAATTTTGAGGCAAGGGTGTACCCTAACTTCCCTATTTCTCTTAAGAGATCCAACATGTATTTCCTTTCATTAATAAAAATTCCTCCTTTACTCTGAGCCACTTCCATGCCCAAGAACATTTTTAATTCTCTAGGTTCCTCAATTTCAAACTTTTCTTTGATCTCTCTCTTTAGCCTTGCAATTCCATCTTCGTCATCACCTGTAATTATCATGTCATCTACATAAATATTTAACATTGATTTCAGACCATTCTCTTCAATTTTCACAAAGAGAATATGCTCAACTTAGTTTTGTATATAACCCAAACGGATCATAATATCACTAAACTTCTTGAACCATGCTCGTGGTGATTGCCTTAGACCATATAAAGATTTTTTTTCAGTTTACAAACCTTGCCCTCATTATCTTTTGAAGCAAATCCCATGGAAGTCTCATGTGAATTTCTTACAAATGCAACTTTCACATTCAATTGATGTAATTTCCAAAAAACAATTAGCTATAAGAGACAAGATTACTCTAATAGAATTCAATTTTGCTGCGGAAGCAAATGTCTCCTCGTAGTCAACACCATAAGTTTGGGTATAACATTGAGCAACCAGCCATACTTGTATCTAGCAATACTTCCGTCCAAATTGTGCTTGATACAAAAAATCCATTTGTTGCCAACAATTTTCTTACCCTCCAGAAGATCTACAACTTCCTAAGTATTGTTCTGATGTAACACCTTCATTTCCTCAAGAACAGCCTCCTTCCATTTTTTATTTGCTACGGCTTCATAAATTTTTTTAGGAATCATAGCTCCATCTACTCGTGTTATAAATGTACAAAACTGAGATGAAAGCTTAGCATAACTCACATAGTTTGCAATGGGGTATTTTGTACAAGCTCTTCTTCCCTTCCTTAGTGCTATTGGCAAATCTATACCCTCCTTTTCAGTCTCAACAGCTTGTGAGAGCTGTTCACCAAACTGCAAGACCAATTGCTCAGGTTTGGACAATTGGCATTGTTGAGTAGGCTTGCTTCCCCTCCTGTAAACACAAAGGGGCTGAGTTTCTGGAATAAAGTACTGACCCGAGGCTACAACTTCAGTCCCTGCTACATCAGAAACAGAAGCTGTGGACTGACCAAGAACCAAACCTGAAGCAGACTGATCAGGAAGCTAACTGGGCTAATTAGAAATGGACTGATCAGAAGTGGATGACTCAGAACCACATTGACCAGAATCAGATTGACAGGGGACTAAACTGGACATATTAGCAGCAGATGATTGACCGAAAACACTAGAAGTATAAGACAATGGCCAAAATGAAGTGGTCAATAAAATAGTGGAGAAGTATTTTAAGTGCTTTTCAGATGATCATCCAAATGGGTAGAATTTTGCTACACTAAAAGTTACCATTCTTCGCTTGAAGCTAGCCTTTTCAAAGTAGTATATAGAAGAAAACCTCCTGTACTCTTATCTCACTGCCCTGGATTTTCAAGAGTCAAAGTGATTGATTTCGACTTAAAAGGTGCAAGATCAGGTCTTAGCTGACCTTAGACAGCAGTTTCACCATGCCCAGAACACAATGAAGCATCGCTTCAACAAATATAGACACAACCTACAGTTTCATGCAGGAGACAGGGTCTTATTGAAGCTCCAACCTTATCGTCAACTATCCTCAGTAGGTTGCCACAATCAAAAACTTTCTCCCAAATATTGTAGCCCATTCAGAGTTCTTACTAAAGTGGGTTTTGTTGCCTACAAATTAGAACTTCCTCTAGGCTCTTGCCTACAACCTATTTTTCATGTTTTCAAGCTCAAGCTGCTCTATGGAGACCAAGACAAAATTGAAAAGCAGCTGCTTCCTGTGTTAGACAGCAGAGAACTCCATCCACAACCATTAGCTGTGTTGGACTTCCTTAGGCTATATGGTATTGCAGAAACTGTAATTATTAGAATGGGCTCTCACAAGCAGAGGCCACTTAGAAAGAAATTGAAAGGCTTCAACAACGTTTTCTAGATTTCACACTTAGAGGACAAGCACACTTTAGAGAAGGGAGGTGGGTGGGGTGGTGAAGGAAGTAATGTTACGGATTCTAAAAGGATCAATTCTTTGGAAGCAAATATTTTCACATAATAAGAAAATATGCCAAGAACTTATTTAGGGTTATGTGATGTTTATGTTTTTATGTTTGTATGTGTCTGATGTTCCTGTTTTTATTTTGTATATATTTTGCTTTGGAGATTATGTGTCATGTGTTTTTAGATAGTTAAGAGTCAATTATTTATGTGTTTCATGGAGTCCTATTTTACAGAACAGCAGTTTCTTCATGTAACTTCTATATGAGGGACTGTTTCTTGTATTGCAGTTTTATGAAGGAAAATTTCAAAAACTTTGGGTCTTTGAAACAAGGTCTTTGGGTTTCCTTTACCCTAAATGAGCCCATAATATTTAGCAATTACAGGTAGAAAAGAT
The DNA here is from genome assembly GCA_024138015.1 of Lumnitzera littorea. Lineage (NCBI taxonomy): Eukaryota > Viridiplantae > Streptophyta > Magnoliopsida > Myrtales > Combretaceae > Lumnitzera > Lumnitzera littorea. The sequence goes on from JAMXBB010000008.1 coordinate 65,609,697, forward strand.
AGAAAAAATCCACATTCAAACTCATGTAATTATGAACCAATGTTATGTCGTCCCATAACTAGATCCGTTACTCAAGAAATATGAAAACGTTCTGGATGGTGGAAAATAAGTCAAGCGAAACGCCCATTTGAAGGAAAGAACAATTGCATGAAACCACCTAAGCAGAGGAAAGTGATTTTGTGGAATCTTTAGTTTAGATGGGGCTTTTTTGTGCTAAAGCACCAAAGCAAGGTTCTCAAGCACGCTTCTTCATGGCATCAAAAGACCTTTTGCCAAAATGGACTCCATTTTCAATGCCTTCTGCTAGTTTTGTCATGGCTTGGAGAGTAGAGTCGCTGGTGGAGCATTAAGTTTCACTAGAAGGGATCTTTGTCATCTCAAGCTTCCCACCAGTACTATGAAGGAAACCTTTTTTCTCAGCCTCTTTTACAAGGAGAACCTTTTTTCCAGCCAAAAGATGAGATATCACATCTCAGTCCAACTAGCCCCAGCTTGTGGTTCCACAGCTTCTACCTCAAGAGGCTGGTTTTCTCCATCAGAAGGTGGTTTTCAAGAAGAACCAGACAGCTTCTTCTTGTCTTTCATGGAAGAATTCCTGAGCCTTGACCAAGGACATGGTTTGGAGGTTTTAAGAGCAGCAGAAGAATGGCTAGGCCTCCTCATGAACATTTTCAGAACCACAATGGCTATGAAAGCTAGAACAGCAGCATGAACAACAAGGGCTTCAAACCAACAACAACCAACACTTCACCAAACAAGACTGGTAGAGGACAAAACTCCAACAACCACAACATAAAATTTGCTAAATTAAAGAAGAAGAAGAAGAAAGCAGGAAGAAGAATGGGGGTTAAGCGTTTAAAGTGTTTAAATTTACCCTAAGAGAGGCAGACTCTTTGGGGGTAAAGGGAAAAGGTAGAGAGAGGAGAGAGCATTTTCTCTCTCTTGAATGCCATTGCACAATCCATCCATCCTTAGACTAACCCATTTTTTACTGGGTATTTCTTTTTTGGCCATCTACTGGGTAATCCTCTTGGCTCCACCTATTCCAACCAAAACCAGATTAAAAGAATCTGGTCAATATGGTACAAACAATATATGACATAGAGGAGGTAAAGGTAGCAGAATTCCAGCAGGTAGGGTTAAGAACACCTTATAAGACACTCCCAAAAATTTCAAAGACTGTAGGATATCTAAATTACAAAGTAGGATACATCAACAGAAAGACAATTGAATAATTGTTATTAATAGTATGAAGCATTTCCTGGCCAGATCCTCTCCATAACTTAACCAGCTTACCCCAAACTCTGGGGAGAATATATTCCAATTATCACATGTGACCATGAACATAAAACGACTTTTCCAAAAGCAATTATGAACACCAAGCATGAACCTTTAGTGTTTTTTTTTTAATTGGATAAATGATAGTGACACCCCTATAAACTACACAAAATTATAGACATATCCCAAATTTCTAATACTACCCTTGGAAAAATTTGACAACTCAAAGATTCTCCTTCAATGTAGTACCACGGGAATTATTTTTTGAGACTAATTTGCTAACAGATATGATGCATATGGACTGCAGAAATTCAAACCGGTTAAAAAAAATCCCAAATTAGATGATGAGCTTGCCTAAAAATAATTAAAAGTGTATGGTTATACAAAAGACCACTTGGTGTTGCATTAAAAGAGAATTTTTGAGATGTTAACATTCTTCAATGGGTGTAAAGGTGGTAATTCTAAAATTTGGATTCTTCTGAAGTTTCATAGGGACATCATTGAAATTTAACCTTTTTTCTAAATTTGGTTAATTACTTCTGCCCATAATTTTTGGAAGAGAAGTTTCATTGGAGTAAGAGCATTCTTAGCGCATGATCATGTTATGATAAGCCAGAACTAGTCGGGCAAATTAAAGCACAGCTTAAAAGCAGGATAACTCGCAAAATACCTAATGAAAACTTCATCTATTTTCCGTATACGAAGATAAAATCAAAGTAGTACTTCTCAGCCTACATCTTCACTATACTGTGAGAACAAGATATAATAATCCAACCATACTCATCCCAACAAATCAAGCAATGTACAAAAAAATAAGCTATCCAGAAATGGTAGCATAATTCAAGACAAGAAAAGTCAACAAGTTGTCATATTAGCAATAGAAGAACTATCCCAAAAGGATGCTAAAACTGTGCACTATTCACAAATAAGAGACATTCTCATTTGAAAACTCTGTAACATAACCACTGAGTTATCATTATGAAAAACTTTGCTAGATTTTTATGACCTTCAAAATGATTGTGGAACTTGTAGGTTGGAATTATACACTTTACTGTGTTGTTTAAAAAAAACCTTGACAAGTTCAAATATAATTTCAACATAATTCTTCTTCTATCTCCATAACTTAAAGCTCCATAAGAACATGATTAGTGAAAATGCATATTGGATCAGGAAAAATCATTTTTCTTTCTCTAAATGAAAATGAAAGAACATGACCCTAGAGTGTTATCACATAAATGCACTGCATAACCCTTTAAAAGCATTTGCTCCACATTATATTGAATAGATATGGCAATAACATAGCCAAAAACCGAGGCAACTTCTCAGCAGCATACAGGACAATGATAACAAGAATTTATGCCGTCAGATATGAGATAGGATGATGAAGCTAAACAACTACAATGGAATCTTTATACATTGCTTATCGAGCAACAGAAAGCATTCATTTCATCAAGAAACTTTCATTTTTGTTTCTGCAGGTCAAAAGAGATCATTTATCATTAACACCCAAGAGTCATAACAAATTTTCCTATTGCAAATGAAAAGGTTTACTTCATCTTATGTTCCATCTCTTAATACGTCTCAAACTGCAAACACGGATATAAATTCACTTGTCCATCCTCCATTATAAAAAAGTTTCTACCTTAAACAAGAAATTTAAATTATAATCATTTATCCACCCAACCCACCCTACCACACAAAAACCCAACACACACAAGAGAGAGAGAGAGAGAGAGAGAGAGAGAGAGAAGAAGAAGAAGAAGAAGAAGAAGAAGAAGAAGAAGGAGAGGAAATTGTAAAGGGATCTACTCTTTTCCCCAAAATACAACAAAAAATAAAAAGGCAAAGCTCAATTCATTGGGTAAGATTGGCCACATGATGCTTTTACATGATAGCACTTGTTCTAGCTAGGGGTGTAATCAAGAAAAGCCGAAAAAATGTGGTGCTAACCCTAAGCATGACTCAAAAATTCCAGGGTTCAAGTCAAATTTTTTAGCTTTCTTACAGCTTAATGCGGTATTTTTGAGCTCAATCTTAGATCACAATAGCAATGGAAGGCTCAAGCTCGATCCTTTAAACTCACTTACATTTAGAAACATTGTATTCCATTTGATTAAACTTATCTTAAAGCTCGAATTCCATCCAAGCTTAGTATAAGCTTAAGCTCAACTCTAGCTTGATTAGACTTGTTAACTTGTCAAACTGGAACACCAATAATGAGCTTGACACAATAACCTATTTAAAGTGCTCAAGCTTGAGTTTACTATAGTCATATCGAATCTGGGTAAATATTGAGCTGAGGTCAAGCAAGTCACTCGCCAGCTGATTCATTTACACCCCTAGTTATAACAAGATTAAAAAAATGAAAACAGAAAAGAGAAACTACTAGCATTCACCAAAAAGGTTAGCAAGCACACCACTCACCTAGCAGACATTTAAGTAGACCACACTATATGCTGGCTTACTGATTCTGGTTGGGGGCCTGACATGTTGTTAAGCCTCTCTCAATCCAAAGAATAGTTGTAAGACCCGAAACAAAAAGAAGAAAATCAAAAGTGGCAGTGTGGCAGATCAAATTGCAAATCCTCAACACCAAACTGCAATATAGAAAGACAATTATTTTTTTAATTCAGTTGAAAGCCTGAGAAAACAAGGGCCAATGGGATCAGATAAGAAGTAGGTTAAGCCAACCCTGAAGTGGCCACAAACCACCAAATAACAAACATCCAGACCCAAACTGTGAGTAGAGAGCACTCACAAACAAATGTTTGGGAAGGAATGATCTCATGTGATTTCAAGAGGCATATTTCAGAAGAAACTTTTAACATGTCAACATGAGCTCTAAAGCAACCAGCAATAATCTATAACCACAATGTGGTGCCCACGAATGGCTCTGCCAAGGGTGTGCATTGTCCCATCTGGTTGCTATAGAGATTTGTGGCCAAGTTCATGGAACCATAAAGTTTAAATAATGGATTGGAAGATTGAAAATACCTATCAGCTAATACCTCAGCAGTTGCGACAAACTCCCCATCAGAGCCTGAGGGAACATTAGTAGACTTTACTCAAGCAGATGATAGAAGATGATCAAACTCTGCATGTATTTCTATCAGGGAAAATGAGTAAAAACATAAAACTCCTTAACTGAGATAGCTCAAAAGCCCAAACATAGTGGGGAGGAATCTACCCGTCTGTTAAATAACATAAAATATCTGCCCTCGGAAATGGGGTCTTGTACGTCATACATCAATTCTCATGCATGATAACTCAAGTGCTTAATGTCAGATATAATATAACAAAGAATATTTTTGGTGCTTTTAAAGATTGCAATTACAATTACAATGAATTGAATCAAGTCTAAAATGACAAAACTCATGAAAATGGAAGTTATTATGACTGAATAGTAGAAGATCCCAACATAGTTGTGGTTTGGATGTACTAAAGGTGGTAGCATTGTCAATGCCCCAGAAGATATGATTATAGTAGAATAGACTTAACAAAGAAAAGAAATGACAGAATAAGCAGAATTTTAGTAAGAAAATGCTGGTGCTTTCCAGAAATGAAAAAAAAGAACACATGCAATAAATGGCTATGTTATTTAGACTATCAATTTTCATGTTTATTTGGCAATAACTGTCTGTCCCTTAAATTTATAAAACAAATATGTCAATGTTAAAGTCCATTGGATGCACCTTGATTTGATTAACTAAGATGACCGCATAACCTCTTAAGGATCAAAACCGGTCAGTTGACTAATTTGTCTCCTTTCAAGTATGTTCCATCCAAAATCTTATAATATAACATCCATATGCTTCTTCTGTTCAAAATCTTATAAAACAATATCCACATGCTTCTGCCCATGGTAGTGATTCTCATATCAATTTGCAAGTGTTACTATGGGGTTCTCTCATGTCTTTCCTTATAATTAGAATCTCCAAATATCATACAGGATGACTAAAGAAGAACATTTATACCAATAACATTCCTATGAAACCTCCCTATTTATCCAAGGTTTTTTTTTGGTGTGTAAATTATTCATCCAAGTTTCATTATAAAGAAGAAAAATGTTCCTAAAATCCATCTCTATCTAGCGTGGTTGCATGCACATTAACCAAAGGATTCTACCATGACAGTTTAAGAGTACCATGGGCACCAAAATGTTTCTATTTTTTCATATTACAAAGTAAATAAAATATATCAAACTTTGTCAAATAAAAAAGGAATGCTTTGTTATTAATGCCATTAGGTAATCATAGCATGAACTCAACTACCAGAGTGCAAAACCAATAAATGATCAACTCAACATATAGAAAGACAGTTGCCATTTTCTAATTAAAATCACTTCAGAAAAAGAAGAGTAATTCACAAGAGGTATCTAAGGCTAGGGGTAGCAATTGTTAACACCATGCAACCGCCACATGGAACTCTCAGGTTGATGTCAAGTCTAATCATATTCAAGTCAAGTATAATCGTACACGTGTTGAACTTGTGGCAACCCATATGACAGTGAAGAATTTTTAAGAAACAATTCCTCTCATATATTTATTCATTCCCAAGGAAAAAATATACACATGTTAGAGAAGACATAGAGATAGACATGGCATCCCTGATTTCATGCTAATAAATCTAATCTATGTTGATCATGACCAACAAGATAACAGAAAACCTATATCAATCAGGGATACTAATAATTATAAAAATAGTATTCTTAATCAGAAAAATACTAAACCTATACTAAATAGAAAAAATAAAAATCAGAGTCTTTTTCACTCTCCCTCAAGCTAAGGAGTAGATATCTATCATTCCTAGCTTGCCAACATTCTCTATGAGTTGCTGTTTCGACAATGTTTTGGTCAAAACATCCGCCTCTTGATTCCTAGAAGAAACATACTACATTTTGATGCCTCAATTTTCAATCTCTGACTTTTTAAAGTTGTGATCAAGTCAAACATACTTCATTCTATCATGTTGAATTGGATTCTTTACAATGTTAAGCATAGATTTACCATCACAAAACACCTCTACAACAGCCACTTCAACTTCCAAATCTTGGAGTAGTCTCTGAATCTAGATTACTTTACAAACTCCTTGTGCAATGGCTCTATATTCAGCTTCTGCACTATTTCTAGCCACAACTGACTGTTTTTAACTCCTCCATGTCACCAAATTTTCTCATAATTTAGTGCAAAGACCAGAGGTGGAATTACCATCTACCACATTATCTCCCCAATCTGCATTTGCAAAGGCCTCCAAACTTCAACACTCATTCTTCCTAATAAGCAAGATATGATTCACACCATTCATATAATGTCTAGTTGGTGAATGCATTGCTTGACTCACCAAGCTAATAGGATATTGCGATCAAGCCGAGTGAGTGACAAATAAATTAACCTTCCCACTAAACATTGGTATTGTTCTCTATTAACAAGAGGATCATTTCGGGTCCAAGACTCTTCCAATTTTAGGGTAAAGGTGTACTCATTGGTTTGCACCCTAACTTGCCAATTTCTCTTAGGAGGTCTAAGACATACTTCATTTGATTGATAAAGATTCCACTCTTGCTCCTTACCACTTCCATACTTAAGAACAGCTTAAATTCTTCTAGTTCTTTAATTTTAAACTTCTCCTTGATTTTCTGCTTTAATTTCCCTATCTCAACTTCATCATCTCCTATAATAATCATGTCATCAACAATTACAATTAAAATTGATTTTAATCCAGTTCTTCCTATTTTCACAAATAAAATATGTTCAGCTTAACTTTGTGTGTAACCTAAATCAATCATAGTACTACTAAACTTCTTTAACCATGCAAGTGGAGACTGTTTTAATCCATATATTGATTTTCTTAACTTACACTCTTTACCTTCCTTATCTTCTGAATTGAACCCAAGTGGCATTCTTATGTAAATTTCCTCCTCTAAATCCTCATTTAAAAATGCATTATTTACATCTAATTGATGTAAAAGCCAATTAAGATTGACAACAATGGATAAAATGACTAATAGAGTTTAGCTTTGCAACTTGCGCAAATGTCTCCTCATAATCAATACCATAAGTTTAGGTGTAACCCTGAGCCACCAACCATGCCTTATATCATGCAATGCTCCCATCTGAATTGTGCTTGATATTGAAAACCCATTTACTTGCAACTACCTTCTTGCCCTTTGGAAGATCAACTAATTCTTAAGTATTATTCTGATAAAAAGCCTTCATTTCATTAAAAACTGCCTCTCTCCAATTCTGACTTGCCAAGGCCTCCTCTATATTCTTTGGAATTACAGCTTCATCAACCTATGTTACAAAAGTACAAAATTGGGGTGAAAGCTTAGTATAACTTATATAGTTTGCAATCAGGTATCTAGCACAAGTTCTTCTTTCCTTCCTTAGGGCAATGGGCAAATTTGTTCTCTCTCTTTCACCTTCATTAGTTTGCGACTCCTCTTCATCAGCATTCAAGACCAATTGCTCTGGTGTGGACAACTAGCCTTGTTGAGGAATTTTGTTCCTTCTTGTGTAAACCCAAGGGATTGATTCTCTGGAATATCATCTCATTTATGTATAACCTTTGATTTGTCAACACAAGGAGTTGCACTATATGAAGCTGAAGCTGATTGCAACTTCTGTACCAATTCAATGTGTTTAGACCTAGAGAGCTCACTTGAACCAGGACACTATATCGGATGATTCAACCAAAGCCGGAGACTTAGAACATGCCAGATCAGAAGTGGGAAGAACAGAATCAGAGGGTGACCGAGCAGGATCAGAAGTATACAGAACAGGATCCCTACTCATTTGAGTACAAGACAATGGGTGAAATGGCTCTCCTCATAAAAAACACAACTTCTCTTCCTTATTTTGTGTCTCCCCCTAAAGAGGAGTGCTATAGTACAGTTTTTCTTCAAAGAACACAGTCTCTAAGGTAACAAAGAACCGCTTGCTAGAGGGATGATAGCATTTGTAACCCTTTTGTGTGGATGAGTATCCTACAAAAATACACTTGATAGCCTTTTCTTCGAATTTGTGTTTCTGAGGAGAGTTGTTTAGAATGAACACAGTGCAATCGAAGACTTTAGGAGATAGATTATTGAACACACGTGTCTTAAGATAAAAGTCATGTAAGGTACTTAATGGAGTATGGAAATTAAGTCCCTTAAATGGAAGACGATTAATCAAGTATATTACTGTCGGTATTGCTTTCTCCCAAAATTGATGTGAGACAGTGTTTGTAAGCATCATTGAACAAGCTATTTTAAGAAGATGTTTGTTTTTCCTCTCAACTACTCCATTTTGTTGTAAAGTGTATATACAAGAACTCTGATGAATTATACCATTTTCACCAAGATAATTTTCGAATTCAGTGGAGAGATACTCTTTCCTATTGTCTATGCGGAGAATTTGGATGTTTCTAAGGAAAACATTAAGAACAAACTTATAAAATTGTTTGAACACATAGTAAATTTCTAATTTTATCCTTAAGGAGATACACCCAACACACTCGTGCATGATTATCAATGAAGGTAACAAACCATTTATAACTTGAATGAGTTAGTATACGAGATGGATCCATATATCACTATGTACATGGTGGAATGGTTTAAACGGAGTATAAGGATGCACATGATAAGAATTCTTTGAGAACTTGGCTAAAGCACATGACTCACACTTGAAATCACTCATATCATTATTTTTTAAAAACTTTGGATACAAGCATTTCAAATACACGAAACTAGGATGTCCAAGACGTTCATACCAAATCATGACATTAGATTTATTTTTGGTAGAAACAAAAGACACTCAAAGACCTATGACTCGACCTAAACTTCACTCCAGAGAGATAGTAGAGCCTGTGACAATCCCCAACACTGCCAATCGTCCTCCCCAAAGTTAGGTCCTGCACAATACAGCCATTAGGTGAAAAACTCACTCTACAATCCAAATCTTTTATTAATCTACTCACTGATATCAAATTGTATCTCAACTCTAGTACAAATAATGCTTCATTCAACTTTAAATTGAAAACAAAGATATTTCCTTTTCCTTTGGCAATGGTATTTTTACCATCAGCAACCAACATCCTATTAAACACACCACAAGTATTCAACTTTTCAAAGTAGGATAATAAATTACACATACAATCTGATGCTCCAGTGTCTATTATCCATCTATCATTCTCCACCCTATGACAGGAATTTATGAAATTACCTTTCTGAGCAATAATGGCAGTGGAAGGTTGATTATTACCGAAATGAATGTTTGTCTGACTCAAGATTTGTCGCAACAAGGCAACCTGATCTACTATGAGGCTAACACCAGAATTAGAACTAGGATTTACTTCTACCTCAGCAACTTATGCTTCCTTGGGTTCTCGTAAGAATGATTTCACGGTCTCACCTCCTCTCAGCCACCTAGTTTTGGGGTTTTCAAGCCTTCCATTTAGTTTCCAACAAGTGCTATGTATGTAATTTGGTTTTTTGCAATAATCGCACCATGTCTTGTCTCTTACGAAAGTTCTACCGATGGTTCCTTTATTACTTTGTAGAGTTGAACTTGGAGTAAGGCGATCTGTTGCCATCATTACCCGACATCGACTTTCTTTCTTCCTAACCTTTGCAAATGCTTCCTTTAGGCTAAGGAATGGTTGTTTTCCCAACAGCCGTCCTCTAACTTTGTCAAGTTCAGGATTCAACCCATGTAGAAAGTCAAAAACTCTATCTTTCTTGACAATGGAATTGTACTTGAGTCCATCCTCTACACACTTCCATTCAACCTCATAAAAAAGGTTTATTTCTTGCCACAATTCTATCAAGGTGTTGTAATAGTCAATTGCAGTCATACTACCTTGTACAATAGTACAAATCTTTGGTCAGAGTTCAAACCGCTGAGAAGAATTAGCTAGATTTGAGCATATTTCTTGAACATTGTCCCAAATTTCCTTGGCCTTTTCACAAAATAAGTAGGTTCTCCCAATTTTTAATTCCATGGAATTCACCAACCGAGCCATAACCATCGAGTTCTCCGCTTCCCATACCTTAAACTCATCAATGTTTCTTGTAGGTGCTACAATAGAGCCTATCAAATAGCCGAGTTTTCTTTTCCCACGAATAACAAGCTTAACGGATCTAAACCACTTCATGCCATTGAGTTTATGCTACATGATTTGTGGTGAGTATGTGTCGCAAGATGTAACAGGAGATAATTGACTTTGAGTTGAAATATTAAGGTTCTCTAGGGTTCCAAATATATACTTAGAACTTGGGGAATTCTCAAGGTTATCAATCTTTCCGCTCATTGTTGGAATGAAACTAGTCGATTTGGGATCAACTAAAGCTCTGATACCAAGAAGAATTTTTAAGAAACAATTCCTCTCATATATTTATTCATTCCCAAGGAGAAAATATATACATATTGGAGGAAACTTAGAGATAGACATAGCATCCCTGGTTTCATGCTAATAAATCTGATCTATGTTGATCATGAACAACAAGATAACAAAAAACTTATATCAACCAGGGATACTAATTATTATAAAAATACTATTCCTAATTAGAAAAATACTAAACCTATACTAAACAGAAAAAATAAAAATAAGAGTCTTTTTCAGACAGGAATAATGATCATAACATGTTTGTGTCAACTTTGTGCCACATTTAGCCTCCTTAAACAATTAAATTGAAAATTTAAATTTCAAATAACCATAATAGTACTAGATGATCATGTCAACCTGTAGAACCATTAGACAAACATGTAAAACAATTAATGATGTATCATTCAATCCATTAGACACTCACTTTAACCTGTTCATCCGCATTCGTCCAAGCAACCCAATACAAACAAAGCATAGTACCATGATTTGCCACCTGATCATAGGCACCAACAACAAACTCCCTAGGTGGCCCCAATAGATGGGAGGCAATCTTAAGCGCATTGCATCCTAAACTGACATCCATGTTTACTGAAATAACTTGTAATAAGCAGACAAGCAATATGCATAGTTAATTCGTACTGGACATAACATTCTTCTATGCATAAAAACTATCTTTCAAATTAAAAGTCAGAATAAGCCATATTAGTAATAAGCTTACAAACCACACTACTTGACTTTTCTTCAGGTAAGACGAGATGCACACTACTTAATTTAGGGTAAAAACAGGAAAAAGTTTGTGGTCGCCATAGTATGTCTGCATGTTATTGTAAACTACTACATGGAAAGTAAAAAGACGAAGAAGCCAATATGATAAATCAATAAACCTGTCAGCAACATACTAAGGCTCGAGAGAAACTGTGTCCCGAACGCAAAATCTTTCCATTCTATCCGGATTAGATTTCATACAAGAAAACTCAATTTTTTTTATGGAGGTTCCATTTGCATCTAAACTGACACCACAATCCACATTGCCAATTGACTTCCTAAACCTACACCTAGTAAAAATCTCAAACAATTAACCCTAGCAGTTACTGCTTAACAGGGGAAAAAGGGAAAAAGGAAAAATTAGCATCTATTGGGAACAACACCATTACGTTCACCGCAAGACCCCTAGTTACATATAACCCCGATAGAAACATGTTCAATCACAAAGATCAATAGATAAATATGGAAATTAACAATTAAACGAATAAAAAAAAATTACCGGTTGGTGTGTTGGCTGATGTGAAACATTGACATTAACCGGATTCGACCCGACAGCAGAAGGAGGATCGGACCCAATACCCTGATTCTGCTTACCTGCATAATACTCTTGTGGGTAGTAATAATCTTGTTGTGTATGGGAATGGGCGTTTGCAGGAACACCAGGTGGTTGGGGTTGCTGATGATTGTAATCGGTAAAACCTTGTGGATGGACGTAGGAAGGATATTGTTGTTGCTGCTGATGTTCTTGATAAAGATCAGTAGTATAAGGATATTGATAATAGGATTGGGTTGCGGTGGGTTGTTCGTAGGATTGCACTTGAGAAGAATTAAGATACGGAGCTTGTTGATTTGGATCATGGGTTCGCTGTTGTTGCTGGGGCTTTTGAGCATAGGCAGGGTACTCCATGGTTACGGTGGCAGTGGTAACGGTTGAGGGTCCCCGGGGTTTAAAGAGATTTCAGTTGCGGGGGTAGCCGGCCCCCTTCGCTTTTCGGACAGGATTCTTTTGAAACCGATTTTTAATCTACACCGCCTCTCTTAGTTTTATACAAATACGGTAATTTTCTCAAAAAATATTATGCAAAAGATCTCGTTTAAAAAAAATACGAATATAATATAATAAAGATACATACAATTACTAATATTCATTATTATATACACATTCAGTTCAATTATAATGAATTACATTAAAGGTGCATAATACATGCGCTTTCACCGTACCAATTATATAAACCTTAATCCGCATAGTCAAACTTCATTCCTATCTATATCAATTTCTAAAAATTTTCAAAACACGGAAAAAACTCAAAGGCATTTATAGTTGAAATATCGGACCGTTTCTTAATACGAATGTATGTCTGAAACAGATAATAATTTATAACTTATAAGTATGATTTTTTTTATTATTTTTTTTATGTTAGTAGTAATCAACATTATACAAATTTTTTTAAAAAAATTTGTTACTTGATTATGTAGATTCTGTAATCATAGATATACCATAAATTATGTAAATTATTAATATTTCATGAAATTTTATTATATGTTGTCTAAATTTAGAAATTTTTTGTATTGTAATACATAAATTATACAAATATGGGTATGAAAAATATTAGAATGTAAATGAAAATTATTGTGTATATATATATACATATATATTTACGTTTTGATTGTGTTGTGTCGAATTAAATAGTTAAAGTTAAAGAATACGCGATGTAACTTAATGAGATAACTGAGTGCATTTTGTAAAGTTGTTGCTTAGTGTGTAGATGAAGTTTTTAATTTCATCTAAATATTCGATTCATCGTAGCATTATTAGGATGAAAATGACAGATTACGTGAAAATTATTGTCTATATGAACGAAAATATAGTGATGGATAGCTGAGCGTCAGAGTATAATAAGGAGCCTGTTAAGAAGTTGAAAATTTGAAAGGATTCGAACTTCTCTCATTTCAATCGAAGAATTTGTGGATGCGCCGGAGTTGACCCGAGTGGTATTGAATTCGTGCACAAGCATCCCTTATTCCATGATACTAGAGTTATCTACAAGTTAATGGTCATTAAAGACGATTATGATGTTAAGAATTTCATTAAAAATGGTAAAATCTTTTGGGGAACAGAGTATTTAGATACATTAGGGAATCAAATGTCCAATACGAGCATGAAATACATGAGTCAGCAATCCAACCCTTCCAGATCCTAATGTGTATTCAATGATAATCGGTGTGGAACAAACAAATGTAGATCAATGAAATAAATTATATATGGATTTCTTTGAATATGAGCACGTGAATATCACAAAAGAGTAGTTTGACGAAGCATTGGCTCTCATTATCAAACACTAAGAGTCTTATGATCTGTATATAGAGAGAATGCATATGGATATAAATGTCGACAATAATGGGGAGGATGAGACAAATGTAGATGGTGATAAAGATGATGTTGGCCTCAAAGATGACCACGTTGAAGATTTGGGAGAAGCCCAAGTGAGACCATTTGTTGTTGAGAGCAATGTGCCAATCCACCCATTTTGCAGAGATAGCTTAAGCAAGCCCCATTATCATACCGGTGAAGTATTGTTCAGTAGGTAGTTTCAAGGCTTTCCACCAATAAATGAACCGATAGATAAGCTTGTGAGAGATCTTACCTCATTTTACAGTAGTCAATATGATGGCAGCAGCTACGTAACATTTGAGAGAGATGTTAATGAAATATGTAGTAAGATTAGTAGTTCCAATGAATTAAGTGTCAGAATGCATTTCAATATAAAGAAGGATCTCATAGATGCGATGAAGTCGTTCCATGTAAGGAACCACTGTGATATGCATGTGGACATTTTGAAACCGAATATATATGTAGTCTACTATAACAAGAAAGAACAAGGTTGTAAGTGGAGGCTCCAAGCTTGCTTGAAGAAAGTAGAGAGTCTTTTCAAAATAATAATTCTCAAAAGTTCGTACACTTGTGTGAACCTGATGATGAACCAGGATCATCCTCAACTTGACAATAACATAATAGCTACACTATTCATCAATAGTATATGAAACAACCTTGATGTTAAGATACTTAATCTTCTAACTAATGTACAAACTATATACGGGTATACAGTAAGCAATAGAAGGGTTTTTGAGGCCAAGCGAAAGATTATTGAGATGATATACGATAACTGGAAGAAGTTGTACAATGAGTTGCCAAGACTATTAAATGCAATGAAGTTGAGCAACCCGGGACACAAGTGGATTGGGATTGGAATAGTTTGCCAAAGCAAGGTCAATCCCAGTTCAAGTGGGTTTTTTTAGACATTTGGATAGTATGTTGAAACTTTAAATACTATCAACCTATTGTATGTGTTGATGACACATTCTTAGACGGAAAGTATGGGCATAAGTTATTGGTAGCTTGTAGCATAGATGGAGACAATTCAATAGTCTTATTGACATTTGCTCTTGTTGACACAAAATTGGCAAAAACTTAAGGATGGTTCCTACATAAGCTTAAAGTGCATGTAGTCTGCTAGAAGGGGGAAACCTTATGTCTTATATCAAATAGAGCATCTAGTATTGATTCCGTGTACAAGGAACCATCAGTAGGCTAACAGCCATTGTTTGCAATTTGGAGATACTGTCTGTGGCACTTTGTTAGTAACTTCAATATGGTCCACAAAAATCAATTATATAAGAAACTTGTATAGTTTACAGGTGTTTAGGCATAACAAACACAATTTGAATGTTTCATAGAGAAGTTGGCCTAAGCTAAGGAGGATGCTCCCGTATGGTTTGACAATGTTGATTTAGACAGGTAAACTCTTGTATATGATAGATGTTATCGTTTTGGATACACGACATCAAACATTGTTGAGAGTTAGAACTCCGTTTTGAAATCAGCGTATGGATTATCCGTCACTACATTAGTTAAGAAGATATTTTATAACTATGTCGCCTATTGAGAGAAGAGGCATAAGGATGCCAAGGAGGCAATCGATTATGGCAGAACTTATACTGATTATGTTCTAAAGATATATGAAACTTAAAGGGGGTAGGTATCAAAACCCTATAGGGGGCCTAGTAGGATCGCCTACAATTTTTATATCATATGTGCACTCATAATACGAAAATTATCTTATAAGTCAGAGATTGCAAGACTCTAAATAATTTGTCATTAGGGTTTCTAAACTATTAATTAATTAACATATTATAAAATATAAACAATTATAGATATCTAATATTTCACAATTCTTCAGAACCGTAGAGAATCCGTATTCCCTACCAAACGATAACATCAAGCAGTATAAACTTAAAATTAAACTTATTGAAGTTACTAAATCTAAATATATAAGTGGGATTTACATTTAAAGTTTCACATAAATTAAACAATCTCTCTCTAATTCTAACCTCTAAAACATACCAATACACGTACTCAACACTCAACTTTTAACCTATGTTCAATTATTAATCAACCTGCAAAAGAAAAACTATTAGGGAGTAAGTTACAAGAGCTCAGTGAGTTATCCTTCATACTATATGTCACGCCCCGAAGTGGTAAAGTCTTAACAGCCCCGCCGTGTAAACCATCCCAAGATAGAAGTTGGCCTTACAACCGCTATCTTAGACCTGATCTACACAAGGTGTCCACGACTAACCCGCTTTGAAGTAAACAATTTGTAATTTAAATAAATCATTTACCTAAGAAAGTAAGGAAATATATATATACACTATAATTCAGTTATTGCAATTAAAGTTTACAATATTTCTCCATAATATATTTCCTAGTTATTGCATTATTTATAAATGAAAACTAATTCTAAAATAAAAACTTAGACCTTAAAATAGGTGTTTATTCTTCAATGTTTTTCCTCACTCCCCAAGATTCAGCAGTTGCTAGCTTCAAAGTAGTTGTTTGCCGCTTCTTAGCCAGTACCTATACGACGTCTATAGGGATGTGAGCAACCACAGCTCAGTAAGTTAGGATGGAGGACTTAAAACTATACCAAAAACACAACAAGGTTTTTAATTAACTTATTAGGTACAATGCATGTGCAAGCAAATGCCATCGCATGACGTTGTCCGGCCCGTCGTGAGATTAGAGAAATTTCACCCGCTTTAATCCAGGTTGAGGAATTGCCATTAATGCAACAGCTCATGACCAAACTCAGGCTTGTGCAATGGAGACCTTGCTCCTCCCGCGACTACCTTCGAACCACTGACTTCACCCTCGCCGTGACCTCCTCTCCTATCACTTAGTTCGACTAAGGATGAAGAAGGGACCATTATGCAACCCTGCGTTATTCCTTTCGAAGGGGTCAGTATTTGGCCGGAGAGTCTAAGTTCCCCTAATGGGTTGCCATGCATGTCTGGTTATGATTATTGGTCATATATTTGATTAAGTCCAGTTGATCAATCATTTCATACAAATCATACAATACACGCCAGAGCAACAAACAGAATCATAGCATCACCCATAATCAAGCACATGCACACATACAACTATCTAGCAAGCACAAATAAGCATAATCTTAAGCCTCCAAAATACAGTATCGTATTAATCCCAACTTACCTCGACTCTTCGCTCACTCACTCGAGGTCCAACTTGCTCAGGCCATCCCCGATCATCCCTGTAACACAAACGTGATTTCAGTTTTTCGTATAACTATTATAGGTTCATTTTATCCTATAACGCTTATTGTTATGTTTTGTTTAGGGTTTAATATGCCTAATTATCTAGGTCTTAAGTCTTTTACAATTATTTTAGGTTTGGGATTAGGTTCAGGTTCGGTTTCCGCATCGATTTCTAAATTAGGTTTTAGTTCGATTTCTAAGTAGTGTTTTATACTCTAATCCTAGAAATTTGTTTCAACCCATAATGTGAAATTAATCACATTACTTCTCAATCTCCTAAATATCATCATTACCCCTAGTCAGTATTTTATTTCACTCGGTACACTTAAATCCGTATTAGTGTATCGAATTCACTCCTAATCTGAGAAATTTTTACATTTTTCATATAATTACATAAATTCAAGTCTTCCATCGGTTTTATTATATATCCCTATTATTTATATAATATCAATTTTTATCCTAATATTTCTATTTATTATATTTCCAATAATTATGTATTATGTATTATTACCTATTATTTATATAATACACTTCTATTATTTCTATCACTTTAATTACCATCCCTAAACATCAATTATTATTTCAAAATATCTAAATTCATCCTAAATCAGATTTTACTCCTAATTTCCCTAATTTACAAAATTAACTATTTTTCCATATTACTTATTTACTACATAATTAATCTACTAATTACATCTAACACCCTAAATGCTACAAGTATCATACTCTATCAGATTTCAACATCTTAAAACATATACTTATTTACTAAATCAGTAATTAACCATTTAATTACTTAATTAACCCTAAATTACCCATTTTATGCCTCATTTTAGGGCCTAAAAATTATCTAAAATTTTCGAAATTTGATTTTTGAAAATGGGCTTCATAGCACTGTTCTATATCATCTAAGTAATCTATACAAAAATTTTGGGCTCGAAACTACACTCCTAAGGTCATTTATTTCTAAACCGAAATATGCTCGGTTTTGTTCAATTTGTTAAGGACCCTATATTTTCATATGTGATTAAACTAAATCACTATTTTTTCCTAAATCTACATACAACAAAACCTCAAAATAACAAGTTTCATAATTTTCTAGGCAAAATAACTATTTTTACGAAATTATACAAAATCAAGGTAATTAAAGGACTCACTCGATTCGAAGCTTTCTAGCCGTCCAAACCCGGTCTAAGGTTGTCGGTCTACCTAGATGGTGGGTTTGGAGTCGGGTGGTGGTGGTGGTGGCTCAGTCCCAGGTGTGGGTTTGGCTCACTTACCCTATCTGCACAGTTTTCTTTTCTTTTTTTGTTTTCTGGATTTTCTCTCAAATTTTCAAGTCTCTCTATTTTTCTTTAATTCCTCACTGCCCAAATGAGTTCTAGAAATTTTTCCCTTATTTATAGACATTTTTGGCAATTAATATGCATTAATTAGACATGACATTACCCCAATTCCTTGATTTTTGGCTTTTGTGTTGCTTAATTCTAATTGGTTAATTTTTCTTTTTCAGATTCTGACTTGCCACGACCAGATTTGCTTCATTCCACACTCTTTTGATTTTTTTCTGATTTTTTCACAATTAATTTATAATTTTCTTTAATTATTTATTAAGTTTTTAGCCAATTTAGGTAATTTTGCGTATTTTTATCTACACGTAAATACATGTGGGGTACATGTGAACATTCCTAATTATTATTTTAGTCATTCTAAAATTTTTAGTATACATATAATCTATCTCTAGTAATTTATTAGTTATTAGATTACACTTTTCGCCTTTTCGGTAATTAGCAATTATTATACTTAAAATTTGAAAATTTTATAGTCTCCTATTTTACTACTCATTTTCTTAAATTCACGTTTACGGGGTCATTTTTACTAATATTTCTACCTTTGTTTATAATTTAGGCTTGATCGGATCCTTCAGACGATCGAAACCTTGAGTGACTAGTTGTGGAGCTTACATTATACTAATGAACAAATTATTAAATAAATTATTATAATCATATGAATGCATGTACACATAGTATACTAAACAATATAAGCAGTTGACCGGTGCTACATATAACATCGGATTTTAACGCCTTTCGAGGTAAGGGTTAGAGATACATTGACACTAATCACAATCGAGCTGTAACATTTGAATTTTCAACCATAAATTTATTTATTTTTTTCCAAGATACATTTCCATTTCTAAAAAATCTAATAGTACACCAAAATCCTAAGTCTAGCGATGAGATTGCCCTCATAGTCCATACTCACATCCTACAGCAGAGGTCTTTAAGCTTGATCCTCAACCATACGGTTGGCGTCTCTAACGCCTAGTAAGCTTGTAAATTAGGGTAAGATTATGTTGTACAAATGTACCATACTAAAACACTTTAATTCAATATATAGAAACAACCCCTACATAGCCTCTCTTTACCCCCACGTGAGGTGACGGCCGAAATAAATAATGCAATGCATGGTTGATGCATGATCTTTTTAAATTAAGATAAGCCAAATATAATTAAGTCAAATTATTAGATGATCAATTAATATCATCAAAACCATTCAAATCATGTTACAGTTAATCATACAACCAAATCTTCAAGTTATCATATTTAATAGTATTTTGCATAGTTATCAATCAATATCAAGCACATGCATAACTCGAACCCCCATGCATTAAGTTATTACTTTTTAATTTAAGTGCACTAACTACAAGTACAAAACAAATATAAAGCCATTGGGAGTACTCACTTGGCAATGATGTTTCGCACTAATTGTAGTAGTCTTCAAGAAGATCCTAACCCGCGTCAAGATCACCTAATTATTATAAGATAAAAACATTAGTAAGTAACTGAATGAACTAGTTATTCTAGATATTTGTTCACCTATATTTACTTAGGCTTCTATTAGTTTTCATTCAGTTGAACCTTATTACTAATTGTATGTCACTTTTTCGTTTTATGTCTAATATTTATGAGCTTATAATGGTTTTTCATCATTTTCGAGTGTATATACACATAATAAGATTCGTTTTACACGTTAAGGCCCGTATTTTACGATATGGGTTTAAATTATTATAATCTTAATTATTGTGACTCGAATATTCTTATTTGCTACCCTCATATCTTATTTTATTACTTTATGATCTAATTATTCATTTATTTCTTATGTTTTTTATAATTTTGCATTGGTATAACTATTATGTGTACTTATTTAAGGTTAATATAAGGTACTATATGTATTATGGGTCCATTGTAGTTTCATCCCATATACACACACATACATATATATACATTATATACTATTACTTTATTATATTATATTATAGTATATTAAATACTTATGTTATAATTTACATATGTACTAACTTTAAACTTATGTACTTATACATCTTATATGTATGTTATGTGTATGTATACTTCTAACATACTTGCATATATATACCCATACATATGCTCGTACATATATACCATTATATACGTATTTTCGTATGCCCCTAATACACCTTTGAGAAATCTTCATATAATTCATATTTTTGCATGTTATGGGTTTAATTAGTAAGCTATATGTATGTACACTTAGTATTTTCCTTATTTTAGGTTATATACATCAAGAATACTCTTATATAAGAATACTCAAGCATATGTACATGTGTTCCTTCTACACTTATCTATATATTCTTATACTTATACTATGTATTTTTCTAAAATCCTTACATAAATACTTCACATGTATCCACATGTTATATGTACATATGTATTTCTACTTATGTACTTAAGTATTTCTACACTTATATGTATGAGTATGAAGATTCCTATTTGTAATAACATATATGTACATATGGCATGATGATTCTAAATCTAATATAACATAAACAACTAATTACTTATTATAATAGAAGATCACCTGAAAGCATACCTCTTTCTCCTTTGTAATATGTAAGAGAAGTGCTAATGTATAGTGTAGTAATTGTGTATAAGTTGTTAAAAATATGGAAGTGAATTTGGAAAGTTAAAGGAAGGGAAAGGGAAAAGGGAGTAGTGGTTGGGAAGGGGAAGAAAAAGGAGTGTTGTTTGTGCTTTAAGTGCGTTTTAAATGAAGTTTAGAGTGGGGTCTAGGAGCTTCCAATAGTAGACAGCAAGGGGAAAAAGACATGTGAAAAACGAGAGGAAATCCTTAGAAAAGAGAAAAGAATTCTAGTTGAAAGTGATACTTGTCAACTTGGTCAACATTTGACTTAGTCAACTTTATTAATTTAAATGTAATTAATGTACATAATAATGGAATTGAAGATAATTAGGGGAAAAACTAAGGGAATGAAAGGAAATATGGAATTAAATGAAATGATTAGTAAAAATACCTATTAGAATCTTTTTCTAGGTATTTATATCCTCATATAAGATTTAGTATCTTACTTAACGTAATTATCATGAAAAACACAATTTATAATACTAGTATTGATTATATGTAATATAAACATTAATTAAACACTTAAATCTATATAATACTAACTTAGTTATATAATTATGAGACTAATATAATCTATAATGCAATATCCTAGTTTCTAATAAATTAAATTAGTATTGTACACATTTATGAATAATTGGAAGTTATCTTTGATCATTGATTGATTATTTCATATGATTTATCATATTATTAAGTATTGATATTCAATTAGGGTTTTATTGTCTTTGTAGTAAATTAGTACATCTATAAGCTTAAAGTTTTGGTTTTAGGGTTTTGATTAGGTTCAGGTTTGATTTCTCATATGTATGCATAGATAGAATTTAGGGTTTTCATACACGATTAAGGTTTTTATCAATTTCGGGGTCAATCTCCTATAATTACATAAATTTAAGGTTTAAGGTTTTTATATATGATTAGAGGTTTAATTAATAATTTAAGGTTTCTCATATTCGCTTTAGGTTTCCAATTGAAATTTTAATTGGTTTTAAATTTTACTAGCTTTGTTGACTTTAGGAAATCATCTACAATATGTGAGTTTGATTCAATACTCAGAATGCTTAATTTGAGGGGTTTACAGTAGGCAAGCGCACATAAAGTTATTTCATTTAGCTTTTAAAATGATATTTTTGAAGTTTTAACTGGTAGTTGAATGACAATGATAGGATTGAAGGGAAGAGGAAGGATATATACAATTGACTTCAACGGTCGCATTTGCACTTGTTAAAAGTGGCAAATATATAGAATCCCTTACTCCTATGTATGTGCTGCTACAACAAGTATGAAGGTGGATATCAAATTGGCAATAGGGCCATAGTATAAGTGGGTAAACCAAATAGATTGTTACCAAGCTTATTTCTACTCGATTGGTGATGACCTTAACTGGCAATAAGTTAGCTTCCCTTATTTCCACCCAAACATTGACTTACTACGAAAGAGAGGTAAACCGAGGCATGAGTGATATCATATAGAGATGGATGTTTGAGAGCAGTTGGACAAAACTAGATGTAGCGTATGTGAGCGGGAAGGACATAATAGGAGGAGGTGTCTAGAGATTAATAAGGCTGGCACATATTCCCTTTCTATTTAAGCATTAAATTATAATACATGCATAGGTGTAATGATTAACAAGTTTGTTCTTTTTTTTTTTTTTGTTTTAGGTGCACTAAACATGTTTATATGTGTTTGCAGGATAGATGGAGTTGGCATCGATTGATCCACGTGTACTTGCGAGGTAAGCTAGTCACCGTTCACAAGCCTTCTAGGAAGGTAGGGTGGGTAACGTCATTATCATTTACAATCAAATATTTTATTAAAGATGTATTACTTGCTAACTTTATTGAATGTTTGTGTAGGAGGTGACCTATGCACTACGAATTCAGCATAGTGAGATGTCATTATGTAAGGATGAACAAGATATTCCTATTCATTCTAGGGTAGAGCTTCACATACGGGAGGTTGGGTTTTAGAGAGTTGCATAGCTCCCATTTATTATGTTTGATTGGCATTTGATTACGACACTTGTCGAGAGATGGAGGCCTGAGACACAAACGTTCCACCTACTTACTGGAAAGGTAACCATCATATTGTAAGATGTAGAGGTCCAACTTAGATTTCCAATTGAGGGGTTTGCGGTGGCGCGCCAAATAAAGACAGATGATGAGGAGAGTTGGGCTGACGTAGGGGAGAGATTACTGGGTGTGAAGCTTACTTGGATGAGAGGTGCTTGTTTATCTCTGATGTGGTTGAGGGAGCAATTCCAAATACTTCCTCGTATAGTGGATGACAAGACAGTCCAATAGTACATGCGTGCATATATGCTCAGCTTGATGGGAGAATTCATATTTGAGGATAAATCCTCCAACCTTATTTACCTGATGTTCCTACCATTTCTGGAGGACTTCTCAATAGCTGGGCAGTTTAGTTAGGGTAGCAATTGCTTGGCATGGTTGTACCGACAGCTGTGCCCTGCTTCATCATCCAACACGCATGAGCTTGGAGGGGTCGCGATTTTACTACAAGTCTAAGCTTGGGATAGATTCCTACATGTCACCCCTTAAGTCGATATGGGTTTATTATCGACATAGATAGGCTATTGGCTGCTAAATGGAAGGTAATGCGGGATACAACTCAGCATCCAATGCATGTTATAGATGTATACCATACAGCGTTTGATATACAGATGATGTAGCAGGTATGATATGATAAGTTATCCTCTTTGTTGTCCTTTTCTCATCTGTAAGTGATAACCATCATTGTTTTACTGATTGTTTATTTTTTTTTCTTTTTTTTCTGTGCTTATTAGGTTGTTTCGGAGCCTTATATAGAGGAGTTACTACCTCACTACTGTATTGCCAGGAGATACATTTGGACTGCTCGGGTACCGCTTATATGTTTCTACATCATTGAGTGATGCTTTCTAGATCGTATCGTTCGACAATTTAGTAGATACCAATATGTCCCATATAAGGTCAACACCTCAAAGCAACTTCGCCAGCTAAACCTTAGAGGTAGGATGGATGTTGACTAGATCAACACATACTCTTCCTACATCTAAGCTTGGGGATAGAGATATGGATTATTAGTACACATTTAGGGTCCTCGAGGGGTCGACAAGAGTTATTGGCCGTAGAATAGACAAATTACTTAGTAATACATTACACACCATAGAGCTGTCATCAGTTGACTAGTATGTATATCTAAAATTGTCCATTTTTTTTTCACACATATATACTTGTTATCATATGTACTGACAATTATTTTTTTACTTATTTCAAGTGGACTTGCTCAAGAGTGTCAGATTGGCACCTAACTATCCTATAGCGTTGAGTATTGCAGATGGGACACTTCATTTTGTTGAGTAGCATAATGGCCTTATCCTATACCCAAAGCAAGAGGGTGTACATGAGCTACTCCATGTGGACCATGGAAGGGAGTAAGGACCACTTGCTGATGAGGATATGCTAGCTCCTTGTGCACCACCTAGGGGTAAAGCTAAAGTTCAAGAAGGCAGGGCTTGAGCGGGACGTCATTAGTCAGACCTCGATGACGATATCTCACTACATGCGCATCATTCCGTTGACCTTGTGCATATCAACGGAGGATATAGCACATACCTTGGGTCAGGTGTTACCTTTACCTCGAGAGCTAATTCCAACTCTAAGACTAGATTTAGCTCTTACATGATTCTCGAGTTCCAGCAACATCTCGATCTTACAACTCCACCAGAGTCTCAAAAGCGACGCTCTACCCCTATACAGTCGCCCAAGGGTGAGGCTGTCACTCAGCTGTATCTAACCCATCCATCCAACCTAGGAACTCCCAAGAAACTCAATCTCAACGATCAATCACCAGAGTCTTAAAAGCAACGTTTTACCCCTACACAGTCGCCTATGGGTGAGGCTGTCATTCAGTTGTATCCAACCTATCCATTTGACCTAGGAACTCCAAGGGAACTCAATCTCAATGATCAATCACTTCAGCTTACTCAATCATAAGATAGACCGGGTTGTTCACTTCTTTCTTGTACTGTAAGGACCTTTACATGATGTAGGCATTTGTACATATGTTTTGTCTATTGTTTTTGTTTTCTCCTTTTTTGGCCATTGTATTGATGTTATTATTGACTCATTACAAATTTTGTATATATACTGATTATTCAAAATACAATTTACCTTTTATCAAATATTGCAATTTTATTTATCCCAATATTACAATTTGCAATTATTTTTTCTTGTATCTGACTCGTATGGTCATTGGATGATTATCCCGTGCGCCTATTTCTTCCTTACTTGCTATCTTTGTTGAAGCATTCCACTAATTGTGATTTCATGTAATGGATTACTGTATCAAACTTTCTATTCAGTTTGCAAGTTAAGAGTTGAAAGAACATTATTTTACCGTTTCAAACTAGGGGAAATTACTATGTTTTATAACAATTATTTTTAATCATAAGTGGAATTTCAATTGAAGATACATTTATTAGGTGCACCTTCAGTGTTAAAATTTACATTGAAGGCGCATCTAGTGCATGCGCTTTCAATTGAAACTGGGATATTAAAGGCGCATGTATTGGATGTGCCTTCAGTTCAAATTTTAAATTAATAGGTTACTAAAAGTGCATATACTAGATACACTTTTAGTGTTAAAACTACCCACAACTAAAGGCGCATGCAACATGCACTTTCACTATATCATATTCGTATTTTTTGTTAAAACGAGCCATTTTCCGTAATATTTTTTGAAAAAGAGGATATATTCGTATAAAACTCCAATTTTCTATCTTCTAGGTTTAATTATTAAAAACGTTTGTAGAAGAAATCAAATACTTCCCACAAATTCTCAACTACCATAGCCAATTATATTGTTACTATTTTTTATCACACTTATTTTTACATTGCTATTATTTTATTTATCCAATATTTTAATTATCCAACATTTTTATTATTTGAAATATTCATTATACTTTTTATTTAAGCAACATTTATAAGGACTTTTTCTTTGAAAAATTTGTTACAATTTTGATTTTACTAATCTATATTATTAACATTCTTTTATATTTCTTAGTCTAAGCTTTTTTATAATTTTTTGCATATGCAATGCGAGTACGTTGTTTAATAATATTAAATAAATAGCAATATACCCATTTGTGCCTCACATCATTTTAATAAGGAAAAACAATTGACATGTGTTTTACTCTTTTGAAAACTCATTATTTGCGTTTACTTTTATTAATAAAGGGTTAATGTCACATTTATTATATAAACTTTATTCATTTTTACAAGGGTAAATTATGTTTAGAATACTTGACTATCACATTTTTTCAGTTTGGGTACTTACATTATTTTTTTTTTACACTTTGGGCATTCGCATTTTATAAAATGGTGAAATACTAATGTACTTAGTTGATGTTACTTTTAAAAGAAAGGAAACAAAGTTAAACTGAGAAAAGGAAGAAAGAATGACTAATTTCTACTCTAAACCCTAAATTTTAAGAGGAAGATTCCACACCAAATTAGAGTGACACGATTCTAAAGATTAATAGCTGTAAGTATCTCTCTCTCTCTCTCTATGTACATGTGTTTTCTATTGTAATGCAGGTGCTTTATGGATTATGTGATTAAGTTTTTTTTAACATGAATAGCGGTTTTGTGTATTAGTTATGTATATACTTATGTAACGTTTATTATTTGGAGCCTGTAAAGCTAGGTTCAATTGTTAATAGCAATAAAGTTTAGATTTTTTCTTTAACTTTTTAGCAACTGGTGGTTGCATATTTATTGTTTGTTGGTAGCTATTATGTCACTAGTTTGGAACTATATCTAATAATAAAATATTCATGCAATCTATCTTTGATATTCTAATTCACTAGTTGGTATTTTGTATGATGTAACGAAGTTTGGAACTATATCTAATAATAAAATATTCATGCAATCTATCCTTGATGTTCTAATTCACTGCCCATTATTTTGTATGATGTAGTGAAGTTGCAAATTGAGTTAGTAATTTATAAAGTTTCATAAATATTGCACGAATTGGAATTTTGTGATACTATAGCAACAAAAATACCTTCTTTCATATATTATTGTTCATTATACTAACAACCATTGTTATTTGTTGTAGGATCAAGCTATGGTTATTAATAATCCCGTGAACTTGCATATTTACCATGGTAGGAGGTTCATGAAACGGATGATCTGAACATATGATGGTGGGACTATCGAAGTAAGGAAGAACATAGACTTTGATTTAATGATTTTTTTTTTAGATTTAAGGGATCATCCGGGAGTTAGGATAATGACAGAGTGCATTTATCTACTACTTAGTCCCTAGAGGATCATTAGATAATGGTCTTAGGCCCATAAAAAATGATGCTGATGTTGTTTCCATCTTGGACTTACACCATTCATTAGGGATTAATAATGTGATCCTATACATTGACATCAATCTATTGGTTTTAGATGATGTAGTGCTTCCAAGTTTAGATGTATTGCCTATAAATAATATTGACAACATCACTGGAAATAATAATGATGTTTATGATAATGTTGATGAGTACCTAAGTGATGATGGGATAAATGATGATTTTGGAGTTATGGCTATAGATTGTTTGCACAATGATGGAGTTTATCCCTATGGTAATGTCAATGAGGGTTTAGAATACACTGGGATTGATTGGGATGAAGCTCCTCTTGATAATGATTTGATTCCTAGGAAGAGGACAAATTAGATGGATATGTTGAGTATAGTGTTGATGTAGATGAAATTGAGCTTCACTTGATTTTGGGGATGAAATTTCCCAATGCGAAAACATTTAGAGATTGCCTTAAGGCCTTCACTGCTAGGAAAGGCATTAACTACTGATATGCCTTAAACAAGAAAAAAAAAAAGTTTTCGCATATTGTGTCAACAAGTGTGGTTAGTGAATTTATGCTTCAAAAATTAGTGATGAGGAGACGTTCCAAATCAAAACTTTTAAACTTAAATATAGTTGTCCTCAGAGTTTTAAGAATGCACATGTTAACGCCAACTTTATTGCATGAAAATGCTTACAATAATTTCAAGATAATGGTCCAAAATGAGAAGTAACTGCAATTCAAAAACATATTATGAGAGACATTGCAGTAGACATAGGCATTAGTAGGCATATTGAGCAAAGAAAAAGGCTTAGGTAATATTGCAAGGAGAAGAAGCACAACAGTATGCTCATATAAGGGATTATGCAGCGATGGTCATGACTTGTGACATCGGTAGTCATGTTATGATTAAATGTGATACATCAATGGAAGGTCATGCTGCCTTATTTGAGAGGATTTATATGTGGTTTAATGCACATAAAGTTGGTTTTTTAGGAGGATGTTAACCTTTGGTGGGCTTAGATGGTTGCTTCCTCAAGGGACCCTTTGGTGGTCATATGCTTCCTATAGTCAGTAGAGAGGGGAATGATAACATTTTTTCTATTACAATTGCCATTGTCAGTGTAGTGATTCATGGTATTGGTTTTTAGAGATATTTAAAGAAGATATTGGAGACCTAGTGACTTTTCTCATTGTCTTCATTTTTGATAGACAGAAGGTTTAGTTATTAAACAATTGATTATTCATTGTATTCTTTTTTCATTGTCATAAAATTTTAGTTAAATAACCATGTGACTTATGTTTTACAGGGACTTGATAATGCACTTAAGGACGTGTTTCCATCCTGTGAACACTGATATTGCATGAGGCATCTCTATGAGAACTTTAAGAAAAAATTTCCTGCCTAAGAGTTAAAGGATGCAATGTGGTAGATTGCTAATGTAGGAACTATAAGAGAACAGGTAAACAAGTTAAATGCTAAGAAAAATCTAAGTCCAGCAACATGGGAGTGGTTGTCAAATATCCCTCCCCCACAGTGGTGTAAGTCTCATTTCAGTCCTCAGGGGAAATGTGATACCTTTATAAATAATTTGAATGAGTCATTCAACAACATGGTGCTTAAAGCATGTGTATTGCCTATAATTTCTTTGTTGGAGTGGTATAAAATATGTCTTATGAAGAGATTCAATCTTAAGAAAGAAGGAATGCAAAAATATGATAAGAATATTTATCCTAACACTTTGAGGAGGCTTGAGAAGACTTCTAACACGGCTAGGCGCTACTTAGCTATTGCTTTTGAAGCGAACATGTATGAGATTAATAATGGTTTCAAGCGTCATGTGGTTAACCTTAATACATGTACATGTACTTATAAGATGTTGGAGTTGCAAGCTTTACCTTATAGGCATGGTGTTGCAGCAATTCTTTGAAATTTCTAAAGGCTTGAAGAATATGTTCATGCCTGTTATAAGAGGGATGCTTATTTAGTGGCTTATAAAGCAATTATTTCTCCAATACCTAGAAAGGAACAGTGGCCTAGGATTGGTGTTGCACTTATGCCTCCTAATATTATAAAACGACTAGGTCGACCTAAGAAATCTAGGAAACAAGGTCTTAATGAACCAAGAAACCTAAATACAGTGAGTAAAAAAAAAATAGAGTGAAGCGTTACGGGAAGTGCGCATCTATTAGGCACAACTTTAGATCCTATAAGGCTCATGGTACAAAAGAGTTAGCAAGGTAAAGGTAACTTTAACACCAAAATGAAAACATGGCAATTTTTCAATAGTTTTGCCCTTAATTTGTTCTTATAAATAGCTTAATAATTTTATCTTTTATTAAATTATAGGCTCATGGCGGTAGTTATGTTGCTCATGGAGGTAAAGGTGGTAGGGCCACATAGATTACAAGGAAGTAATAATTTAAGAGCACCTTTGGCTTTAGCTATAGGTATACAAGGAGGTAATAATTTAACAAGAAGTTCAGTTTCGACTATAAGTACACAAGGAGGTAATAGATCAATAGTACCTCCAGTTCTGACCTCTACATCATAACCCAACACTTTTAGTCTACTACTATAGGTACAAATATTTGAATGTCTATATTAATAAGTATTATGCATGTATTTCATCAAATTGAAATTGATATTCTTTCTTTGGGTTAGGATCGTGCACAATATGCCATGTGGTTTTCACATCCTATAAGTAACAGTACCTTTATCAGCGAGACGTTTGGAAGGTATAGTCCAAGTAGTGCAGTGGTCATACATGGGTATTATGGAGGACAAAGAGGACATTGAGTGTTTGTTCATGGTATTTTTATAGTTTGTGGTAGGCGAAGCATGGGTGGAAGGGGACATTAAATGGAGAAGATATTATATCTTATATTTCAGAATGATATAGCACCAATAATTTCATCAAAAAGTGGAGTTGAACAATTCAAAGAAATGAAAGCACATAAGTGAATATATTTTTAATTGTACATGTTTTTGTTTTCTCATATGCTTCCGTAATATATTAGAATTGCATAATGAGGGATATATTTGTTTTCTAGACATCTTTTATTTTGTCTTTTGATATATTATTGATTCAAACTTATATTATAGGTATTATAGTTAGATTCTACCATTTTTTGTTTTGAAATAATATGTTTTATAGAACTTTTCCATTATAGGAAAAGTCATGATTAGAAGATGATAATCCCTGGTTCTTCACATTTTAGCATATGTATAAAAGGATGTGTTTTAGATACATAATGTTTATTAGGAATGTTTAAATGCTTTTACTTCTAAGTCTGTAAGTTGTAGGATTTTACAAGTCTTTACATATTTGTTTGTGAATAAAGACACAAGATTTGGAAAAGTAAAATCAATAAATTTTCAGTTTTACTCATTGTTTTTCTTTTAAATCTTATTCCTGCTGTTTTGGTCATTCTTTAGCAATATGTTGAAAATTGCAGCAATGTGTAAAATACACCAAGTAATTCATTTGCAACTTGTAACTTGCCCTCTCTCTCTCCTTTCTATTTAAGGGTAGTAGCATATGGGGAATGCCCTCTATTGTTCCTAGATCTTATCAATTTTATCTCCTTTTATCAAAATTTGGTATTAGTGAGAACTTTTATTATTTTCCTCTTGTTTTGGTACAATTTGGTGGTGGATATTTTAGATTGATGAAACAGCTTCATAAAGGATCCAAATTCTCTTCACAAAGTATGATGATCAAATTAGATTTTAGGATTCAATTTATGGTTTTTGAAATAATTTTTAAATAATTTTGAGACAAGATGCAATTGGATAATAGAAAGTTGTTCATTAGTGGAATTTGTTAGGACATATGAAGATGTTGATGCTAGTTTAAATTTTCATTCTGGGGCTATTTTTTTTTTTTCAATTCCAACTTGCCACAAGAAACAAAAAAGCAAAGTACCCTAAGTACAAAGAGGTGATAATGCTATTGCTTTCTAAGTTTGATTTGTTTCTGATCAACATTGCACATTTTTAAGAAAACCTCGACAAGAAAATTTATATATGAAATTCCCTGGTAGGGCGAAACCTATAATTAGAAGCAAAAAAATGCTCGATCGATTAATTTGAAGTTAATACAATATTTAAGAACTCAGTATCAAGGTAGTTTAAAAATTTGCTCAATGACTACAAATTTATTTAGCAATAAAGCAGAATATGTACATTGGTTAGAATTACATTTATCAAATGGCAATACATAATACAATATCTTCTAATTTTTTTTGTTCCCTTCGAACATGTAATACACAATCATTGCAATTATAAACTCCCCAAAATAAGAATAATTTTTTGTAACATATTCTTAATTGATTCAATAGTTTTATTCATCAATTGTGAACGCTTTTCTCTTTCTTGTGCCAATAGCAAATCATGCTTTGGCTCCATTATCCTTTATCTTTTACTTGTGTTGTCTCCAACTTGTCAATATGCTTAGAATCTTCTTGCCAAACTCAATGCCATATTTCCATGTTTTTGGATTTACTCATTAAAAGAACTTTCAAAACTTCTTAGCCTCTAAGAAAAACTCACTATGGCTCACTCCCCATAATGACAAATTGTATCCTTCCCTTTGAATTGGTAAAGATAGTTAAAGCTGATCCACTACTCATGGTTATTTTTCTATTGCATGTGGTTTATGCATAAAGCATCCAATCCATCTCACATCAAGTTTTTAACTTATCTTTAACCAAATTCAAATACAATACACATTAACAGTAATATTGTAGTATACTAAAAATGCTTATACAGATGTTGAATTATGAAAAAACAGAGTAGAAATTAATAAAACAATTAACCTACACAAACTCTCATGAATTAAAGTCAATTTCAAGCTCATATTAAAAGGTCTATTGTACTAGGATTCAATTATAGGTTGGCTCTTTCTACAAGTATAATCTTAATTAAACAAATTAATAGGCTCTAAATTGGAATAGAACTAACTGATATACATTAAAAATCTAGGAGAAGTAAATGAGAAAATTACATTAAAAATTACATAAAATTAACATAAGAGACCAGCTATGCTTAGTTTTCATTAGTACCTTCTCGGCTTGACATCATTCATTTGTTAACCTACCACATAATACCTATAGCCCAAACTCCATTACTTTTCAATTAAAATCTCGTAGGATTACCATATTTCCTTTGACATATAAGTTGTAGAAGGTGAAAACACAAACCATCTTTTGTTTTTCTTTTTCTCGCATGACAAAGCATGAGAGAGAGGAGAGAGTCCTGGTGCCAATCTGGTAGAAATCAAAGGCAAAGATAAGAGAAGAGTAAGATAACCAGAGAGAAAATGAGGAGAAAAGCTTTTGAATCATTATTTTTTTTGTGATTCAAGGTTCTACATTTGGGTTAATGAATATTTTATTTTTCCACTGTCTTCTTGTTGTTTTAGAAATAATGTTAAGTAACTGCTACTAGTATTTCATCTTGTTATAAAGTACAGGTACCCAAAATGTAAAAAAAAAATAAAATAAAACAACACGAGTGCCTAAAGTGAAAAAGCATAATAATACAGGTACCCTAAATGTAATTTACCCTTTTTACAATTAAGTATTTAAACTTTAAAATCGTCAGTTTACTACCTAAGTAAATTTTTATCAATCATCTAGGATATCTCAACTAACTTTGTTAATTACCATTAGTATACGTATAATGAATAACATGTCATAAACTTGTATATAGCCACATGTTAATAAAATAAAATTGTAACTCAAACTTAAACTTAACTATGTCATATTTTAAGTTAAAAAATAAATAAATAAATAAGGGTATTTCAATTATGATTAATATTTTAATATTGTTTAAACAATTAACAAAAAATTCAAAAAAATGAGAAAAAAAATCCTCGTATTTCTCTTTCTTCTCTATTTCTCTTGTTCAAAGACAACAATAGATGACCACTAACTTGTCTCTCTATCTCTTTCCCATCACCAATACTACAGTTATCCAATAGTTATCAAAATCACAAGTCAAATATATAATTTTACCAGTTTATAATTTTATATTGTTTTTCTTAATTAAAACAAATGTAAAATTATTAAGGTATAAATTTTTGATAAAATTATGAATTTTGACATACGATTTTATAAGTTTATGATCTTACTAATTTTAAATAATTTTGTACGATTCTCTTGATTCTATAAGTTCAAATAAACAGTAAAATCATAATCTTTGACAACCATGTTATCTTACTACTCTTTCTAAAATTCTTTTATCTCTTTATAACCATCATTTTCTTTATGAAGTTTAAAATGGGAATAGAAAAGAAGGGCTAACATGGGGTTAGAGGGTCATTGGTGGTTTAAGAAGAATGAACATCAAGATTTAAAGAAAATATTTAATCTTTGATGACTCAATGTTAAGAAAAGCTTAAAATCATAAGAAAGAAAGAGCTTTCACATGACTCAAGGCGTTTGGAAGAAGAAAGATGAGATTTTTAGCCTAATACCACCAATGAACTACTTGATTACAGTGTTAATCTTAATGCCATCGTATTAGGTATACCGTTTACATTATATACTGCAATTTGCATGTTTGTTTGGGTTGTATTTAGTTTCAAAATTAAAACTTTATGTTTTTCTAACAACTGGTTGCATTGTAAACTACACTCAAAAAGTTTATTTAGGTTGTTTTTAGTTTCATAGTTTCAAAATTAAAACATCATTAGTTTTTCAAATGTTAAACTTTATGTATTTTCTATTTTAAGTTTATAACATTTTTTCATTTGGTTGCCTTTTGTTTCAATAATTTTTTTTTCAATTTTGTATATGATTATTAAGCTGAATTAACCTTGAATGAAAGACGATTTAAATTATATACATATGGATATCGGATATTCATGTTGCCTTATGATGTAAAGATTTGGATTTGGCCATTATAAGTGTTTAGGATGAGTTCAACAAAAGTCAAATGACAAACAATTTAGAGATATAGGGTTTGAGAGTAGTGTTTGGATGGTTTAAAGTAGTGGGTTGTTGTAGGTAGAGAGTTGAGAGTGACTATAGCTCTTAAGGTAGCGTTTGGTTATAAGTACTGACTTGGAAAAAAAGAATTAGACATGATAAGTATAAGAAGAAATTGATAGTATAAACTTTTTATACAATATTTGGTTTATATAATACTAGATACAAAATTTTGCATCATCCCTTATTTAGTATATGCAAGTATTAGACTCATTATTATATTTTGATATTTATATCTTGAACATTGTATAATATATATTTTAATTATATTTTTATATTTATTTAAGATATGATTTGAATGGATTATTAAATTCATATGATTAAACAAATTATATATAATATTAAATAAAAACCGTAGGTTTACTAGTTATTTATATCATAAAATAAATATTTTTTTAATATTTAATAAAAATAATATCAATTATCTCAATATTATAATATAAAGGGATATTTTTGACAATACAAAATATTTTTGTTTTTAT
Organism: Lumnitzera littorea; assembly: GCA_024138015.1. Classification (NCBI taxonomy): domain Eukaryota; kingdom Viridiplantae; phylum Streptophyta; class Magnoliopsida; order Myrtales; family Combretaceae; genus Lumnitzera; species Lumnitzera littorea. Next base: position 65,644,504 of record JAMXBB010000008.1, read on the forward strand.
ATAGTAAATTTCGTTTTTATATCGTAAATTTCGTTTTTATACCATAGTATAGATATGATAAAATCTAAACCTTTTGTTTAGTCTATTAGCCTAACTTTTTACTTAGTCACTGAGCAAAGTTACAAACTAAATATGGGATAAAATTTTTGCCCAGTCTAATACCACAAAAAATTGCATAACCAAACGCTATTCGAGAGTAAAGTGTAATAGGCATTTGTTGTTGAAGAAGAATAAAAAGAGAGGGTTGGGATTTTTTTTATTTTTAATTTTGTCTCAATAGTGTAAAAATGTAATTACATGTATCATTATTTTTTATTATGATGTAATTTTAGATTTATTAAGTAATTGACTTATTTCACTATTTTTATAAACATGTCACAATTCTTTTTTCAATTTTATCCTCTTGGGATTAACATTGATGGTTGTAATATTAAATTAAAGAATTTGCCATGTGTCAATTTATAATTAGTTTACTTGTCCATATCTGCTAGCAAAGTTTAATAGAGTCAGAGTTACTTTAAGTGCCATGGATGATATTGAAAAGTTTAATTAGGTGATAAATTGACATTTTTAAAGTTCAAGTATTTGATTGTAAAAGTGAGTAAAGTTTGGGTAGTAAATTTGACATTAACCTTATTAATAAACAAATGACTTATGTTAATGTTAATAGGGAACGCATGTAGGCTTGTAATTAGTCAATAATAATTAATTTAACAAAATGAAATTAGTAAATAAATTTAATGAAACAACATAATTAAGAATAATGAAAAATTATGAAAGAAAATTAAAAAACAAGATAAAAGGAATATAAGAAAATAATATATATATATATATATATATATTAAGGTTGGACTCAAACCTTAACCTACATTTCTAGCAACCTAAGTTTAAGTTAAATTCAATGTGCAACATATTTGAATGCCAATCTTAAGTAACTATAATGGATCGATTTTGCATGGAAGATAGTTGCATGTTGAGAGGGGCTTTTAGCTTCATAAATGCCCTTATTAGATTAGGCTAGCCATTATAAGCTTTGATTATGTTGGAGATGTTCTCAAGAATAAGAAGCATCCCAAAAACAAATAACTTAAATGTAAAAAATTTTTAGATAGTAAAGAAAGGAATTATTGTTTTCACAATATTAGGATAATCCGATCTAGTAAAGTGGGAGATGGGAGGGAAACTTTAAAATCTACTTTCATTTTCAACAAAGAGGCATCTATTGTTGGATAAATGCATTAATGATGGAAAATCAAAGAATAGTAAATAGGGATGGTTTAGATGGATTTGAGAAGAGTAAACTGCCTTCACTTACATTAGAAGGTGATGTTTTGATAATAGATTATGGTACACTACTAGCAAAGAAAGATCCAGTTTGAATTAGAATTTTTCTTGGATTTTCTAATATTCTTTTCTTTTTCTTTCTAATTATATTATTTAATTTTATTTATTTAATAATTTTATATTTTATTAAATTAATTACTATCAACCAATGATAAGGATGACAAATGTCTCTTCAATAACATTAACACACAATGACAAAACATAAGTCATGTGTTTATCAAGAAAAGAAAACACGTATCATGAGTTTGTAAAATGATTAAAATACAAATCATGTTTCTGTAATTTACCCTTTAATAATATTTAACCTATGCTATATCTATAATAATTATTATTCTTATCTAAAAACCTACATTACATTAATGATAATAGTATACTCTTATACCCATAAAAATCACAACTCATTTACCTATTTAGTGGACATGTTGTAAAAAATCATCAGTTGCCTTTACTGGTATAGTCTTTTGGGTGTCTTGAAGGGAATTGGGCCTTACCCATGAGGTTACTAGATCTATGAAAGATAAGCTACAAAATAGACTGAGGGTGAGTTATTACGCTAAGGGGTTGTTCGGTGTAGCTAATTCTACACCTAAGTTAATAAGATTAGTAAGTATATGAACTTTTGAGACATTGAAGAGAGCTTTCAGAATTGTATTTAGGGTTATATGTCCCCTTCTTTTGCTTACCTTGAGAGAGGTCTAAGAGAAAGCATTTATAAGCCACATATAAGGGCCATTTGTCAAGTTAGATCATTTGAACACAAGATTTGGGGCTTTCATGAGATTTTTTTGCATTAGCAAGAAAAAATGATTGCTATTGGGCATTATGTTTATCTCATCCTCATTAATGTCTTATTGTGTCATATACTTTGACTATGTAAAGCTCTTAAGGGATAGGTCACTACATGTTACATTGCATTTAATAAGATGTAAGTATTGTATGACTGATACGGGGGAGAGTTTTAGGTGTAGTTGTACTTGAGGATCATGGGGAGTGAAAGTGTTCCAAGCATGTGTCCATCCCAAACCTATGCTTGGCATAGTCCTTAAGTTGAACAAGTCTCCACTTAGCTGTGTATTTACTAGCTAGGTAGGGGTTGAGGTTTTTTAACTGAGGTTATCCAACCTTAAATAAGGACTAATGGATCCATCAATGGATCAACCAATTAAATATGTAGGCCCGTACTCATGTAGAGTCATCATTTGCCTAGGTAGTTGTCTCTTAGGTAGAGGTTGCCTTATGTTTAGGCCTTAGGCCATATCTAAGAGCTAGTATCAACAATCTCCATTATAAAATAACTCCTTATCTTATTTAGCCAATGATAAATGAGAAAAGGAAATAAATAATTCAATTTAAAATAATGATAATATATTGCCTTTGGAAAAGTAATCTCAAAATTATAACACATAAAATCATGTCTTGAAGTTACGATTTCAGCACTTGAAATTATATCTTGAAGTTATGATTTTAAATTAATGAATATATGATTTGATTAGAGTTAAATCTATCAATAGTTATCTTTTTCCTCATTTCACTCACACATCCATCATTAAGAAAAAATCCACCTAAGTTCTCTTGTCCAAAATTGAAAGAAGAAAAAAAAAAAAAAAGAACATATTATGCATTGCATTCACCCAAATTTATCATTGTGCCTTTGGAACTTCACTTCACTAATTATTCTTGCATCCTTATCTCCTTTAACACCTTAACTTCTACTAATAGTAGAAGTTTGAATTTTTACTTTTTTTTTTTTAAATTTTTTGAGTCATTTGCTATATGTCATTGTTTTAGACATGGTAAACTATGAAAGTAATGTGGTAGAGGTGGATTGTTAGATTGAAGTTGTGCCTATAGAAAAGGTGTTGAATGGTACACTACCTATTTGATGAAATGTTTGCATGATTTCTATGCTAAGGGTTATTTATGTTGTTATTAAATTTGTTGATGCTATTTTCAGTCAATTGTAGTTATTGATTATGATTATGGCCTTTTATGTTATTTGAATGAATAACATAGAGGACATAAAATTTTTCACTTTATAATTATGTTTAGTTAAATTTACTATATGATAAAAGGTTAAGTTAGATATAGCCCATCCCAACTATATACACCAGTAGAAGTATTAAATAAAAGTAAAGGATGTTAGTCCTTACGATAGTTAACCTAAATGGCATGGATGAAGAGGTCCTTTTCTTTTACAATTTTACAATAGTTTTTAAATATTTGCAAAATGAGGAAATCATTGAATAAGGGTGTAAGGGGTGAAATGTTACGCCCCAATGGGTGCCATAGTCCTGGTAAATCATCATACACCACATGAAGGCCGAGGATTAACTTCCTTGTTAATCAAAGCCCTTTGATATAGTGTTTAAGGCTTCCATTACTTCTAGTCACCCGCGAGTATTGCAACTTTAATAGACATCACAACATATAAATATAAATATAAATCCAAATAGTCATAGTAAGAGTCATAAAGCAGTACGGGAGACAACTCCCCAAAATACAATCTACAAAATAAGTATAATAAATAACAATACTCTTACATCGCTAGTGAATACAAAATATCTATAGAGTCCTCAAATAGATAATACCATATGATGCTCAAGCTCTTCACTTCCCATTAGATCTTGGGTTTCTTGCTACTAAGTTTCAGCACCCCTTGGCTCAATACAATTTATTGGTTAACTTATGACAAAAGATTGTTATAAGAGTATAAGTTTCAACCAGCTTAGTAAGATATTCCTCTTGTTAAATTGTTAAGTTAGTTATAGGCAATTTATAAATAATCATATAAGTGAATGATAAGCATATGCCAAAATAAATACATGCAATGAATTCGGTAACTGAATATAACTTAGATTTATGCCATCCATAGTTACGATTGTAGATTTATGGTTCATTAGATCTAGGTTCTAAGCAACCGAGCTACTAACCATCCATTAAATTTCACAATCCATTTAAGTGATATTAATTTTTATTTTCCTTTTTCTAGTTTTACCTTAAACTATAGGTGAAGATGTGAGTTAGCGTTGCAATCTAACTCGCCCTGTAACCTAACTTACCCCTAAGTAGAGGTCTCAAGATATAACCCTTACCTAGTTGGTTGGCATTTTTGGCACCTAATGTTCCTAAAGTTAGGTTAAGGTACTTGTTATGTGAATGTACCATATGAAAACACAATAAATCGTATTTATAAAAGTAACCCTTGTAAGATCCTTTTTTTCCTCCTACATGATGTGATGACCAATATAGTAAATGCGCTATTATGATTATGCATGACTAGTTTAATTAAATAAGTTGAATATAATTAAGTCATGTCTCATTGTATGTCTAATCAATAATGACAGACAATCATATCCTAAATGTTTTCTATCACGTAACCATACAATTAATTATCATAATCATAGTTCTTGGAACAAGAAACAATCAATATACAATCACATACATAATCCTAAACCCTAAATATGAGTTTAATAATCTTATATTTAGGTGCACTACAATTATAAGCATAAGCAAGTATATGAGTCATTGAAATACTCATTTTGCCATGCTACTCTAAGGGTCGTAGTAATCTATCGAAAGCTTAATATTAAGATAAGGATCACTCGATAAATATAAATAGAAACATTAACAAGCACTTATATGTATAGTAAGGAATTTAAGTTACCTAACTATATCACTTACACTTCCCAATTGTACCTAAATTTTAAATTATTTATAACTTTTTTGTTTTAAATCTGATTTTAATGCTCGTATAGTCAATTTCCATTATTTTTTTAACATACTTTTACATAGTGAGGTATATTTTGGTAGGTGGGACCCAAAATTCATGGTTATGGGTTAGTTAGTTATAAAATTCTTAGAAATTAGGCTTTCTTTTTTGATTCTTATTCATTTGTGGGCCTATTCTTATTTCTTTCATTTTCGAGCCTTACTTAAATTATTGTTAGGCCTTACTTTTCATTAGGTTGGGAAATTAAGAGTCATATTTATAAGTTGGGCCCATTGTATGTCCTTTAATTCTAAAGCTTAAATAATGGGCTTTATGGTTCCTATTTGAGTTGAAGCTTAAATTGGGCCCTCTTAACTTGCAGATGTGCTCTTGCAATTTTTATTGGGCTCTTAAGTATAACTTCTACTTTATCAATTGTAGTTGGTCTCTAAGGTTTTTGGGTTGAATTGATGGGTTTTAGGCCTAGTTTACATATTTTATTCCTTTTTCTCACTTTATGGCATAATGGCTTATTTAATTCACTAAAATTGCCATAAAATTATACTAAACCAATTTTAAATATGGATTATCCCTATGTATTAGATTTGGTTGCCTTTGATTCCTAAGCCTAATTGATTTTCAAGCCCATTTCTCACTTTGCTAGCTAAATCTCCAATCTAAGGCTTTAAACCACTAACTAACTTAATTAGTTAAGCTTTAAACTACCCTAATTAGTCTTAAACATCATTTTACATTTGAAAGCAAAATAGGGTTGGCTTTGTTTTCACTTTTTCCGTAACCATCAATGAGGTTTCCTTAGCAAAATTTTCTTGTTTTTCTTTTTTTTTTATTTTTTATTTTTATCCAACTACATTTTGATAGCCTTACACCTAGATGAATTTTTAAGCTAAGTTCACAAGATAAAAGTTGAAGTGAACCTAAGAGCACTACTTACATGTCTCAGTTTAATGGAGTATAGGCTCAATTTGGTTTTTCTTTCATTTCTTGTGGATTACATGTTTCATTTAGCGCTAAACTCTAAGTTAAGTGTAAAAAGCCTCTTTCCCCCATACAAGACGCAACTTCTTACTTTTATATTTACAAGTAGAAACCAAAGATATTATACAAGAAACTCACTTATATACATTTACCTTTCTCAAGTTTACTACCTAGTTATAAAAGTGCCAAAAGATATGACAACTTCTAATTACAAAGGGATGATAAATTACTTCTTGTGCGTGCATGCTCACAAGCTAGGGCTTCTATATGCTTCCAACTTTTCCTAGATTTGTCTTTGGTGGTGATAGGTTGTGTTGAGGAAGGATAAGGTTAGCCAAATCGAGGAATGGGTCCAACTCACAAAAAGTCATAAAAATGAAGATTGAATGCATGTAAATAAGCAAAACCTGTAATAAGCCCCTAAGATATAACATAGCAAGGAACTATTGGTGACTCACGAATCAACTCGATATGAAATGCGAGTTAACTCAATGGGGATACTTGTTACCTAACCTTACTTAATGGTTAGGTTAATAGTGAGAGAAGCAAGCAAGTACAAGCATGCTTATAAAGGAAAATGTGGCATATTCTAATAAGGGATGATTTTGATGTTGCATCTACAAAATTCAAGGGTATTTATACTTAAAATATTAGGGCAATCTATTAAAATAGAAAAGGTAAAAGGGTACTTTCCAAAAGTAGTAATGTATAAGGAATATAAAAGGGTATGAATGAAAAATCAAGAAAATAAATGATTAGTGCGACAAATCCCATCACGTGGTTGTTTGGACATGTTGTTAGCAGTTAGTAGCAGTGCTTCTAGTAGAACAAACAAAATTATAGGGTCAACTGGTTGTTGCTAAGCTGAGCTGAGGATCCTTTCAAGGTGAAGTTAACTCGGATATGCTCTAAGTAGCTCGAAGTTAGGTCGGCTGAATTGGTGGATTGATGAGTTAAGTTGTTGGTTGGGTACTCCTTAGGTTGGCATCTAGAGAAAAGCATAAGGTATGAAAGAGTTCGGCTAGGCCATGTTAGTAGGTCGGTAGGTTGAAGTAGATTGGAGTCCTCTTGTGCGAATTGGTGAAGGAGAACGTGCTTCACTAAGCTCTCGAGCCCTTGTGCTCAGGCTTAGGTTAAGGGCTCCATTGTTTGATTCCTATTATCCCCATTAGGCCGATTGGAATTTGGGATCAAATACAACTGGTCCTTACCTTGCTCTTTCTTTGGTCTGTAGGTAATAGGAATTAAACTATTAGACCTTTAACTTGAGCCTAAGTATGAGGTCTTGAGTGACTAGCGAAGTGGATTCTACTATTTTAGCCAACTCCTATAGAGGTTGAGTTAATCCTCATTGCTAACCAATTCTATGTGTTGAGCCAAGTAACTTCTCATCTCTCAATGGTCGAGTGTCGACCTCAAATATGCTCTATTGACAGTCCGATCCCTCATACATCTGCTTAACCATGACTATGCTGGCCTTTCACTTGACAGTATTGGTGCTAAGAATCCCAGCACACATTCGCACCTACATCTTCTCTAAAGGACTTTAGGTTTGCTTGGCACCTTTGTTTAGCAACCTCTATCATGACTGTTCCATTTGTCTATTTTTGCCAAAAATGTCTCCAACGACCTGTTGCTACGTATCCAATCTCACTTAAAAGGAGAATGCTGTACGAATCATTGATTTCTTTGATTTTTCATTTGAACAATTTATTATTCTTTGTACATTACTTATTTTGGGCAATACCCTTTTTGTCTTTTCCATTTTAGGTAGGATGTTCTAACATTTCAAGTACAAATACCCTTGTAATATCTAGTTGCAGTATCAATCATACATTTGATATTGAATATACTTCCTTTCGTGAGCTTAGTGCGCTCACTTTCCTCTTTTTACTCTTATCTTAACCCTTAAGCAAGGTTAGGTGGCGAGTGACCTCATCGAGCTACTCATGCTTGATATTGAGTTAGCTTTGTAAGTTTGCGAAGTTTCCTTCGTTCGTCATATCCTCAAAATCGTTTGTGGTTTTGCTTGTTTGTTTCGTTTACATGTTTCCCATTTTCACATTTTGTCACCCTTGATTTCAAGCTTTCTATAAGCTTGGACCCACTTTGATATTGTCGCCCTTATCAGCTCTAGGCATGATGTATCATCATGGTATCAGAGTGGAGGTTTGTTTGGGTAAGTTGTGTTTAAGCTCTCTAAAGTAGTAGTGTTGGTTGTAGTCGTGTATTGTAGTTACATAAAGCTTAGTTGTAAGTCATTGAGTAAGTCGAAGATGTAGTAGTTTGCTATGGTTATATACTTTATTTAGCCCTGTTTTGAACATACAAAAACAAAGCAAGTTTCAGTTGGATTTATTGTTCTTTAGGATAGTTGTTGTGTCTATAGTTAGTTTAAACTTTTGTATGTGGGTAAGTGGTTGTATGAGTTGTTTGGCTTGAAGGAACCGTATTTGTTGTTTCTTAGAATCTGAGTTTATTATTGAGTTTTGTTGAAGAGAATGATGGTTCCAAATATCAATGTTAGTATTGTAGATAACACTAGCAGTGTTGTCTACTATAGATGACAATAGCAATGTTGTCTAAACCCTAGAGTAGCCCTAGAAGTACATGTAAAGAATTGATGAGATGGCTAACCTTATAGTCAATCTAACCAGAACTATTCATACATTGGCCTTTCCACCTATTGAGGCCATGCAAAATATTCCCTAAGCTACTTGACTTGTGAGAGGATAGATCTTAGCTCAATAAGCTTAAGGTAGAGGAGTAGAAGGATAAGTATGAAGAATGATTGACTTAGGTGATATGGATGGCGAAGAAGAAGAAGAAGAGTACAATGAAGAAGAGGAGCGGGCTTGAATACTCTGAGTTGCTAATCATGTAAAGCTTCAGATTCCAAGGTTTAATAATTTTGGAAACACTGACGATTATCTAGATTGAGAGGAGAAGGTAGAGTGGTGTTTGATTATTACTAGTATGAGGATCGTGAGAAGGTGAGGATTGTTGCTATAGAGTTCTTAGGTTATGCCACAATGTGGTGGAAGAACTTCTAAATAATGAGGAGGTGAGAAGGATATAGGGAAGTTAACACTTTACTTGAGATGAAAAGGATACTTTGAAATAGACTCGTGCCAGATACTTATTTGCAATATATTTTTACTTAGCTTTAAGAGCTAAGATAAGGAAGCCGAACTATTGAACTGTTGATGAGTATGCCTAGGAGTCCAAATACTTATGATTCGATGTGATGTGAATGAACCATTAGCTTGAATAGTATCCGGATTTCTAATCGAATTGAGAGGTGACATCTGAGATGTTGTGGAGCTTCAACAATTTACTTCATTGGATGAAGCTATAAGAATAGCCTAGCTAGTAGAAAGATAGAGGAGGAATAGTTCAAGTTGACCTCCAATGAGTCGACTAGTCTAATTAGGCCAACCTACTTAAGGAAGTTACCAAGCTTAGCAAAATGCCGAGCTGAGTAAAGGAATGAATGTCAAAGCTAAATGAAAGGGTCAACCAATTGATGGTGATGTACTGCTAAGAACTTATGAGAAAGGATAAGGATTTAGGAGGAAGATGAGCTAGATTGAGTGCTTTACTTGCTAAGTGTTTGGATACATAGTCGCCTAATGTCTGATTTGAAGAACTATAATTATCAAGGGAGATGCCCCGAAGATTAAAGTAAAGAGCATAGATGAGGAATCGGAGGAAGAAAAAGAAGTGGAGGAAGAGATAGAGATTAATGTTGAACCAATTTGGGAAGATGTGTTTGCTAAAGATATGGACAAGCTAACTTTGATTGTTTGACATGCAATGAGATTGGAACCTTATACTAAGGAGGAGCAGAGAGAGAATTTATTCCACTTCACATGCAAGATGAACGAGCAAGTATGTGTGCTTACAGTAGATAGTGGAAGTTGTACTAATATCATGTTTGTTGACCTAGTTAAAAAGCTTAAGTTGCCGACTAGCTTACACCTAAAGCCGTATAAGTTACATTGGTTAAATGAGAAGGGAGCACTATATGTCACTTGCAAATATTGGTACCGATCTTTATTAGAAATTATTCTAATGAAATTCTCTATGATGTGCCACTCATGTATGCATCTCATGTGTTGCTAAGTAGATTATGGCTTTTTGATTGGAGGGTTATACATGATGGATTTAGGAACACTTATATATTTGAGAAGGATGGAAGGAAGATCACTTAGAACCTTATGACGTCGAGTCAAGTTAGCAAGTTGCAAGCAAAACTTACTTGACGACCCAAGAAGACTTTGATTTTGAGTAGAGCCAAGCTCTGAGAAGCTATTAAGGTTGACATGTTGACTTTTCTGTTGATTAAGTGATTATTTGAGTTGAAGGAGCAAATTGAGCTACTTTTAGAGATCAAAGAGTTATTGGATGAGTATGTCGACCTATTTCCTGAATGGTTGCCTAAGGGATTGCCCCCTTGTAGAGGCATTGAACATTCTACTGGCTTGATACTTAGTGATGGCCTGTTAAATAAACCAGCTTATTGGATGAACCTTGAACAAGCCTTTGAGCTTTAAAGATAAGTCAATGAGCTACTAGCAAAAGGATAGGTAAGGGAGAGTCTTAGCCCTTGCATTATGTTAGCGCTCCTTGTGCTAAAAAGGAATTGTACCTAGTATATGTACGTAGACAGTAGAGTCGTGAACAAGATCACAATCAAGTATTGATATCCTACCCCTATGTTGGATGAACTGAATGAAGCTAGGGTTTTTAGTAAAGTTGATCTGAAGTCTGGCTACCATAAGATTTGGATGAGGCCTGAACATAAGTGGAAAACTAAATTCAAAGCTCGACATAGTCTTTATGAGTAGATGGTTATGCCTTTTCGCCTGTCAAATGCCCTGAGCACCTTCATGAGATTGATGAACCACGTATTAAGAAACTTGATTAGCAAGTGTATTATGGTATACTTTGACGACATCCTTATGTACAGTGCTGGCCTGTCGAGCTACTTTAAGCATCTCTATACCATACTTAATGTACTCTGAGTTGAGAAGTTATTCGGTAATTTACAGAAGTGTTGTTTTTGTTAGGAGGAAGTATTATTTCTAGAGTATGTAGTTGGTGGAGGAGGCTTACGAATTGATGATAAGAAAGTTCAAGCTATTGTTGAATGGTCAACTCTAACCACTTGTGCAGAGGTTAGAAGTTTCCATGGATTGGCATCCTTTTATTGAAGGTTCATAAGAAATTTCAATGTTATTGTTATACCTCTTATTGAGTTGGTAAAGAAGAATATTGAGTTTAAGTAAGGCAAGTGAGAGGAGAGAAGTTTCGTTGAAGTAAAGGCAAGATTGACTTTCACACTAGTATTAGCTTTGCCTAACTTTGAGAAAATTTTTGAGCTCGAATGTAACACGTTAAGCATTGGGATAGGCATTATCTTGATGCAAGAAGGTTAACCAATTGCTTACCATAACGAGAAGTTGAGAGGACCTCAATTGAACTACTTGATGTATGACAAAAAACTCTTAGCCCTTATCCGAGTGTTCCAAGAGTAGTAGGACCAACTATTGTTGACAAAGTTTATCATTTATATAGATTATGAATCTTTGAGGTACCTCAAAGTCAAACTAAGTTATTGAAGTGGTAAATGTGGTGGGTTGAATTCCTAGAAGGATTCAACTTTATGATCCAATATAAGTAAGACAAGAATAATGTAGTTGCCAATGCTCTATTGAGAAGACATGTTCTTCTTATCGAGTTGCAGACCAAATTGTTAGGCTTTATGAGCATTAAAGAGCAATTGCCTTAAGACCCTCATTTTAGTCCTATATTTGGACGATGTGTCGAAGGAAGAACAATGGATGACTATCACATAGAAGATGGGTATCTATTTTAGGCAAGCAAGTTATGTGTGCTAAATTGTTCTTTGAGAGAACTACTTATTAGAGAAGCTCATTCTAGTGGATTTTCTAGGCATTTTAGGGAGAAGAATACTTATGAGTTATTGAGTGCATAGTTCTTTTGGCCAAAGATGAGGCGAGATGTATATTGAATTATTGAAGGCTATGCTACTTGCAAGAGGGCTAAAACTGAACAAGGAAAAGCAATGCTTTTGCCTGTCTCGACTCGACCTTAGACTGAGTTAAGCATAGACTTTGTTCTTGGATTGTTGAGAATGACCCAAGGCAAAGATTTAGTGATGGTCATTGTAGATAGATTTAGTAAGATGGTAGACTTTGTACCCTACTCTAAAACTAATGATGCTTTGGCTATTGTTTTTCTCTTTTTGTAGGAAATTGTTCCATTACACAATGTGTCGAGAAGTGTAGTCTCGGACAAAGATCTAAAGTTTTTGAGCCATTTTTGGATGACTCTTTGGCATTGAATGGGGACTAAACTACTATTTAGCACTTCCTGTCACTCCAAAACCGATGTCTAAATAAAGGTAGTCAAATGTACTTTAGAATCACTACTTTAAGCTATAGTAGGGAAAAATTTGATTGATTGGGATGTTTATTTGCTTGGGGTAGAATTTGCTTACAATCATACTGTATAAAACACTACAAAAAAATACCTTTTGACATTGTTTATGGCTTTAATCCAAAGCTACCCCTTAACCACGCCCCTATACCTATATTCGAGCAAGAAGACCTTGACGCAAGAACTCGAGCATAATCTTTGCAGCTGACCTATGAGAAAGTAACCATGTAGATTGGCCAAGTTGCTAAGAGAATGAGAGAAAGGAGTAAAGGAACGAAGTCAATATTGTTTTAACTTGGAAATTTGGTATAGCTACACTTAAGCAAGGAGAGGTGCCAAACAAAGGAAAGAATAAGCTGTCTACTTGAGTTGAAGGTCCCTTTATAATACTTTAAAAGATCAACGACAATGCTTATCAACTAAAATTACCCAAGGACTATGGAGTCTTTGACACCTTCTACATTGCTGACCTCAGCCCTTACCAACCTAAGAGAGAATTGAGCAAAGACCAACTGGATTTGATCCCAAATCTAAATCAGCTTAGAGGGAATGATAGGAATAGAACTACTGGACCTTTACCTAAGCACAAGGTCTTGTGGGACTAGTGAAGCAGATTCTACTATTCGAGCTAACTCCAACTGAGGCCGAGTTGATCCTTACTATTGATCAATTCCATATATTAAGCTAAGTAACTTCTTATCTCTTAATAGTCAAGTATTAACCTAAAATATGCTCTACTGATAGTTCAACCCCTCACACATTTGCTTGGCCATAACTATGTCGACCTTCATCTCATTAGTATTGATACCGAGAACCCTAACATACATTTATACCTATGTCTTCTCGGAAGGACTCTAGGTTTGCTTGACGACCTCCATCCTGACTGTATCATTTGTTTGTTTCTACTAAAAGTGTCTAAAGTGACCTATTACCATGTGTCTAGTCTTATATTAAAGGCGAATGCTACATTAATAATTGATTTCTTTGATTTTTTATTTGTACCCTTTATTATTCCTTATATATTACTTCTTTTGGACAATACCGTTTTTGTCTTTTCCATTTTAAATAGGATGCCCTAACATTTGGGGTATAAATACCCTTGTAATATGTAGCTGTAACATCAATTGTACATATGATATTGAATATACTTCCTTTCATAAGCTTAGTATGCTTACTTTCCTCTTCTTACTCTTATCCTATGTCACATCCTAGCATAATACAAGATGTACCATTGTACAAGAATACTTGTTTATATTCAATAAAAGTTTTATTTGTAACAAAAGAGTATTATAATGGAGTTCAACTTTACACCTATTTATATAAAAGAGTACATTCGTCAAACTAAACCAAACCTAAAACACAATACTTTTTTTTTTTTTTTTTTGTATTTCATATGTATAGATCTTTTATGGAACTAAGATCAAAATATAGTAAGGCTTCTTCTTTTATGGAACTAAGATCAAAATATAGTAAGGCTTCTTCAAAAGTGGTTGACTCTATTCTACATGCTCTTAAAAGACTTTTTCTCAGTCGATGTTGATACTTAGTCAATTCTCTTCATAACTTGAGGATACATAAGTATCCTCTCAATTCTTTGTGAGTTAAGTAAGAGTTGATAAAATAAAGTACAGAGTAAGCATAATACACATTCATAAAGATCGGTACCATAGGGCATTTAATTTCATAATTCGAGTTATCAAGACAAACTATTTATGCAGGAGATTCGTACTATGCTCATGCATGTGACATGTATTGGTATCGATATCCTATGCTCTTCGAATTACTCATCCAATTAGTTGACGTACCCAAGCATCTAGATACAACGTTCGAGAACTTAGGGCAACAAAGAGTTGCTTGGAAGTAGGACCCTCAACTCAATAAAACAAAAACCACCTACTATGGTTGGAAAATCTAGTACATAGCCGACCTAGTTGAAACCATACATTATGGCTAAAATAAGTTGAGCAATGCATTCTATATGCTTAAAACCAAGTTTAACAGTGTTCAAGCTTTTAGAAACTTGACCCATAGGTTCTTTCATGCCATGCCATGAATGCAGTAAATGATACAATATCCTAGTATTAGGCACGAATCTCAAGTTTCACATCATAACAATTTGACTATCTCAACTTCAGTTTTGTTTCTTAACTTATAACATATTCCTTCATCTAGGGTTCACTTAAGTGAACACCTTAAAGGATTGATCAGTTTCTGAGTTTCCCAAAAAGAAATATGTATCGAAAAATTAGTTATATGTGAAGAAATACTTCATTCAGCCAACGTACATTCAACAAAACCATGTATCCAATCAATTCGGCATGTTAATACAGTTTACGTCACAACTAACTCCAAGTTAGGTAGACATAGGTCTACTTGCACCAAAATAGAAATATCCACTTACATAGGCTTGATAGTAGTATAAAATCCTAAGCTTCATAATGTGATCCTTCTCGACCTATCATACCTAGGAAAAATACACATAAACCCTTAAGTTAACTATGAGTTGATACCAAACTTTTATGAGCTTTTACTATCGTGTTTTCGAGCTTCTTTCGATTGTATCTTATTCATTTCTTATCTAATTTTAATAAACTTATCGTCATGATCATTATTTTGAGTACTGTAGGATATTTTAAGAATCAAGACTAATCAATATTATCAAAAACCCTAAAATACCCTTTCTCATTACCTACTTAACTTTATGTTATTGTAACTTTGTAATTGACTCTAGTAAGCTCTAATTCTAAACTAGAAGTCCTAAAAATTATACTTTTCAACCGTACTCAATATCAATTACATGTTGTAGTTACCGATTTTGCATTATCTAACAAACACTTTAGTAGTATTATTCACCATTTCACATATTAAGCCAGTATATAGGTTTATACTAGGAAAATATATAATAAATAGTGTATAAGCCCAATTAATTATATGAAAAATACTATGAACTCACAAAAATATATAATTTAGATATTAGCCATCAACTGTACTAAATTAGTTTATTGATTATATTTCTAAAAGTAGCATTTTAACTTAAAATTAGTGAAAATTAAGCAAATAAGTGAATTTAATTATAAGATAAAAATCAAGTGTTCCATACATCATTATAAACTTCCAAAAGTTAGAATATATAAGGCTCATACATTGATTTTGTCATAAACTAATTAATTTAACAAAACAACAAAATTGCTAATTTTATCTAAAATAATTATAATAAATAGTAACCTTGCTTATTTTCAAAAATTCTTATTACTATAATTAAATATATATATTATGTACAAAACTTTAGCTTTAAAGGACATTATTTAATATTTCAAAAATTTGATTTAATTTTTGCCCAAACAAGATAATTTCTTAAGCACCCTATATTTCCACTAAATATTTAATTAAAATGAAATTACTACATTTATCTATACATAAAATAACCCTAAAAAACCAAGCTTCATAATTAACTAACACTATTTGATACTTTTAGAAATGTAAAAAAGATTTGGTTGAAAAATCGATTTACCTAAATTGGCTGCTTCCAGCCACTTTGTAGCCGCCTAACCTTGTCGAAACAATTGGTTGCACCGCCCTTTCTTTAACCCCAAATGGCCACTGCAATAGGATGTCAACAACCTATTGAACTAGCTTAGAATAGGTCCATGCTCTGTTTTTGTTTTGTTTTTCTTTTATTTTTTGATTTTGTCTAAATTTTTCTATTTGAAATTGGTTTGCTAAAATGTCTAACATTTGGTGGTGAGGGTCTATTTATAAATTTTAAGTTAAATGAGTTGATGAATCATCACACCATGTGTCATTTTCCCAGCTTAGGTGTCATTTTCAAGTTAATTCAACATGCTAGGTGTTATTTTCTTATGTTTTAACTTTTGACTTATCATTTCTAATTAATCTTAGGGTACCACATCATTTGATGACTCATCTATTTATTTTTTATTAATTTTCCATTATTTTATACTAATTTACATTATTTTTATAATTTATTATTATATATATGTATTTAATACCTATAATGCATATTCTATGTTAATACATATATATTATATATAATTTAACTTCATTTATTATTTTTGAAAGTTAAATAACTTATCTCTAATAGTTCATTATATCTTAATGCTTGAATTTCACTTTTTCAATAGTTTATCAGTTTTATTGATAAATTAATATTTTTCTTAAATTAATCCTTTTATATAGCTTGTTTTGAGAAATTGACTTTACTAATATACTTTGACTAACTTTTTTAGTTTTACTGTGAAGTTAAACTAAAATAGATGACATAGCCCAATGCTTTAAATTTAAGGGCTTGGATCTTAGGGTTATTGTATGGGCTTGAAACCTTAGAGTATTATATTCTAACTCTTAAGCAAGGTTAAGTGATAATTAACCTTATTGAGCTGCTTGTAAGTTACATCAAGTTAGCTTTGTGAGTCTATGGAGTTTTGTTGGTGTTTCTTATCCTCGGAATCATTTGTGGTTTTGATTGTTCGCCTCGTTTATTTGTTTCCCAATTTTGCATTTTGTCACCCTTAACTTTAAGCTTTTTGCAAGCTTGGACCTACCCTAACACTATTGCTCTTGTCAGCTCTTGGTGCAGTATATTAATAGGGGTTGAGGTTGGCAACATTAAACATGTTGGAGACTCTAAAGTCTTTGAGCAGCTTTACATGATAAGCATTATTGTTGATCCTTTCGACTATCAAGCAAATAGTTTGCTCTTCCTATTGGGGAATCTCTCCTTACTTAAGTATAACCATACTTGATCGCCAAACTGAAATTGGTTGGCCTTCTTTCCTTTTCCTTTCTCCCTTAGCTTTTTGGTAGCTAGGTTAATGTGTTGGGTAACTCTTTGGTAAATTCATTGGAAAGATTGAGCTCTATTCCTCACTTTTGGGTCTTCTTGGTTTGGTGATGGCATTGAGGTATAATCAAGAGGTAGTTAGAGGTTAAAACCGTAGATTTCCTCAAATGGTGCATGTCCAATGGTGGTATGTACTAATCTGTTGTAAGCAAATTCTACCATAAGCAAGCATACATCCCAATCAACTAAGTTCTTTCTCATTACAGCTCAGAGCAGCAATCCTAGGGTATGATTAATGACCTCTATTTGACTGTTGGTTTAAGGATGCCAAGAAGTATTGAAAAGTAGTTTGGTTCCCATTCGATGGCCAAGAGTTTGCCAGAAATGGCTCAGGAATTTCGGGTCGTGATTTGACACCACACTCCTCAGCATTCCATGCAAGCAAACAATTTCCTGTGAAAAGAAAAAAGCAATAGCCGAAGCATCATTAGTCTCAATGTAAGGCACAAAGTGTGCAATCTTATTAAAGCTGTCGATGACGATAGTTACTGAAACTTTGCTTTAGGCAGTTCAGGGTAAACTAAAGATAAAGTCTATGCTTAGATCAACCTATGGTGATAGGAATCAACCTCCAACTATACCTAAGTTAAGGTTGATCGATTCTAAGTCGAGGTCAATCCAGTTTTGCCCAGGATAAGCTAATAACAAAAGACTAAAGGAAAGAAAAGGAGACATTCGGCACTAAGTCTGTCGTTTGCCAAGAAGTCGAGATACTACATGGTCAAGCACTTAAGACCAAAAAACCACTCAGCATTGCACTGAGAGACTAGTGCCGATTAATTCTAGAACTCGGCAATTATGGGCCGACCTTTCTAGTAACTCGACCAAGTAATGTGAAACTTCAAAGACTCTTCCTTAGACCTGGACATCCAACTACTGAATACGCCCATTTCAGATCTTACTCCTTCCAGGACAGGTCGAGTGACTACATGCTGACTTCTATTAAATGCATAGTTTTGTATTCTTGCATATGTTTTCTTTATTTTATTTATGGGCCCAATTCTTTAGGGTTTAAGGCATTGTACATTATTTACAATTTTGCTACTAGGGTTTAGGACTTGCTATAAATAGCAACATTTGTAAATAACACATATACGGAATTAGATAGAATAGTATATTCTTGCACTTAGGAACTTTCCTCTTTTGAGTAAGGCTACTTTTGGGTTCTTAAAGCTTGCCTTTTTGCCGAATTATTGAGTAGTGACTAAATTCTTTAATCTTCCCTGCGTTCTTATCGATCTTGTTCCCGAGATTGTGGTAAACCCTTCATTTGAGTGAGTTAGCGAGTTGCATCCAACCTCTCATTTAAAACCTCAAAGCAACATTTAGTATTCTTGAGTCGTATCAAACCTTATTTCGAGCTCATTCCTCGATTGTGTTTATGTCTTGGTGTATGATATCCATTCACATTCACACTCAAAAACCTCATTCTCACTTTCTATTTTCCATTCACTTTCAAACCTACCCATTTACTACTAGTCTGTCATGCCCAATTCTAACCCCGATAGACCTATTTTAGGTTTATGACCCACTACGACACATCATATGGTCTTGTCGGGACAGGTGGAGGCATTGCTCTCCGTTGTTCAACTTGACTTTTTACCTTCTTACAAGTTGCATAACTCTCGACCACACAGTGTACATCTTGCCTCATCTCAGGCTAATAGAAACTCGCATTTAATGGCTTAAACGTCCTTTTCTCTCTAAAGTACCTAGAAAGTCCTCCATTGTGAGCTTCTCTCACTAGTAGCTCTCTCATAGAATAGGTCGACACATATAGCTTACCACCTCAAAACAGATATTTGTTCTCTACATGAAATTCTTCTATTATCCCCCTTTCTCCACAGCGTCCATATATGGGACTAAAATAAGGGTCATGTGGATATTGTTCCTTAATGCTCATAAACCCTAAAAGCTTGGTTTGCAGCTTAGTTAAAAGTGTGTGTCTCCTTGATAAGGTGTTGGCGACCATGTTAGCCTTACCTTGCTTATACTTGATGACAAAATTAAATCCTTCTAGGAACTCTACCCATTGGGCTTGGCACTTATAGAACTTTGATTGGCTCTGCAAGTATCTTAAGGATTCATGATCGGTGTATATGATAAATTCTTTTGATAGGAGATAGTGTTGTCATACACAAAGAGCTTAAATTAGTACCAAGAGTTCTTTGTTGTACATAAAGTAGTTCGATTGTGCCCCTTTGAGCTTCTCACTATGATAGATAACAAGTCAGCCTTCTTACATTAGCATAGCTTCGATGCCAATACTTGATGCATCGCATTTAAGCACAAATACTTTCTCGAAGTTGGGCAGAACTAAGATTGAGGTAGAGGTCCACCTCTCTTTTACCTTGACAAAACACCTCTCCTCTTTCTCTCCCCACTTGAACCCTACATTCTTCTTTGTTAGCTCGGTAAGGGGTACAACTATTAAATTGAAACCTTGAATAAAACGTTAGTAGAAGGAAGTCAATCCATGAAAGTTCCTTACCTCGGCGCATTAAGATGGGATTAGCCACTTAATAATGGCTTAAACTTTTTCTTCATCAGCTTGTGATTCTCCTCTACTAACTATGTATCTAAGGAAAACCATTGCTTCTTGACAGAAACAACATTTCTTCATATTGCCAAACAATTTCTTTGCTCGGAGAACATCAAAAGAACATTAAAGATGGCTAATATGGTTTGGTAGGTTGGCATTGTATATGAGGATGTCGTTAAAGTAGACTACGACAAATTTTCTAATTAGGTCTCTCAAAACATGATTCGTCAACCTCATAAAAGTACTTAGGGTATTTAATAACCAAATGGCATTACAATCTATTCATACAAACCATGACCGGTTTTGAATGTAGTTTCCACTCATCCCCTTATCTCATACAAATTTGGTGGTAGCCTAACTTTAGGTCGATCTTGTTAAATACTCAAGCACTGCTTAGTTTGTCTAGTATATCATTTAGCCTCAGAATGGGGTACCTTTACTTGATTGTAATTTTATTAGTAGCTTTACTGTCCACACACATTCACCATGTACCATCCTTCTTTGGCATGAGTAATGTAGGCAGAGTACAAGGGTTGAGACTCTCTTTCACACATCCCTTCTCTAATAGTTTGTTGACTTGTCTTTGGAGCTTGGCTGTTTGCTTAAGATTCATCCAATAAGTAGGCTTGTTCGGTAGGGTAACACTAATGGAGTATTCAAATTCCTCAAACAAAGGACAGCCCTTTCAACAACTACTCAGAAATAGGTCTGCATATTCATTTAATAGTTCTTAAACCTCCCTAGGTAGCTCGGTTTGCTTCCTTAGCTTTAGCAATCTTCTGACCAACAGAAATGTTACACATTGGCCTTAATGGCTTCTTAGAGCTCAGATTGGCTTAGAACTAACATCTTCATGGATCTTTAGGTTAATTTGGCTTGTAACTTGCTTACTTAGCTCAATGTCATGGGATTTAAGGTGATCTTCTTTCCATCCTTCTCAAATGTATACCTATTTTGAAACCCATCATGAATGACCCTTCCATCAAATAGCCAAGGTCGTCCTAATAGCACATAGGATGCATGCATTGGTAATACATCATAGAGAATTTCATTAGAGTAATTTGCAATTGAGATTGACATCAACACTTGCTAAGTGACATGTAGTACTCCCTTCTTAATTAGCTAATGTAGCTTGTATGGCCTCGATGTGTTAAGTTCAACAACTTGAGTTTCTTAATCAAATCAGTAGAAGCTATATTAGTATAACTTCTATTGTTTGCTATGAGCATGCACACTTGTTCGTTCACCTTGCAGGTGATGTAGAACAGATTCTCTCATTGCTCTTCGTTAGTAGAGGCTTCAATGCTCATTACATATCAGACAACTAAGGTTAGTTTATCCAAATTGTTAGCAAACACGCCCTCCTTGAGTAGCTCCTCATTACTCTTAGTGTTCTTTTCTAATTCTTTTCTTTCTTCAGGCTCCTTGTTCATACTATTTACTTCAATCTTCCATGCATCACCTTTGATGACAATAGTTTACCTATTCGAACATGGGTGGTTAGGTGCCTAAATCCTTGATACTTAAAGCATTTGATCTAGCTTATCTTTTGTCTAAACCCTTGTCCTTTCTCATAAGTTCTCTTTAACAACTCTTAGTTAGTAGAGTGACCCTTCTGTTTGGACATAACATCAGTTCTCCTACTAGACTTAGTACTCTGAGGAGCTTGGTTACCATTGTGAGCAAGTCAGCTACTTTAAACAAGTCGGCTAACTTGAGGTTGAATTGGCTTGTATCTCATCTACCTTTCTATATGATGAGCTATTATTATAGTATCATCTAAGGTGACAAAATGTTGTAGCTTTACCACATGTTGGATTTTTGCTCTCATTCTAATTAGAAACTTAGAAACTGTTTAGGGCTAATGGCTCATTGACTTTACAATGAATCATGAGCATTGGAATTCTTGTATATACTCATCAACAATGCAGCTTCCTTGCCTCAAGTCTTGAGGCTGAGTAAAATTATCTTACAGATAGGTATCTAGTATAAATTTGGCTCTAAGAACTCTCTTCATCTTGGGCTAAGTGCTGACTTCTCTACATCCATCTCTTCTGTGTATGGCTTAAAAGTTCTTTTACTACATTGCAGCATATCTAGAGAACTCTATGGCAGCCGTCTAGACTTTATCATAGTCTTTGTATTAATAGTAATTGAAGACTCTTTCTACCTTCTCCTCCCAGTTAAGATACTCGTTTGCATCTCTAGTTCCACTAAAGTTTGGAACTTGAAGTTTGACATGGTTAGTAGATTGAGGTGTATGAGCCCACTCTTTTACCTCAATGAACTCTTCTTCATCCTCCTCATCTACTTCACCCAAGTCAATTTTTTTCTACATATGCTCTCTTATACATTTACCTTAGTATTGTCAAGTTTGGACTTGTCTTATCATAGGTCAAACACTTTAGGGAACTTTCCTAATCTCTAGAATAGCTTGGGGAGTATTTTGAGTGGTCTTAGTAGGTTAGAAGGCTAATGGATGAATAGCTTTGGTCAAGTTGACTATTAAGTTGCCATTTCATTGAATTGCTTGTTAGTACTTTTAGGGGTATTTTGGGGTTGTTGGCCATTGTGCACAACACCATTATTATAATTCCTAATACCAACATTGACAATTGAATCAGTCATCTTACTCGTTCTCATGCTTATAGCAAATAGACAACACTTGTATCTCCCAGATAACAACACACTCATTATCCTCAAGTAGTCAACACATAAACTACACAAAACATGATTAACTTTCTTCGAACAAAAACCAATGCTTCTTACAACAACTTAACATTACAGTTAACTAGGTTGATCTTCATAGAGAAACACATAGCTACGACTTGTTCTTTTTTCTATAACTTGAAATAAAGTATAATAGAGCATTGCATAGTTGCTATTATAGTAAAGTAAAACCATTACTTCCACTACTCACTCGAACACTAACAGCTACTTTATTGCTCAATATGCTTCAAACACATATAATAACTAATGCAACAATGAATGAGCTTAACACAACAGTAGCTTACCTAAATGAACTTCTACTTTGATACTAAGATGATAGGTTGCGTTGAGGAAGGACAAGGCTTGTTGTATCTAGGAAGGCGTCCGAACTCATAGAAAGTTTGAAAATGAAGATGGAATGCAATAAATAAGCAAAACCCATGATTAGCTCCTAGGATATGATACACTAAGGAATTATTGAGGACTTATGAATCAACTCGATATGATGCATGAGCTAACTCAATGAGGGTACTCACTATCTAGCCTTTCTTAATGATTAGGATAAGAGTAGGAGAAGCAAGCAAACATAAGGATGCTTACAAAGGAAAATGTGGTATATTTTGATAAAGAATGATTCTAATGTTGCGGCTACAAAATATAAAGGTATTTATACTTGAAATATTAAGGCAACCTACTAAAATGGAAAAGACAAAAGGGTATTGTCCAAAAGTAGTAATGTGCAAGGAATGTAAAAAAGGTATAAATGAAAGATCGAGCAAACAAATGATAAATGTAGTAGATCCTATCATATGGTCATTTGGACATGGGGCTAGAAGTCAGTACGACGCTTTTGGTAGAATAGACAAAATTGTATGATCAGTTTAGCTGATGCTAAGTTGAGTTGAGGACCCTTTTGAGGTGAAGTCAACTCAGAGTTAGGTTGGTCAAATTGGTAGACTATTGAGTTGAGCTATTGGTTAGGTGCTCCTTAGGTTGGCATCTAGAGAGGAGCGATAGGCATAGAAAAGTTCGGCTCGGCCATGTTAGCAGGTTGATAGGTTGAAGTAGATTAGAGTCCTCCTATATGGATTGCTAAAGGATAACGCACTTCACTAAGTTCTCGACCCTTGTGCTCGGGCTCGGGTTAAGGGTCCCATGGTATAATTCCTATCAAGTGGTCCTCTCTAAGTGTACTCTAAGTGGTGGTTAGGTTGATAATGCAATGAGGTGACTAGATGGTAGTGAAATGAGGTGGTGGTAGGCTTAGTTTGGGGGGTTTTAGGTGGAGTTGTCAGCTTTGGTAAAGGATGGCTTTGCTTGTGGTGTTTAGTAAAGGAAATGAAGAAGGAATGGGGTGTTGGTGGTGGTGGTGTAGGGTGGTTGTTGATAGGGTTGAAAATGGTGGTGTGAGAGGGATATTCTGAGTGTTTTGTATGTGGTGTTGAGAGTAGAAAATGAAGAGAAGTGGAAGTGAAATGTGTATGTGTGCGTACCTTTTAGGGAGGAAAATATAGGTTTGAATTTTGATCAAGTGATAGATTAGACTTGTTAAGGAAGTCACCATTTAAGGGTTTACGGTGAAATAGATGCTAGCTAAAAAAGGGGGAAAAAATCGGGTATCACTTTTAACTTTTCATCACACCTTACTACGCCTCTATGACTTATTGTCTAAGATTCCTTTAGTAGAGCATCTAAGACATACTAGGTGAGAGTGGCAAAGATCAAAGTGATGAAAAAAGTCTCATTATCACTTTAGTTGTCGATTTTAATGCAATCACTTTCTACTATTACCTACTACTGTCTATTGGCTTCTTCCTTTACTTATGATAACCACTTCTTTAAATGCATAAAGAGTTGTGGTCTTTTGTTATTGAATGAACTTGTTAAAGTAGTTAGTGAAACTTGTTTATTGTATTTAAATGTTTTATGTTTGAATATAGATAGTTAAGGAAATGTTTGAGGCCAGAGTAATTTGCTATGTTCATAGAAATATTTTGGAAGGAGACTGTAGGGTAAGTTAAATGCCCAGTGGTAGCAGTTAGAGTTCCTTATGATATAAAGAATGAGCAGTTGGTGTCTATCATTCCTACTTGGTTTCAAATTGATAGGATGACCCATTGGGTTGAATTGATCCATATAGGTCTCTCTAAAGGAGGTGGTTGAGCTTATTATTGTGCTATGCCTTTAAATGTTGAGTATGTTGTCACTAACTGAGGACGGCTTAGTCGTGGTAGATGCTATATACTGTACGAAAAACCCTTAATTGGTTACCCTTCCAATCATAAACTCTTTACACAATATACAAGACTCTACAACCACTAGTTCTCAAGAACATACAGATCCATATGATATCATCACACAAACATATTTATATAAAATTTGAACTACAAAGTTTACAATACATAGTAATTTATTACATCTAGGTCTATACTATTGTTAAAACAAAAGTACATAAGTGAGAGTCTACATAATCTGTTCTCTCTCAATACACAAGATAGCTTGCTCTTGCCCAAGTCCCTAAGCTAACTTGTGGCATCCCCCGTTCAGCCTCTACGAACAAGTTATCCTATAGCAAAAGTCTAAGGAGGTGTAAGCCTAAGCTTAGTGAGTAAAACCCTTAGCTATACTATAGGCAAGTTATGAATACATTATATTCATGCATATGAATGAATGATCAAATAGAATACTAAACAATACATATAGTTAACTAGTCCATATACGTAACTTAGATTTAACGCCCTCCGAAGTTAGGGTTAGAGAATACATGGCATCAATCAGATCCGGGTATTATACTAAAACTTACTTTACAACGGAACTCTACGTTCTGTACTTAAATCAAACAAGTCTTTTATTTTCATAAAAACTAAGTTCTAATATAATCATGAGTGCGCCCCCGCAGTCCATACTCACCCCTAAACAGAGGCCTATAGACTCGACCCTTAGCCAGGCAGTTGGCGCCTCCAACGCCTAATATTCCCATGAGCTAGGGTAAGGTCATTTTGTACGAGTGCACCATATAGAACCAATAAATTAATAATAACAACCTTTGAACGGTCTCTCTTTACCTCCGTATGATGTGACGGTCGAAATTGTGTCTATGCAACGCATGTTGATGCATGTATTGGTTTCTTCTTATGAGCCGAGTTTAATTAAGTCCAGTTATGATGTGACCATTCAATAGTACACATAATCATTTTCTATACTACCATGTAACAAACAAAGTATTATCTATACTTAAAGTAAATTCACAACTTAGGACATAATAACATACACAAGCATTTCTTGACCCCATACAACAGTTAATTAACAATAACATTTAGGTCCACTATCTACAATCACATGCAAGCATGGAATCATAGGGTAAATACTCACTCGGCCATGACGACTCGCTCTAATCGTAGTAATTAATTGGGAGATTCTCACCCACCTCGGGATTACCTGATCATTACGATATAATAACGCTAGTAAGTAATTGAATTAACTAGTAATTCTAAATATCTATTTACCTAATTCTACTTAGATTACTATCAACTTTTATCCGATTAGACTTTATCACTAATCGTATGTAACTTTTTCGTTCTATTTCTGATATTTATGAATTTATAGTCATTTTTCATCGTTTTCAAAAGTGCGTTCACATGGTGATGTTCATTTTGGACGTTAAGACCTGTGTTTTACGATATGGAATAAATTTATGGAAATCTTTAACTATGGAAACTTAATTATTCTAATTGCTTATATTATATCTTTTATTTGTACTTAATGATTTAGTTAGCCCTTAGATTCTTATACTTAGAGAATTTTACCTTCATATTACTAATTTATGTACTTAATTAAGTTTAATCTAATTTAGGAAGTGTATTAAGGTTTACTAATTTATGTACTTAATTCTTATATACTCTTCTCATTTCTTATTTTATAAACTTATGCTTATGTCATCGCTTACATCATCAATCGCTTATGTCATCGCTTCTGTCATCATTTGCTTATGTCATAGCTTATGTCATTTTGTAATTGCATCATTGCTTACCTTATCCTTTGCTTACATAAGCCTTACCTTATGCCTAAGTATATTATATACACTTATGTACATTTATACATATGTTAAGTTTATACTTATACCATTACTTTACTTGTATGTATACTAGTATACTCATACATATACTTATACTTATACCGTATTTATACTTGTACATATACTCATATATACTTGTACATATACTCATATATACATACGATCACATACGTATTTTTATACAAATTTTGTATGCTAAAATTTCCTCTTAAGAAAGCTTCTATAATTTCATTCTTTTTGTGTTTTAAGAGTGTATTTAGCATGGTATAGGTATGTATAGTTAGTATATGTCTTAGTTTAGGTTACGTACATAATGAATACTTATGTACAAAGGTCTTTATACTTGTATTTCTCTAGTATACCCTTATGTACATATACTTAAAGATATATACACATGCATCTCTTTCCACTTCACCATGATTTCTACTCTTTTACACCTAAAGATTGAAACTTTATGCCTTCTTCAACATATATATACATAACACATAAGTACTCATCTATTCTACCTCTTCACCTAACTAGTAAATAATATAAAGTAATATATAATAACATAATAACATACCTTAGTTTGTTCTTGAAATATGGAGGCAAATTTGGAAAGTGAAAGGGAAAGGGAAGGTCATGGCAATGGGGTGGGGTAAGGGTTTGATTTTTTTGTGTTTTGTGTTATGTTTGAAAAGAAGAAGATGGTGGGGTCTAGAAGGAAAAGAAGTGAACAACAATTAAAGGGAAGAAAGGAAAGAAAAAGCTAAAAGAAAAGAAAAGAAAAGAAATCATTAGATGGCTTAGATATTTTCAAAAGTGTAAGTGTCTTTTGTTGACTTTTCTACATGTTGACTTAGTTAAACTTTTGACCTTGGTCAACATGTGTTGACTTGGTCAACTTGTGTTGACTTGGTCAACTTTCTAAAAGCTTATGTCATTTAGTATACATAATGTAGTAATTAAGGAAAATTAAGAGAAAAATTAAGGAAATGAAAGGAAATAAGATATTTGGTGAATTAATTAATAAAAATAGATGATGAGATCTTACTTTAGGTATTTATATCCTATATACATTATTTGGTAGGTT
The DNA here is from genome assembly GCA_024138015.1 of Lumnitzera littorea. Lineage (NCBI taxonomy): Eukaryota > Viridiplantae > Streptophyta > Magnoliopsida > Myrtales > Combretaceae > Lumnitzera > Lumnitzera littorea. The sequence goes on from JAMXBB010000008.1 coordinate 65,672,280, forward strand.
ACTTAGTATAACTAGTATAAAAAGTATCAATTAGAGTATTAAAGTTTACTACATTTAACCTAAGCATCAACTACACTCTTAACTCTATATAATACTATCCTAATTATATATACTTAGAAGATAAATGTGATCTATGATACAATATCTTAGTTTCTATATGATTACTTAAGGATTCTAAATATATATGCATAATTGAAAGTTATCTCTAATCTTTCACTAATGATTTAGCAAAATATGAAGGTTATATTATCAATTAGGGTTTTAGGGTATGTTATGATAAATTAATGCTCGTATGTCTTTAAGGTTTTAGTTTTAGGGTTTTTATCAATTTCAAATGAAATCTTTAGTGTTTACATATATTTAGGATAGAAAAATTTTATATGCGATTGATTAGTTATTTTAGGGTTTTCACTTCCATTAGCCTTGTCAACTCCTAGATTATCTAACATACTTAAGTCTATTTCAAAAGCTAGATTGAAAAATTTAGGGGTTTACATATGTTATACAGCTGATGTTATCTTCAAAAGCATGTAGTGGGGTTAGTAGATCGTTAGAGATTTTTGAGGAAATATATAAGTTGTTTTTCAACTTGAGAATGATTTTCGATAGAAGACTTATTATGCTAATCCAATTGATCTTAGGTATAAGAACTGTAACTTATTCTTGTGACTTAAGAAGCAAGTAGCAATTGTCTCATAGAAACAAATGTTCTTGTGATTGAAGAAGTTGACAAGGAGATCGAAGATGAAAATAATTTAGCTTATGCAAATTCTTCTAAGGTTTCTAATGGGGGCAATACTAATGATTATGATGAGGAAAGGAAAGATTGGTTGCAAACACTAGATGAGCCTCATTGGTCATGAAGGAACAAAAATTGGCACCACTAATTTTCTACAAATGTAGATGTTGCTGGGAGTTCAAAGCTTATGTTATTCTTTATAGAGAGCATGGGTAGTGGGCATATAGCATTTGGGAAGGAAGACCATGGAGAATAGAGATTTAGTTATGAATTAAGGTTGGTTTGTGCTTTAAGAAGAACAAACCCTTCATATAGGTAGTGAAAATGACCCACGTACTAAACTACCACAATTAGTAATTGAGTTAGAGAAGAAAGTCCAGTTTATAAGATGTGCTAAAATCCATGTGGGATGCAAGTGAAGCTTCATGCATGCTTGAAGAAGCAAGCGGTTTGTTTTTAGATCACTAAATTTGAGGGTTTACACTTGAACATTATTATAAACTAAGATTACCTTCAAATGGACTCAACCACTACATCTAGATGCGTTATTATGGAGGTGCAAATTTGCTAAGTATCAAGATACAGGAACTTTAAATAGTAATATATAAGTAGTTTTGTTATAGTGTTCATCTCAAGAGAGTTTAGAAGATAAAATAGAAGGTCATTGAGTAAGTATATGGTAAGTGTTACAATTCATAAGTTGTGCTCTAATACTATAGAGGTACAAATTTGCCAAGAGTTAAGACAAAGGAACTTCAAATAGCAATATACAGGTAATTTGGTTATACTATTCCTCTTAAGAGAGTTCATGAGAAAAAGCAAAAGGCCATTGAGTAAGTATATGGCAAGTGGGACAATTCATAAGTTATGCTCTAACACTAACTAAATGCAATACAAGAGGCCAATTTGAGTATAAAGGTTAGGTGAAAATGTCTAGAGATGAACTACGTAGGTTATATATTTTTCAATAGTGTCTTTTAGGCCTTTAGATCGTACATTAAGACATTCATCTAGTACAATATGGCATCAATGTTTTGCCCATGATAGTGAACCATTGCAAGTTTGATATTAAATTAACCTTTCCTTGTTTTTAGGTTGGTAATCATAGAGTTGATGACGTATTTTTAGATGGAAAATATAAGCATAAGATACTGATAGCAACTTACATATGTATTGGAAAACCACATTGTACCTTTGACATTTGAATTGGAAGATGAAGAACATATAGACATATAGGGTTGATTCTTGAAATTCATACTTGTTCATATCATAAAAGAACACCAAAAGGCTATTTATTTGATGTCCAACCACCATGTTAGCATAAAGGGGTCACAATAGAGGACCACAATGCTATATGTACAAGTGGTCGGCCATAGTGCTACTATACCTTGCATGTGGTGAGTAACTTTAGCATGCATGTTAGGAACACTCAATCTAAGGATTTATTAATGAAGGTACCTTAGCAAGTGTAATCTCGTAAGTTTTGTTAGTATTATGATGTGGTTAGACAAATGAGTTACAAGTAGGTATCTTAGAAATGTACATCCATAAAAGTAGAATCTAACTTGTGATGGGCGATTTCGGTTTAGTTATTAAATTACAAATATTGCAAGAGTTGTAACTTTGGCTTGACATATGCTAGAAATCTACCTATTGTTGCAATCATGAAGAAGACATTCTACAACTGTAATAATTTTTACATAAGGGAATGGTCGAGACATTTACAACTCTGCCTAATTATTAAGTGTTGACTTCTTATGTTGTAGTGAAGTTTGATAGGTGGTAGAAAGCATTTAGTAGCCACCAAATAATTCTTTTTAGTTACAATTAGTAGATGTTTAAGGTTATTATGGCGCTGCAGTGATAAGAATCGAGCTACTGGACTTTTAACCTGCAGCCGAGCTTGAGGCCTAGAAGGATTAAAGAGGCAAATCCTCCTATTACAATCGACTCTTACCGAGGTTAAACTAATCCTTGCTACTGACTAACTTCTTATGTCGAGTTGAGTAACCATAAATATATCGAAAGTCATGTGCCGACTTGTCGAATGCCCTACTAATTGGTTGCCCCTTCATACTTACCTGCTCAACTCTGATTGAGTTGACCTTTAGATCAATAACATTGGTGTCGAGAAGTCAAGCGCTCCAACACATATCCATAGCCATTCCTTCTTAGATGAGCTTAGGCTTGCTTGGCACCTTTATTTGGTACCCCTTGCTCAACCCTCCATCATGACCGTACTATTTTGTTTATTCCTACTAGAAGCATTCCCAATATGCTGTTGCTATATATCCCAGACCAACGTGAAGGAATTTGTAGCGCCAATCATTAAATTACTTGAATTATTATTTGCACCCTTTATTATTCTTTATACACTACTTCTTTTAAACATTACTCTTTTAGTCTTTTCCATTTAGGTAGGTGGCCCTAGTTTTTCGGGTATAAATATCTATTGTACATGTAGTCGCAATCATCTTATCATCAATATACTAAATATTCTCCCTTTTGTGAAAATTGCTCTTGTTAGCTTATTTACTCTTTTCACTCTTATCCTAGCTATTAAGTAAAAATAAGTGGTGAGTAACCTCATTGAACCATCTCATGCATCATATCTAGTAGTGCTGTGAGTCCTTGGTATGTCATATCCTTGGAGTTATTTGTGGGTTTCCTTACTTTACCTTTACTATTTTTACACACTTCCATTACCTTCTTCAAGCTTTCGGTAAGCTTAGATCCATCTTAGTAATTGGCCTTATCTATCCTTGGCCTATCTTGGTTTTAGAGTGGAGGTTTCATTTAGGTAAGTTGAACTTAAATCTTTGTGAAGTAGTGTTTGCAATAGTAGTGCATTGAAGTCTTATAGAGATTCATTGAAGTGTTCTAGTAAGCAAAAGAGTGTAGTAGTTTGTTTTTGTGTATACTTTGTTTTGCCTTGTTTTAAGCATACTAAAACAAAGCAAGTTTTGGTTGAGATTATTGTTCATTGGTGTAGCTATTGTGTTCGTGAATTTGCTAAACATTTGTACATGCTAAAATAGTAACTATTATACCTTAGATTTGAAGTTTATTTACAGAGCTCTATTAAGAAGATGATGGATCCTAGTGTTAATGCTAGTATTAATGACGATGATAGTGGTGTTGTCCACTATGGACGACATTCATAGAGTACTCTTAGGAGAATAGACGACTGACTTAATGAAGTGGTTAACTTCTTAGTTGATTTGACCAGAGCTACTCATGCAATGGCTTATCGACCTGTCGAGGCAGTATAGAACACCTTATAAGTTGCACAACCTGCTAGGGGACAAAACCTAGCTTGACAAGTTCGAGGTGGAGGAGTAGGAAGACAAATGAGAAGAAGGATTGATTTGGGTGATATGGATGATGATGAAGAAGAAGACTAAGAAGAAGAATAAGAGCGAGTTAGAGCATCTCGAGCTACCGACATTTGAAGCTTCAGATTCTAAGCTTCAGTAGTTCTAGAAGTGCAGATGATTATTTAGATTGGGGGGAGAAAGTTAAGCAAGTTTTTAATTATTATTAGTATAAGGATCAAGAGAAGGTGAGGACTGTTGTTGTTGATTTCTCAGGATATGCTATCATGTGGTGAAAGAATTTTCAAATCATGAGTAGACAAGAAGGATATGGAGAGGTCAATACTTGCTTGAGATGAAGAGGATACTCAGGAACCGATTTGTACTAGATACTTATTTGCAAGATACTTTTGCGTAGCTTCAAGAGTTGAAACAAGGAGGTTGAACTATTAATGAGTGCATTTAAGAATTTCAAATACTCATGATTCACTGTGAAGTGGATGAACCATCAGTTAGAACAATGTCCAGGTTCCTTACTAGATTAAGGAGTGATATCCGAGACATTGTGGAACTTTAATAGTTCACTACATTGGATGAGGCTATAAGGATAGCCTAACTAGTGGAGAGATAGAAAAGAAGCTAAATGTTAACCTTGACCCCCAATAAGCCAACTTGGTTAGTTAACCTGACCTGTTTAGGGAAGCTACTAAGCTTAACTGTATACTGAGCTAACCATACGAATAGATGTCAAGATTGAATAGAAAGGTCGATTTGATGGTGATGTACTAACTCGAACATATGACAAGGGGTAAGGGTTTGGAAGGAAGATGAGTTAGATCAAATGCTTCAAGTGTTAGGGGTTGGGATACATTGTTGCTTAGTATCTGAATCAAAGCACCGTGATTATCAAGGGAGATGTCTCAAAGATCGAGGTAGATAGTATAGATAAGGAACTTGAGGTGATAGGCAACATCGTTGCCGATGCTCTATCCAGAAGATATGTTCTCCCGACTAAGTTGCAAACTAGATTGTTTGGGTTTGCAAGTGTCAAAGAATAATATCTAAAGGACTTACATTTTGGAGTTACACTTAGACGTTGTGCTAATGGAAGGACCATAGATGAGTACCATATAGAGGATGGTTACTTGTTATAGGGTGGAAAGTTATGTATATCGACCTGTTTGTTAAAGGAGTTACTTATTAGGGAAGCCTACAGTGGAGGACATTATAGACATTTTAGAGGGAGAAGAACATATGAGTTGTTGAGTGGACAATTCTTTTGGTCTAGAATCGAGCGAGACATGCACCAAATTGTTGAGGGTTATTGATATGGATTCATAAATGAGCACACGGACCCAATATTATACGTAACCAAAGGGGTGGATCCAAGCCACGAGATAACTTGAAAAGTAAATAATAATCGAGGGATGAGTAGGGATTCCTGTGCACTGATAATGGATATGACGCACCAATGCCATACATGAGCCTAGGTCATATTTGATATGATGCATAAGTATGGCTGAAGGTCACTCACCATTAGTCCATGCTCGGATGGGTTAGATAAGAATAGCTTTAGAGTAAGCAAAAAGGACACTTAGCTTAAGAGAGAGTAAAAAAAGTTTAGTATATTCTTCTGTGTATTGATGATGTGGCTATTACATTTTGCTAGTATTTATAGTACCTAGTTAGGGTCAGTCCTAAGTTATAGAAATTGCAAAAAAAAAAAAAAAAGAAAAAGAAAAATGGATACTTATTTGCTAAGTAAAAGGAGAATAATTTATAGGGAAATGAAATTGTGCAAAAAAACATCCTCTATCGGAAAGGACAGTATGGGTGTCAGAAAGGATAATGCGTGCGTTTTAATTAGTTTGCGATTTTGACAATATTGTGAGCCAAGTAGGGTAGTCCTTTGATTAGGTCTGTTTGGTGTCGGCAGTTTGGCCTCCTAACGGCTAGGGCTAGATAGGGATTGGATTAGGGGCAATTTGCATTTGGGTTAGCTTCAGCTGGTTGGCCCTTCACAATTTTTAGCTTGGTTTCGGTATTGTGGAGATGGCTATTTTCATGATTTGGTACTTGGACAAGGGTACGGAGAGGGGTTAGCTCCATGTATAGGCTAATCACCTTAGTAGCTTCTTGGATGGTGTAGAGAGTGAAGTAGCTAGGCAGATCAAACTAGGGAAAACACTACTCCTCGGCGCTTAACTCTCCTTGGACAGCTCGGTGGACCATGTGAGAAAGCCTTTAAGCTTGGGAGCGAGTGATCGGTTCTTGATCCTTATCATTCCCTCTAAGTTGTTTGAGATTTAGGATCAAATCTGGTTTTGCTTCAGGTTGCTTGTCCTCGGGAGTGAAGGGTTGGAGATTGGCAACGTTGAAGGAGTTCAAGACTCCATATCCTTTAGGTAATTCAATCCTATAAGCATTATGATTAATCTTTTCTAGCACTTTGAAAGGTCCATCAGCCTTGGGAGATAGCTTACTCTTCCTTAAGTTTGGGAATCGATCCTTGTTAAGATGTATCCAAACCAAATCACTCGGCTAAAATTCTCTCTTTCTCCATCCTTGGCTCCACTTCTCGAGCTTAGTTTTAGCCTAGCTCAATTGCTTTACAACCTTTTGGTGTATTGCTCTAATGGCCTTGACTCTTTTCACAGCTGGCTAATCATCATCATTAGTCCTTGGTTAGGGTGTTTAGTCTAACGGGAGCTCAGGGTTGAACCCATAGGTGACCTCGATTAGAGACATGTTTTTGTTACCTTATGGGCGGTTTGATTGTAGGTGAATTTGATGATTGGTAGACATAGATCCCAATTGGCCATGTTTCATATGATAGCAACTTATAGCAAAGTTCTTACAGTTCGGTTGACAACTTTAGTCTATCCATTGGTTTGTGGATGGTAGGATGTGCTGTGCAATAGCTTAGTTCTCATTTGCCCTCACAGTATCCTTTAAAAGTGGCTTATGAACTTAGGGTTTTGATTCAAAACAATGGTTTTGGGTACACCATGAAGCTCGATCACCTCTTGTTAGAAAAGAAAAGAGATAACCAAAGTGTCGTTAGTTTTGGAGCAAGGCACAAAATGTGCCATCTTGCTATACCGATTTATAACCACCATGATGGAATCCTTCCCTCGAGATGTCCTTGGCAATCCTAACATGAAGTCTGTATTTAGCTCGGACCATGGTTTGGTTGGGATAGGCAAGGATAGATAATGTTCTTACTGGGCTTGGCTCTTTACCTTCCTGTAGGTCGCATACCTTTCCAACACGGACTATACGTCTCTCACTATTTTTGGCCAAAAGAATCTTATAGGCAGTACTTTAAGGGTTCGGCGCTGGCTAAATTGTCCTATCAATCCTCCTCCATGTGCTTCGTGCATTAGCAATTATCTTATGGAATAGGTTGGGATACATAGCCTCCTCTTTTGAATAGGTATCCATCTTCTTAATGATAGTAGTCTAATGTCTGTTGTTCCTCACATCAGGCATAGTAGGACCAAAGTGGGGGTCCTCAGCATATAATTCTTTTATGGTTGAAAAACTAAGTAGCATTGTTTGTAGCTCGATCAAGAGGGTATGTTGTCTCGATAGGGAGTCTATCATTACGTTGTTCCTTCCATTCTTGTATTTTATGACATAAGAAAAACCTTCCATGAACTTGACCCATTTGGCTTATCCTCGAGACAACTTTGGCTGCCTCTTAAGATATCTCAAGCATTCATGATCAGTGTAGATCACAAATTTCTTGGGCAGCAGATAGTGTTGCTTTATTGTAAGGGCTCGGATTAAGGAGTAGAACTCCTTATCATAGATAGAGTAGTTAAGTGTAGCTCTTTAAAGTTTTTCACTAAAGTAAGCAATAGGTCGACCTTCTTACATCGGCATAACACCTATGCTTAGTTTGGATAGATCACACTCGACTTCAAACACCTTGTCAAAGCTCAGTAAAGCTAAGATGGAGGCTATAGTTAGCTTCTCTTTCACTTCCTCAAAACTCTTCTACTCTTTCTCTCCCCATCTGAATTCAACATTCTTCTTAGAGAGTTCGGTTAGTAGGGCCACAATCATACTGAAATCCTTTATGAACCTATGATAAAATGATGTTAGGGTACATAGAAACTCCTTAATCGACAGAATAGGTTGGCTCGGGCCATTTTATGATCACTCTTATTTTCTCATCGTCAACTTTGATGCTACCTTTACTCATAATAAAACCCAAGAAGATCATTTCAGATTGGAAAAAGTTGCACTTCTTTAGATTGGCATAGAGTTGTTCAGCTTGAAGTTTTGCAAGGACTCTTTGGAGATGCTCTTAGTGAGTCTGTAGGTTGGAGCTGTATACTAAAATGTCATCAAAGTAAACTATTACAAATCATCTTAATAATTTTTGAAGCGCATGATTCATCAAGCGCATAAATGTGCTCGACGCGTTGGATAGCCTAAATGGCATCGTAAGCCATTCATATAAACTATGTTATGTCTTGAATGTGGTCTTCCACTCATCACCTTCACGCATTCAGATCTAATGGTATCCAAATTTGAGGTCGATTTTAGAGAACATTCTTGCTCTACTTAACTCATCTAACATGTCATCGAGCCTAGGAATGAGATACCTGTATTTGATGGTGATTCAATTGATTGCTTGGTTATCAATACTCATTCTCTAAGAACCATCCCTCTTCAACATTAATAAGGTCGGAATGGTATAGGGGCTAAGGAACTCATGCATATACCCTTTCTTCATAAGGTCATCTACTTGCCTCGATAGTTTGGCGGTCTGTTTAGGGTTCATCCTATAAGCAGGCTTGTTCGGTAGTATGGCTCTTAGCTGTAAGTCAATTACTTGATCTTATTCAATTGTCAAATATCTTGAAATCAAGTGCTAAATTGAGGGGGCGCATTTAAAGTATAAGAGTTTTGTCCTCATCTAAAAGGGGGAGATTGTTGAACCCAGGGTTCATTATTTGATTTTGATGAGAACAAAACAAAAAGTATATAATTAAACTTATTGTTTTTGAAGAAAACAAAACAAGTGGATGATTAAACTAAGTATTGCTTGATTATTTTCGAGATAATTGAATAAGTTCAATTAGCTTGCTTAATGATTAAATATATCAATTATCTCTATAAGAAATTTAATCTTTTGAAGTGTTGATCAAATGATCTTGAAGTTATATTGCAAAGAGTATTTGTTTATTGTGTGTTAAAAGAATTTTTAGGTGATTTTTGGCCTACCGAATTGACGGCTCAAGGAAGAACCAGGCTAACAGTATAAAGCCCTTGAAAACACAAAGAAAAGCTCATTGACTTGGAAGAACCGGCTTGCCGGTAGAGTAATTTTTACTAGCTTGCCAATAGTTCAAAGTATTGGCATGCCGGTAAGTTAGTTTTAAGTACTCGTTGGAACATTTAATGTGCGGTAACGGGAAGAATTTAAGGAGTTGTTATAAAAGCTCAACTACCCGACCAAAGGCTTTTAAGATCTAATATTCTACTGCAATTTAAAGATATTCTCTTACATTCTTGAGATTATTTGCATTTCTCCTTGGTCTCTTGTACACTTATTTGCTATTAAACAAAAAGAGACATAGTTGTGTGTTTGAAAGTCCTCACATTTGTAATCTTGAGTGAAGAAAGTGATTTTCTTGAGTTAGTTGTGGTAAAAGAGATTGTGTAAGCTTGTGTAGCTTTTAGAGCAATTGGATTGTGAAATCAATAAAGTGAAAGTGAAGTCCTCGGTTGGACGGATTGTGTGTCCATAGAGACTAAAGGATAGTTTAAACTCCATGTTAAATCTGGGCTTGATCTTCTTTATCCCTATCTCTTTAATTTCCGCATTTATTATTGTTCTATTGTTGCTTTGATTACCCTTATTATTGCATTTAGTCATTTATATAAAAAAAGATTTGAAATTTGTCCTTAAACTCAATTCACCCCCTTCTTGAGTTTAGCCTAGTGTTCTTCACACCTTGCATCTAATATGGAAGAGATTTTCTCTCTATTCGTCTTCGGGTATAGGACTAACACTTATTGTCCTCTTCAACACTAGAGCGGTCAGCATAAAGTTGCCTTCCTCACTTTTAATTCTTTACTTCCTCATCAGTACTATCAACCTCAATGGTCGGCGCCTCGCCTCTAATCACCATTGTTTGCCTGTTTAGATACTGAGTGGCCATGTGTCCAAATCCTTGGCGTTTGAAACATTTGATCTCATTAATCTTCTTCCCTAAACTTTGGCCTTTCTTAAACTTCCTCGGGGGTCTTCCTTTAAGCAAGTCGGGTCTTAGTAGCCTTGCTTGGTTCTGTTCACATAGGTCCGCATATAATAGGTCAACTATTGCTAGGATGGTTGACGGATGGCCGAAATCTTCCTATTCAGTACCTTTCTATCCTCTGGGCGGCTTGGATTGCGTTATCAAGTATACTAATGTCTAAGGTTTCTAAGACATCCCTAATCTCATACTTCAATCCACCAATGAATCGAGATATAGTTTGGTTCACATTGGATCATTAACATTTAGAATTTCTTAATGTAAGTGTGAACACTAGATCCTCCTTATCTCAATTCTTGCAATCTTTTAAAGGCATCTTGTAAATAATAGCTCGGCACAAACCTTCTCCACATGACTCTCTTCATTTCATCCTAATTCCTAATTTCTCGTTCTCCTTCCCTCCTTCTGGTGGATTGCAAGTTCTTCCATCACAAGACGGCATAACCAGTGAACTCCAACATAGCAAGTCTTACCTTTGCATTATTGAGCACTTCATGGCATTCAAATTGCTTTTCAATCTGATTTACCTAATTTTAGGTAGTCCTCGGCATCACCACTTTTAGGGAAACTTAGAATACGCATCCTCAATCCCTCAACTCTAGGGGCTCGTACATTTCTTTCTTCAAGCTCATAGTACTCCTTTGTCTTGTCATCTCCTTCTACTTCCTTCTCAATCTCTTTAAGTGCTAGCCTTCGTTTAGCATCCCTACCAACTCCTTCAGCTCTAGGTGTTCAAGTTGGGGCATTAACTTGGCTAAACTGACAATTGCCTCATCCTTGCTGCTCGCATTCCTTAGTGGGGTTATTTCTAATTCGCTACCTATCTTCTTAGATAATAGTCACCAGGTTAGCTACTAAGTCGATAAGCCTATCCAATCGGTTACCTACTAACTGAGGTGAGAAGCTTCCTTCTTATCCTTGGCCATGTCGAGTACCACTCTCTTGGTTCCCTAAAGTTCCTTGAACATTTGAATTTGACATTGATGGTTACTTCACAATGACAATTACATAACAAACAAACAATCAACCATACTTTGTTTTAGCGTATCGAAAACAGGGGAAAATAGAGTATAGAACACTTCTCAAAACTTCAAAGCTATCAATAGAACCGTTATCTAAAGAGAGTAGTAACAAACTACTTAAAGAACACAGTAGCAAAATCTAGCTTTGAATGTAGCTAAGCTTTGATACCAAGATGATAGGGATTTGTAGATGAACACACGGACCTAATATCACGTGTAACCAAAGAGGGTAGGTCTAAGTTGTGAGATAGCTTGAAAAGTAAATGATAGTCGAGGGATGAATAAGGATTCTTGTGCATTGACGATGGATATGACATACCAACACCTCATACAAGCTTAGGTCACACTTGATATGACGTACAAGTATGGCTAGAGGTCACTTGCTACTAGTCTATACTCAAATGGGTTAGATAAAAGTAGCTCAAGAATAAGTAAAAAGAATACTTAGCTTAAGAGAGAGTAAAAAAAGTTTAGTACGTTCTTTTGTGTATTGATGATGCAGTTATTACATTTTATAAGTATTTATAGTATCTTGTTAGGATAAGTCCTAAGTTATAAAAATTACAAGAAAAGAAAAAATGGATCCTTATTAGCTAAGCAAAAGGAGAATAATTTACAGGGAAATGAAATTGTGCAAAAGAACGTCCTCTGTTAGAAAGGATAGTACGGGTGTCAAAAAGGACAATGCGCATACGTTTTACTTAGTCTACGATTTTGACAATATTATGAGTCGAGCAAGGGTGGTCTTTTGATTAGGTTTATTTGGTGTCGGTAGTTTGGCGTCTTGATGGCTGGGGTTGGAGAGGGGTTAGATTAGGGGCAACTCATATTCAAGTCAGCCTCGGCTGGTTTGCCCTTCACAATTATCGGCTTAGCCTTGGCATTGTAGAGATGGCTGTTTTCTTGATTTAGTGCTTGGGCTGGAGTGCAAGGAGGGGTCAGCTCCATGTTTGGGTTAATCACCTTGGGAACTTCTTGGATGGTGTAGAGAGCGAAGTAGCTAGGTAGATCGAATAGGGGAAAACACTGCTCTTCGACGCTTAACTCTCCTCGGACAGCTTGGTGGACCATGTGAAAAAGCCCTTAGGCTCGAGAACGAGTGATCACTCCTTGATTCTTATCAACTATGTTACTTGCAAGAGGACTAAATGCTAAGTTAAGTAAAGGAAAACAATGCCTTTGCTTGCCTAAACTAGACCCTAGACTAAGTTGAGCATGGACTTTGTCCTTGGATTACCTAGAACTACCTAAAGCAAAGATTCTGTAATGGTCATCATGGATAGATTCAGTAAGATGGCATACTTTGTACCTCGTTCTAAGATTAACGATGCTTTAGGTATTGCTTCTCTCTTTTTACAAGAAATTGTTCGGTTATACGGCATCCTAAGAAGTGGTCTTAGATAGAGATCCAAAGTTCTAAGCCATTTTTAGAGGACTTTATGGTATCGGATGGGGATTAAACTGTTATTCAGCACTTCCTGTCATCCTTAAACTGATGGCCAAACATAGGTAGTAAATTATACTTTAGGATCACTGCTTCGAGCTATAGTAGGTAAAAACTTGCCTGATTGGGACGTTTGTTTACCTATGGTAGAATTTACTTACAACCATATAGTACATGACATTACCAAGCAAAACCCCTTCGAAGTTGTTTATGGATTTAATCCCAAGCTACCCTTCGATCATACCCTTGTACCCATATCTGAGTAAGAAGACCCAACGCGAGAGCCTAAGTACAGTCCCTACAACACATCTACGACAAAGTTACTCGGTAGATCAATTAAGCTGTTAAGAAAATTCTAGAGAAGGTAAGGGGAAGGAGGTTGATACAATTTCAGCTTGGAGACCTAATATGGTTGCACTTAAGCAATGAGTGGTTCCCAAGCAAGAGGAAGAACAAACTTTCTACATGAGCTGAAGGCCCTTTCAAAATCCTCTAGAAGATCAACATTAATGCCTATAGATTAGAACTACTTGAAGATTATGGGGTCTTGGACACTTTTAACATTATTGACCTTAGTCCTTATCACCCTAAAGGAGCATTGAACGAGGACCGAACGGATTTGATCCTAAATCTAATCAACCAGGAGGAGATGATAGGAATCAAGCTATTAGAAGACTTGATGTGCTTTGTAAGTTTTGTCCTAGCCTACTATTTGTGCCTTTCTTTACTAGGTTTTCCTTGCTATACTTGGTCTATTCTAACCTACTATGGTCGACTCTATTCTATTATACTGGGTTTACTTTAATCAGCTATACAGGATTATCCTGTCTTGTCCGTTTGCTTTACTTTATTGAGATCGATTTGCTCGATCGTCTGTCTGGCCTAGATTTGCTCGTCATGATGAGGCTGCCCAACTATACCATATTGGCTTAGCTGCATTGGGTCATATTAAACAGGTTAGCCACATCTATGCTAGGTCGACCTGGCCATGCGAGGTTTGCTCCCTGTCATGTCAGCTTAGCTATTGCCATATCAAGTTGGTCTGGCCATGCGAAGATGGTACTAATCATGTCAGATCGGCCCCAGTCATATTGGATCAGCCCCGGACAAAAGCAAATCGTCCAAAAGCTTAGGTCAGGATAGCTCAAAACCCTAGAGTCTCCTATAGCTCCTTGGAACCAAAACATTAGCCCTCACTCGAAGATCTCACTTGGCTATCAATTTTACTTATGTTATTTAGGTTTCCTATTTCTTATATTTTCCCTAAGTTATCTTCATGTATTATTTGTAATTACTGGGATGCAACTAAGGCGTCCTTTAGTCATTTTATTTACAACTTTACCACTTGTATAAATAAAACACTTGTATAGGGTCTTAAGGAGATTTACAGCATCAATGTAAAACCCTTTAAGTCTTTTCTCCGAGAAAGCTCTCTCTTAATAGCTCTTATCAATCCCTTTAGCAAGGACTGTGATAGGCAACCTTATTACTCAAACCAGTGTATCATATCTGGCGAGTCTTAGGTTCGTATGTGGTTCTATAGTGCATCATATCCATAAAGTTAGTGTGCAAGATTTGCTAAACCATCGACTATCATTTATTTTTTGAGCCATCTTACGGCTCAGACTCATCCATTGGTTTTCATGTGATATTAGATTCGTGTGTTCATCCGCGAATCCGTATCATCTTGGTATCAGAGTACGGTTCCGAAAAGGGAGCGTATGAAGTTTTTGTGAAGATTTGTTTGTGTTTGTTGATTAGTAGTTGTTGTGTTCCTTTCATAGATATTGGAGTTGGTCTAATTGGAGTAAGTTTTGAAAATATTAACTTGCAAATCAATAAGTTTGGTTCTTGTTGTGCTCTGTTGAACTCTATTCTTCATTGCAAAAATAGAGGAGGTTCATTTCTGTGTATGCCTGTGTGTTTAAGTGTATTGGTTATTGGAGTTAAGGTAGAAGTAGGTCTGTAAGATTGAGTCATATAGGTTGTAGGTTAGTGTGGCAAAGTGTGTGACTGATTCATGAGTGTTAGGAAAGTGACTGTTGTAGGGTTTGGAGTTAAGAAACCATAACTGTGGAAATTACAAGGAGTTTTGAATTGGGTGCCTTAAATTGAAGATAGGTGTTCAATTTTTTTGACAATAGTGCTCGAATTCCGTGATTTAGGTCATTGAATTTGGGTAGAGGGTTGTTTAATAGGATTCTTCGGTGTAGACACAACAACAGTTAGTGGAATGTTTTGTGGTTACTAGCATTGAAACTGAAGTTTTTGACATTAATTTGCAATGTTTGGTGGGTGTTGTGAAAGCTTTGTTATCACAGCAATAACAGGTGGTAGATTCTCTAAAGTGTTATGCTGGGCAATTTGGTGCTAGTGGTGATTACGATTGTGATAGTAGGTGCCAAGTTGTTTTACTTTACAAATTGCTGAACTAAACTGAAGTAATGACATGAATTCTAAGCTGTTGCAATCTCCGAGGTATTGTACACTACCGTACCGAGCTATAGTTAAGTCATAAAGATCTGAACTATTTGTACATGTAAGGTGTTGATTAGTACCGAATTGCCATACTTCTAAGGTCATTGAGTTGGTTTATAGTGTCAAGGCTTAGGTACCAAGCTGCTTCAACCTAATAGCTGAGCTGAGTCGAAGTGCTGAAGTGAAGTGGAAGATCCAAGTGGTGTAAGCATTTGAGCTATTGTGTTCTTAAATCACTGAGTATTGGATAGTTATAGTCCTTGTTGACGAGACCTCTTGTGAGCTGAGCTAGTTTGCTGAAGTGTCACCTCCATTTAACATGACTTATGACAATTGAGGAGGATATGGTTGTGACTACGACTATGAGATATAAGGTTGAAATACCCATGTTTGATGGTTATGGACCTCTATACGAATACTTAGATTTGGAATTCCGAGTTAATAGTCTTTGAAAAGTATCCATGCCTTGAACGAGATAAGGAATACATCATAGAGGATAAACTTCAAGGCCTTGTTAGGACTTAGTAGAAGAATGTATTAAGGCAAAGGATCCTAAAAGGGGCGAGTACTACTTGGAGCTCGATGAGACCTGTAACGAGAGAAAAATTTGTACCCCCTTCATATTAAGATGAGTTGTATGAAGAGCTATCTACCTTGAGGCAAGGGCAAACGGGTGTCTAAGAATACAAAGCACTCTTGCGAAGATGTGAATTGTATAAGTCCCTTTTGTGTACTATCTCATAATTCATGAGAGGATTGAGATTGAAGATTACCTAACGTGTTAACCTCTCAAGAGTAAGAAGCTTAAATGAAGCTATCTGACTAGCTTTAAGAGTAGAATCCACCATTGATGCCAATCACTCTAATGTACAGAAACAGTTAGAGGTTATACTTGTTCAGCTTGAGGAGCTCAAAGAAGAAATGAAGCAGTAAAGGGATACTTAAATAGAGAAAGTTGACAAGAACGAAGCTTGGAGAAAGGAAGTAGGAGAAGGAGAGATGGAGGTTATTGGAGAGACAAACAGTAGAGCTAAGGAAGACCGAGCTAAATCGTAGTTAAACCTCTATGTTCCAGAAGTGGTTCCATTAACAGCTATGAATGCCATATAGGGTAGCTCCAGGAATTACTATGTTTGCCTTCCTCATATTGGAATCTTATGTCTTAGTCATTTGACAAGTTTACATGGCACTAATATGATTAATCATATCATCACACTTATGAGCTATTATCAACCGTCGATTGGAGTTTACCAGGGCCAAGGTGATTGATATGTGTATTGGGGATACATTATATTGACTCTTAGTACTCTTGTGTTGGAAAGATTTGAGGTATGTAGATGGAAAGAGGAAGAAGGATCGATTTATAAGGAAGCAGAAGGAATGCTGATTATAATTGATGATGAGATCATGATGTCCGAGTTAGTTGAGCTTCAAGAGGTAAAAGTACTCATGACTAATTAGCCATCTTACGTCTTGCCGGCATAAGATCTATGTGCCCATGATCCTTTATATGACCCTGAGATAGTGTTACTTCCAATAATAGATAGTTACTAGGACTACTAGGGTATAGTTGATCGGATCCATGTTGAGTGGAAGAAAAGATCCATGATAAAAGATTTGGTTGATAGAGCTTACGGCGAGTGGAGAGAGCATCTACTGGTGATGCCCTTATTGCAAGAACTAAAGTGTATTTGTATGTTTAAATTTCAATCTTGTCGATTAGTGTTTGACCTCAGAGGGATTTGGGGTAGCCAACTGCCAAGTTTCAGGTCGAAACTCTTCCAAGAGGGAGGGGATGATAAGATTTTAAGTATCGACCCAACATTACACTAGGTTTTGGATTACATGGGAGGCTTGCTTGTGAGCTTCGCGTAAGGGGGTGACCTATTTATAAGCTATGTCAGTGTTGGACGGCTTGCCTTGCTCTGTTAGGTCTACCTTGTTATGCTAAGTACACCCCACTCTACTTTGATCGAGCCCTTCCATAGACCTATCTATGAACTATGGCAATATTGGAAGACTCGACGTGCTTTGCAAGTTTTGTCCTGACCTATTATGTGTGCCCTACTTTGCTAGGTCTTCCTTACTATACTTGGTCTATTCTACCCTATTGTAGTCGACTCTATTCTATTATGCTGGGTTTACTTTAATAAGCTATACAGGACTATCTTGTCCTGCCCGTTTGCTTTACTTTATTGAGATCAATTTGCTTGATCGTTTGTTCGGCCTAGATCTGCTCAGTTGTGATGAGGTTGCCCAGCTATACCATATTAGCTTGACCACATTAGGTCATATTAAATAGGTTGGCAACATCTATGCCAGATCGGCTCGGTCGTATGAGATCGGCACCTTGTCATGCCAGCTCAGCCACTTCCATATCAAGTTAGTCTAGCCATGCGAGGTCTACACTGATTGTGTCAGGTCAGCCCTGATCATATTAGATTAGCCTCAGATAAAAGCAGATCGTCCAAAAGCTTAGGTCAAGATAACTCAAAGCCCTAGAGTCTCCTATAGCTCCTTAGAACCAAAACATTAGCCTTTACCCGAAGATCCCACTTGGCTATCAATTTTACTTATGTTATTTAGGTTTCCTATTTCTTGTATTTTCCCTAAGTTGTCTTCATGTATTATTTGTAATTACAGGGATGCCACTAGGGCGTCCTTTAGTCATTTTATTTACAACTTTACCATTTTGTATAAATAAAACACTTGTATAGGGTTTTAGGGAGATTTACAACATTAATGAAAAACCATTTGAGTCTTTTCTCTTGGAAAGCTCTCTCTTATCAACTCTTGTCATTCCCTTTAGCAAGGATTGTAGAGGGCAACCCTATCACTTGGACCAGTGTGTCATATTCAGCGAGTCTTAGGTCAATGAGTAGTTCTACGATGTATCATATTCGTAGAGTTATTACGTGGGATTCGCTACACCATTGACTATCATTTATTTTTCATGCCATCTCGCGACTTAGACTCATTTATTGGTCTTCGTATGATATTAGGTTCATGTGTTCATCTGTGAATCTATATCAGAGCTGACCTTGAGATTGGTAACATTAGTGTCGATAAGCCAAGAGCTCCAACACATATCTACAGCTATTCCTTTTTGGATGAGCCCAGGCTTGCTTAGCACCTTTGTTTGGCGCCCTTGCTCAACCTTCCATCATGACCGTACTATTTTGTTTGTTCTTACTAAAAGCATTCCTAATATGCTATTGCCACATATCCTAGACCTACATGAGGGAATTTGTAGCACCAATCATTAAATTACTTGAATTATCATTTGTACCCTTTATTACTCTTTATACACTACTTCTTTTAAACATTAACCTTTTAGTCTTTTCCATTTAAGGTAGGTGGCCCTAGTTTTCTGGTATAAATACCTATTGTACATGTGGTCAGAATCATCTTATCATCACTATATTGAATATTCTCCCTTTTGTGAACACTGCTCTTGTTAGCTTGTTTACTCTTAAGTAAGGCTAGGTGGTAAGTAACTTCATTGGACCATTTTGTATGTCATATCGAATTGTGTCATGAATCTTCGAAAGTTTCTTGGTGTGTCATATCCTCGAAGCTATTCTTGTGTTTCCTTCCTTTACCTTTATTGTTTTTGCAAAATTTCATTACCTTCTTCAAGCTTTCAACAAGCTTGGAACCATCCCAGTGACTAACCTTGTATATCCTTGGCCTTAGTCTGCGTTAATGGGACAATAGCCATAAAGTAGAATTGAGGTCTTATAGATGTACATGTCAGAAGTGCAAAACATACAAAACCTTGAATTCTCATCCAATAGCAGTGATAAATAAGGTCACATAGATGCACATAAAAATAATTAGTGGATGTTCCTAGGGGTAAGTACTTTAATTATGATGAATTGGAATTCTAGTGTTTACCTTTGATACTAATTGAAGATTTGGTGCAATGAATTGATTTAGTGGAGTTCTGAAATGTTAAATGGGTATTTCAAGTCAATGTAGATGGCATAGAGGGTGTTTAAGTATGTATTAGTATTTTGATTTGATTTCTGGATGAAATAGATTTTGATCTTGATATATAATGATGATATTGAGTTTACTATTGGAATGGAGCATGTTCAATTGACAAATCTATTTTTTCTTTATGAATGACTTAGGATTAAGTAGTGATTTGGAGCAGATCTAGATGATTCAATCTTGATTTGAAGTTATGAAAAGTTTGATGTCAGTTAGAGAAGTTGATTTGATGATTAATATTAAGATTAATCAAGTAAGTTAATGTTTGATCCAATTCCTGAAGTGACCATCTTGTGGTACTCACAAGTCGTTGATTTTGTTCATATTGTGAGTTTAATTGCACGTTTTAATAATATCTAAGGTTTAGAAGAAGTGGGGATTGATTTGAAGATGTTTAATTATGTTTAGGACTTAAATGAATAGCTTTGGTTATAGATTATGTTTATATATTTCGAAAAATTTTGATTGCATCCTTGAAGTATTTGAATGGTTTAATGTTGATTCTTTAAGTTCCTAATGAGATCATTAGGTATATTTAAGAAGATTCTTAATCTAAAAGGTTTTGATGTACTATAGCTGAAGTTATGCTAATGGAAGGTATTTGTGTTAATTATATTCTAGATTTTTTAGATGAATGCATTCAAATGTTCTTCGTGTTTATTGTAAATGTTCAACTTATTCTTGTTGAAATGTAAGTTTGATCCAAGTCTAGCATCCAAAATCATCAAAAAGGCATTTATATATGAGATTTTAGATTATCATCATTCCAAAGGTGTTTTAGACCTTAGATTTGATTTCTATAAACAAGATTCTTGAAAAGAAAAAAAAGCTTTATGTAAAATTAAATTAAAGATTTGGATTTAGAATTGTCTAAGATTGAGTTTGCTTTTATGAGTGGCTAACCATGTGTTGTTTAGGTCCCAAAAGTAACTAAGAGGGGGTTAAATTGGTTAAAAAATTTATTCTTTTGCAAAATGTTATTAAAATGTGCCCTTTTATTACTTTGCTAACTTTGGTGTGAAACAATATGTGAATAATAAATAAAATGAGAAATAAAAGAGAATAAGGTTGAGATGATCAAGTTTAAGGATTATAGTGTTTCGGCTTTATGCCTATTGTACCCTTTTAGCTCTATTGTTAGGGACCTAGTATTCTACGCTGGCATTGTTCTACTGTCCACTTTCAATACTTCAATCAAGAGAAAACCAAGTATAGTCCTTTTTCTTTATCTCACTAGGCTATCCTTAACTAACGATAGATTTATAAAATAGTATTAACTCTCTTCTAACACACAATCCTAATCACTCAAAAATAAGATTTACAAATATATGAGGACTAAATACAATGTTCCTTGAAGTGTAAGCTCGTAAAGAAAACAAGATAAGAAAATTGAATAAACAGTGTTGTTTCTAATTTAGCTTTTGATTGTGTCTTGAATTTTCTCTAGAGTATAAGTTTATAGATGAAAGTTGTAGATTAGTGTGTCTAGAAAATTTGAATTGTCTTGATCCTATACTCTCCCAGTGTAACATCTCTTTGTTGATTTCTTGGAGAGTTCTTTAGCAAGTCTTGAAAAATCTTGAATTATCTTGATTGAATTGTTGGAGAATCTATTCTTTGATTTATGGATGTTAAATCTATTTTCTATTTAATTTTAATTTGAACATTAGATTACTTTATAATAGAAAATAGGTATGCACTTGTTCTTTTGTACAATCTTAGCTTTGACTTTTTCAAACTCTATAATATCCCTTACAAATTTGAATTTCCTTGCAGATATGAATTCCTAGAAATCAGGAGCAAATCTTCATCCTCGATAGATATTGAATTTGAAATTCAATCTTTCGATATTTTCATGCTACATCCTTATGTGTGTGCTCTTGTAACAAATCTGATCTATTAGAATTTGTAAGCCTCAACAATTCTTCTTTATCAGATTGTTTTGAATTTGAAAAAAAATATTGTAGCTAATTAGATAAGATTTATCTTTATCTTGTATTTATTATACATGCCTAACTTGATCTTGAGCTTTGGATAGAACTTGATTTGAATACCTTCGTTTATCTTCATAAAAATACATCAAATATCTTGAGAAAAACTTGATAATTATCTAACAAAATATTCCCAACAAAAAATTGTCATAAGCTCATGGTTGAGGTAGACTTGTCTTGAAATAATTTAATCAAGCTTCCTTTATTGCCATTGGTGCCAACTTAGTAGAACGCATTTGATATATTACCCAAATATATCTAATGAGTGGAGTTGGACCTTCAATCCATTAAAAGTCCAATAAAACTCTTAATTTGTACTATTATATTAAAACTTAATTATGTCATGATCCTTTAATTTATTCTCTAAATTAGTCTTTGATTATTGAAATCATAACTTAAATAAAGACTTAACATTGCTTAACAACCTACATACTTAACTCATTGGTGAAACATCTCTATCTCCTTTTTGTTATCATCAAAACAATGATGAGAGAACTCAATATTCTCGTCCTTTTTGATGAAAACAAAACCTTTCTCAGAAAAAATATTGAATCAAGATATGCAAGGTTTTATACAAATTATATAAGATCTAACCCAGTGAATAGATATTATTAGAATTTTTTAATGTCCATTTTTCAAATTTTATAACTATAATAATAGATTATATATATATGAGTTACCGATTTGTTAGTCAACTTAATTCAATTATTCAATATTTTTTTTCTATTCTTCTTTCCCTTTTTGCTATCATCATGTAATGAAACTCCCTTTGAATCTAATACATAAAAGGAGAAAGTGAAAAGAACTTAGAATGAAAGAAAATACTGATATTTCATTGATAAATAATTGACTACATCAAACTTTGTCTTTGAAAACGACTTTGAATTGGATTCTGAATCAAACTAACATATACTTAACATAAACTTGGAACAAAAACCACTTCTTCTTTTCGGGACAACTCTTCTTGATCCTTCTTGAGGAATTAAAAGAGGGCGGAGTGGAATCCTTCCATGATAGCAAAAGAACAGTAGGTTGAGGAACCTGATGTGTGGTATCCTCAAGTGGTACATTAGATACAACAAACAATCCCAGAGGTGATGAAGAATGTATAGCAGTAGATGATTGTGCAACTGGTGTAATTGGAGATTGTTCAACTAGACTCATTGAAGGTTGATAAAATGTGGGAACAAAAGATTGTTTAGGTTAGATAGAGGTCGATTTCTCTGATTGTAGAACTTGTGATTCTATAGGATTTGAGATTAGTGGAACATCCTGTTGTAGTTGGGTAGTAGGTGTAGCAGGTGTTGTATTAGTTGAGGATGGTGATTTAGAAGTTGTAGTCTTGACTTGTTCTTTCAAACCCTCTTACAATTTTGTCAGCAACCAATCCATTTTCATTTCAACAATGTATTCAAACTCATTTCTGGTTATTCCACTGCTTGAAGAAGTTTCACCAAACTTCTCTTCAAATTCTAGCTTTGAATCCTCCTCTAATTTAGATATTTGTTTTCTTTCTTTGATCTCAAACATACCACTTGTTCTCACTTCATAATTTTTCTTACTCTTCTTTTTTCCTTTCCTTCCCGATTTCCTTACCCTTTCTCTTCCTACCAACCTTCTTTTCAGGTTTTGATTCAGCTTCTAAATTAGTCTTTGACATCTCCCCCTTAAATAATGACTCGGACAAATTTTTTTTTCGGCTCTTTTCATGCACATAGAATGCTTAAATATCAGTATATAAGATCTTACTCTTCACATTGATCCCCATATGATTAATATGAGCATCACCAATTACATTAATGGGAATCTCTTTCTTTGTTTCCTTGGGGAGCTTCAGCTTCTTGTACTCAAAGAGTTTTATCAATAAATTTCTACATGGTCTTTTTCTCTTAGTCATGAAAGCTTGCTTAATTATTTGAACTACTACATCAATCTTTTTCTTTTTAAGCATAGCTAGAATAATCATTGCATCTTTGATAAGTGTGTATTTTACGTACTTTTTCCATAATAAAATCCTATAATTTTTTTTTTGTAATTTATAGTGCTTTTATTAAATTAATCATATAAAAATAATAAATTATACATTAGATGGGTTAATGCAAGAAAATACTAGAAAATGATCAAAGTGATGATACGAATGACTAATATTGTACTCATATGCCTCTATTCTAAATAAATATCATTTTTCTCATATTTGATTTTTACACTTGTGTTAGGAAAAATGTGTGAAATCAAAAGATATACAAACAATCTTTTTCCAATACAAAAGTATACGAGTGGAAGCTCATATCGAGTTCATAGATCCAAACAAAAGTGGAATTCATCTTTTATTTTCCATGAACTCATCGTCACGTTGAATTCAAGGATCTAAATTGCTATTGGTTTCGTGTGGGACTCAGCTATTGTCCATTTGCAAGAATCATGCCTCGCATTTTGTAATTATATTCGGCGCCTGGAAAGCAAATGGAGATGAGCTCTCCGTGGATCTCATTGCAACAAATCAGTGTCTCCTCTAGTGCTTGCGATTAGCGCCTAAATGAAAAGGAAGTGGAGGTCCACCATAGGCTTGCTACACCGAATCTTCCCCCTCCAAATACCTTTCTCGCTGCAGACAAGGTGATATATAAATCCCTTTCCCATTCCACAATGTCGGACGGTGGATACGGTAGGGTTTTATTTTTCTTCCCTTTTTTCATTTTTCGTGGCCACAGTTCCAGACCGTCGGTCTTCTCGGTTTTTCTTTCTTTCTTTTTTTATTTATTTATTTTTTTTTATTTTTCTGTTCTTTAGCTAGTAGATTTTAGTAGTTTAGGTAATTTGTAGGTGCTTGGAATATAGGTAACATTGGGTTTGTGCTACATTTATGGGATTGGGGCTTTTGAACTTCAAATTGGGTTTACTCTAACCCTTCATCTTATGAATATCCTTTGCTATTATGTTTATTGTTGATATGATTAGCTAATATGTGATATTGGGGTTATGTGGAATTTGATGAATTTATTATTGTAAATAAGTTTTTGATATTTTATTGTGTATGAATGTAGAAGTTTAGCTAGTTCTATGGTAGTTAGGACTTTCATGAGTGTAGGGTTATATCTAGCTTAATTAGCGGTTCCCTCATTTTTGAGCTAAGACTCCATGTAATCCTAATAGAGTTGAAAGATTCCGGTAGAACTTAGGATTCCTAATTTTGTCAAAATAATTTTTGCAAATTAGGATTCAAATTCTAGTACTCACAATGAGCTAAAATTAGTTAAGATGAGAAATCAATTCTAACATGATTATTTAAGTATAAATAGTGATAGGATTTAAATGACTAGCAAATAGTGTAGATTGGGATTTGATAATTCAATACCATTACAACATTATAGGTTTCATAATATAAAAGCAGAGTGAACCTAATAAGTGTGGTTAAAACTCTATTTTGATATCGACATGAATATCTCTAAAACATGGCAATAATGAATTCAAAGGATTAATGAAGCACAACCTCACCTTAAATATTTGCTAAACTTATAGTTTTGAATCACCAAAATTGCATTTAATTTGTTTTCATGTCTTTTTATCAAATTTAATCTACTTGAATATTTTAATTATTCGTTTTTGCATCGCTTAGATTAGAGTAGGACTAATGTAATCTAGTACTTAGTTCTAACTTTTATCCTTTTCTTGCGAAAAAATACAACCTTAGTGCTTACCATATACTATAAATCGATTTGTATGCTTACTGTTAACTCGTGGTTTCCATAAATACTTTCCAAAAGATTGCAAGTGTGTTTGATTTATTATATAGCGTTTCCATTAGGCAATTTATATTTGTGCATGATATTGTGGAAGATAATCACGACAATAATCTTCCTTTGATATATTAGTCGTACCACCTTTCTTAGGAAGAATGCAACAAATCGCAAGTTTGTATAGTAACCGAATCAGCAACATAAAATTAAAAATACGGGCTTCTTTGCCAAGCCATATATTTCACCTTGGTTCAATTCCTCAAAAATCTACTTCCTACTCCATTTCATCAATTGTTTATCATTATTCATCTTAGGCAATTTAAAACACTTCAAGATATCATCTTTAGTTATCGCCAAATCCTATCCTAGCACTTTTGACACCCACTCATCCCTTTGTTTCATGTCAAGATTCATATAAAACTTATAAACTAGTTCTCCAAAACCTACTATTTCCATGGTACACAAATTTTTGCAACCCAAAGCATCTAAGAAGTCATCTCAGTAAAAACCATTTTTCTTGAAATAATCGAAATAAAAAACACATGGTTCAATATGTTGATTTTTTTTAGTGGTTGATTTTAGTGATTATGCCTAGGCCAATTATTGGATATTGTTATTATTATATTTTATGAATTAAGAGGCATTCATTATTATATTATTTTCGTGTTTACTCTATAATAATATCCTTGAATAATCATATAGTTATTTTAAATGTCTCTAGATGCTCATTATTATAGTAACAAATAATGAATTAAATCTAGTATGAGGTTTAATGAAAATCATGAGATGTTTATTTGTATAGAGATACAAATCAAACTCATAGGTACATGTTAAAGACTAATGTACCAAACCGACCCGCTATAAGGTCACTACATGGATTATGTCATAAGTGATTCTCATTATAATGATGTCATTACATCCTTAGACCTGAGATCACCATAGATTCTAACATGCGTGATTAGGCATAGCGTGAATCATGTAGAGGGAGATGAGTGATTAAGATGGGATTTGTTTATCTCATTATGAGATATATATCTTTAGGCCCCTCGATAAGTGAGACTAAAAAATGCATGGCTATACTCAAATGAATTGATAGTATGATCAATGTCATTTGTCATATTATTCTACTTGGAGATCCAAAAATGATAAGGTTGAACAATCTCAAGGTAACACTATCCATGCCTTCTGTTCAATCTAGATATTGTGCGACAAAAGGATTATGACATAAGTTATGGATTAGGTAAAGTTGGATTACCAATCTTTGCTTAATTTGGGTAGATATAACATCTTACTAGAGGCCACTTATGTCTTATAGGTGTGTAAGGAGTTTAAGCCTATTACCAACATTAAGTGAACCTATAGGGTCGTGCATAAAGAATGAACAAAATAACTTGTGGGTTTATTTTGATTAAACCTAGTTGGAAGTATTTAAATATTTATTATTCTTAATGATTTAAGAATGATAAATAATTTTGTTATTACTTATTGGTGAAAAATAATAAATAACATATCTAATATTATTAATATCTTTTAATATCTCATAATATCTTATAGAAGAGATTTTCACTGGTCTATATATGGATATAGACAACTCTCTATTAGGATTACACTAATGTTATATTGTCAACATTAGACTCATAGAGAAACTCTATAGACCAAAAATAGAAAGTGATATGTGAGATATTGTTAGAGGTTTTTGCATTTGATTTTAGTGCTAGCATATCGTAGTTTATTTTTTGTGTTTGTTTGAGTGTGGATACCGTAGAGGGGGCTCGTGAGATCATAGTGCCTAGGGATTTACATCACTAACGCGACCTAGATTCGCATAAGATAATAGATCTAAACTCATATCAATTTGATTTACTATATGGATCCACCAGCATTTTAGGGATTCAGATTTGTTCGAAAAAAAAAATTGCTACAAAAAGAGTTTTTATAAGCCCTAAATCTCAACTGTTGAAACATAAACAATTTGGGTTTTACCTTTCTTTTATCAACCTCAATCTATTCAAACTATTCTTTAACTGTCTCTACTTCATATCCTGAATTAGTCTCTAACCCAATTTTTGAATTTGCCTATGACTTCTCAAAACTCACTTCATCCTTGGTATGTTTTTCCTTTGATTCTTCCTCAACTAGCTCGTAATCTATTTTTGCGATTTCTTCAGTCAAAGAACTTGTAACCCTTAAAATTTTTCTCCTTTTCCTTCTCTTTTACACTCACTTCAACTTTTACATTAGTAAGTTTAGGGTTTTCTTGATTAGGAGTTAGGTTTTCTTGATTCGAAGTAAGATTATTGTTTAAATCAGATGGTTCATCAACTAAAGAGTAGGGATATTCTTTGGTGTTCTTTAGGTCCTTTGTTTTAAGACCTAAACAAGAAGACTTGCTATGTGCCATTGTTGAGAGAGATAAGAGAGAGAGAGTGAAAGTTTGAGAGAGAATTGAGATGACAAAGTGATTGAGAGAGAAAGAAATCAAAATTTAAAGAAAAAGTACGTGTGATTGTATGTTTGTACAACTAAGAAGTTGAAGAGTTGAGTGAAATTAGAGAGAGAATAAGAGAATGTTGTTAGAAAGAGAAGGTAGTGATTAGATGTGGAGCATACTCATGTGAAACAAGAAAAAGTGGGGTTTTAATTTTCACACTATCAGCTCTCGTAGGCGAGGTGAAGGGAAAAAGATAACGACCCTCATTAAATGCGTAATAATGGTATAGTAAGGTAATTATAAAAAAAAAAACAGAAATTCAATGATGCATAATTTTATGAAATTAAATTTTATTAAAAATATAAATACTCCTAATTATTATCCACTTAACAATTAATTAGTACTTTAAGATACATTGTTTTAGCTATAGGAACTTAAAAACTTGGCTACTGTAAATTAAATAACAAATGAATTTTACTAAAACACGTATACAAAATATATTACACACAATGAAATAAGCATCAAAAAATTATTTTAAACTAAATGATATGCAACATAAAAAAAATCAAATAAATTTAGATAAAATACATAAACATTCAATAAATTCACACAATATTAACAAAATTTGAATAATTATAAAAATTTAAACATCTTAAATCTAACATGAATGAAACAATCATGATATAATACAAGATATTATACGTTAAGCTAGTTAGCACAAATTTTTTATGAAAAGGGATTATACAAACTAATTTCATTCTTTATATAATCAAATTTAGTTTTATCTAGAAAGTTTATAAATATGTTAGCCAATTAGTTATTTATAGGAACAAATTCTACACTAATGTCTTCATTATTAACATGATCCCAAATAAAGTGATGTTTTACTTCTATATGTTTTGATCTAGAATGATGCACATAATTTTTTGTAAATTAATCACACTTTTATTATCCCATTTTATAGGAATATCGTAAACTCTGCAAATTTAACCTTCTAAACATGGTATCAGACTCGAGTATCATAGATATTTCCCTAAGTTGACAAAACCATATAAAATGAAAATCGACTAAAATTTTAAACTCGAAACTTAAAACGAACTTGAAAGATCCTATTATATGATTTGAAAACCCTAATCACGCAAGAAAACCCCAATCTCTACATATACGTACGTTTGAAAATGTAAACCTAAACTTAATAGAAACTGTAAATATCAAATCATAAAAATTTTTAAAACTCTATAAAGTTATTTTAATGCTTGAAAAGCTATAAATCAATAAAATTATTAATAATTTTGTGAAATCATATAAAACTGATAATGAACAAATCAATGATTATTTCAAGTAATAATAAACAACAAAATTATGTTAGTTAAAAGAATAAATTAATAAATTTACAAAATTAATTTTACTTATATACATAAGTAGCCCCACAATATGGATATATATATATATATATATATAAATATATTACTAAGTAATTTCCTTCTCTTTCCTTAATCTATCATATGATATATATATATATATATATTTTATAATAAAGTAATGATCCTAAATAATTAAGCCAATTGAATCTTAAGCTCATAAGTATAAGTCAATTACTCCCGAATTCGTGAAAAACCCTAAAACATACTTAAACTCACTTGAACCCTAAAACCTAGGATAATTAAGAACTTATGACCCGAAATAAATAATTAAAAATATAATTTGAATAAATTTTATTCAACTCTAGAAAATTCTAAAATTTCTTAAGAAGCAAATCACAACCTACAAATTAATTTGAAAACTAAGCCCTAAAAGAATTTCATATAAGATAATTTCCTTATTTTCACTTATAAGCCATGTTATATATGGATAAGTTATAAACCCTACTTTTTAGCGGACTTGTAATTTAACTAAGAGTACTTTCCAAACATTTCTAAGAATAAACTAAGCTAAGAGGTTAAGCTTGCATTTAAAAATGAATTTAATTTTTCAATTCGAAAGTCTATTATTGATAAAACTCAAATACGAGAACCACGGACTCTATGTCACTCAAAACCTTAAACCTTAAAACAATTAAGGACTTATAACCCTAAGTGACTAATTGATAATTTAATTTGAATAATTTTATTCAACTTTAGAAATTTTCATAATTTAATAAGAATTAAATCATAACTTACAAATCAACTTAAAAAACCAACTCTAAAAGAATTTCATATAAGATAATCTCTTTATCTTCATGCATAAAACTTATGCATATGAATAAGTAAATCAACCAATAACTCTAAATAAATTATCAATTAAGAGTTAGAATCATTTATCAATTGATAACTTATAAAAAATTAGTGATAAGACACTTCTCTTATCACACCACAACTTATACTACATATAGACAAGTTATCACATTATTTTATGTATTCAACTTTTAATTAAGTGACAAGACAACACCATGCCCTAATTACTCCCTACATGGCCGACTGGAAACGAAGGAAAAGAGAGGCCATGCCTTGTTATTTGTCCATCACTCAATTATCTTACACATCTAATATTCACCCTTTATGCTTACATCATCTAGTCTTGTTAAAAAGTTGGCATTTGTACATACTAAAAGACAATCAATTAAAGCTTCTTAAACACACTTTTGCTTCCATTCAAAAATCTGCCACTCTCTCCCTCTTCCACTCTCATTTTCACTTCCTTTTCTCTCATTTTAAACACAAACCAAAAGAAGAAATCTAACCTTACAAAATCCCAACATTGCCACTACTATTTTGCTTCCATACTCATGGCATCAAGCTTTATTTTGTGCCCTCTATTTGTTAACTTCAAAAACCACTTTTAGGAACTTTAGAATATCTCAAAAAAAAAAAAAAAAACCCACTTCAAAGATGAAGACCCTAGCTTCCAAAAGAACTTACAAGAAGAGGAAGGAAGACAATAAGCTAAGAGGACACTTAGTTGCACCACTACCACCTTATTTTCGCTTTAAGGACGAGTAAGTTGTTTCTTTGTGTTAGTAGTTTAGTATTACATGTTAGAAAACCATGATTTCTTGAGGATATGAGTATAATCATAAGTTAATGAAACATCTAAGACTATCCTAAGAAGCAAACTCATGAAACTCTTATTGGAAGTTGGAATATGAGCATGTAAAGTTTGTGTTTTGTAGAGATACTTGTTTAGTACTTAGAATGAAAGATTTTAAGTTGAGAAAATCTTGAAATGAGAACTTGAATGAAGGGGAAGCATGCTGGATGTGAGGATTTCGAAGTCATTTGGATGTTATTTTCACTTCTATTAAGTTAAACATGCTCAAATCTAGACTTAGGTAAAGAAAAATTGATCACATGAAGGTTTTTATGAGGAAACCAACTTTGTAAGACATGAATAATGATATGGAAGTTGTGATAAGTATGAGATCCACTATTTTTAAGTAAAGTATGAGCTAAATAATCATCTCATGGAAGAGAAGTCAAGTTAAGATTTAAATACAAGTAGCTTGGGTATATGATCTAACACTTAAACTTAACGAAATGATAAAATAAGTTGAGGGACCAAGTGAGTGCCCCTTGGATTCATCACGGCCAGATCTAGAACATAAGTAAAGGCCACTTAAAAATATGATAAAACCAAAGCGAAAAGATCAACCAAAGCAAGTATACAAAGTCTAAAACTCTTAAAATAAGCCTAGAACTCTAAGTTGGGTCTTTATTAAAATTCTGACCAGCACTTTAAAATATTAAGAAAGGTTGTTTTGAATCCTACAAGAAGTCCACCTAAGACTCCATAAGCCCAATAAAGTCACTAACTTTGGTTTGAACAAAAAACATGCCCATTTGACAACTTAAGCCCACATAAAAACCCAAGGAGTTGTTGTTAGCACCAAGAGTGTAAACTAAAGTTGGAAATTTGATCTTAAGGAGTATTTTATGTTTGGATTAAAGTCCTAAGCCCAAGCCTAAAGAATTTCCTAAGTTACTAAAAAGCCCATTAACCAAAGAAAGCTTAAAAGCACTCCAAATTATAAGGATCGCTACTGTTTTGACCTATTGGGCAGTTTTGCATGCCTCATCACGAAAATATAACCTCACCACATTAACGTACACTTGAAAATGATGAAGATTGACTATAAGATCATCAAAATTGGATTTAAAATGAGAAAGTTATACGCAATTAAACTTTAAGTAGAAATCGAGAAAAATATGAAACTAAGTCAAAAGTATAGCTTAAAGGGTTTTAGCTTAGTTTTCTGAGTTTTATTTCAATCCTTATAGTATCATATTTGCAAAGTCTAAGGGACCTGACTTTTGGAGACAACCTACCCTCGGATTATTTTGATTGATCCGCATGGCTGAGTGAGTGAATTCCTGATGACTCTTTACTTGATTTTGCTTGTAGAATAGATGCACCTAAATTTATATATATAAATTGGATGCTTGTGGGATATGGGAAATGCATTTGCATGAATTTGTGATTGAATGCTATGGCTTGTTAATCATATAATAATGGAAATTGTTTGTGATAATTTATACATGCGATTGGATGGAATAAAATTGTCTGATCACCATGAAAAATCGGATTAACCACTTATATGATTAAGAAATTAAATGGATCATGCATTCCCCATAATTGCATTTTGATAACACCGACTACCGCTTCATGCAGAAGATAGGAAGGGACTCACATGAAGAAAGCCTCCTCTAAGATTGGGCATTAGTTATGTCATCATTTTTATTGAGTCTCTATCCTAAGTTGATGGGCTTACTAGGTACTGGGAGACGCCAATCGTCGATGAGGGGCTGTGTCTTGTGGCTTCTACTTAGGGCGTGTATTTGTAGACTACGAGGGCCACTAAATCACTAAACTTGGGATTTGAAAATACAATTTGTTATTTGGAAAGAAAGTATATTATATACAATCTATGTATATATATATATATATATATATATATGGTTTTGTTTTGACTTAAGCACAATAGTACAAATGAATTAAAACCTAAGGTCTAGAACTTGGATTTTGGTTTAGGTTGGTTAATTATCTTCAAACCCTAACTACAGGGGGCATAATTCTGAGTTTTATGTAATTCCTAAGCCACTGCATATATTGTTTAGCATACTAATTGATCATGCATTTATATGTTTGTGCATTAAATAAACTTTTATCATGCGGTATTGACAAGGGGATTTATCTCACTAAGCGTAAGCTTACACCCCGATAGTTCTTTTCCTTGTAGGTTGATTGATAGTTGAGACAGGGATAGGAACTGAACGCAGAGTACTACCATTGAATAAGTATGATGAAAAGCTTGTGTAGTTAATTCGAAATGCTTTAGAAAACGACTAATATCTCAATTAAGTTTTGTATCTTTAATAAGTTTAGAATTTTCTGGAATTGTCTATCTTATTTCAATATTTTGGTAAGGGATACCAATTCTCTACAGTTTTGAGGAACTGTAGAAAAATGGATATCCATAATTATTTATATTATATAATGAGTCAATGAACTAAAATTGAAAACCCTAGCGATTAACTATTTAGATTTTTGCAATCCCTGACTTGTAAGGCAATTTTCTTATCATCGGTATATATGTAATATGGAAATTCTAAGCAATATTAGTACCCCCACCCCCGGCCCCCTAAGGTCCTTACAAATATTTTTCAAATTTAAGTCATGACCATATAACTGTTGTTTGGTCTATAGGATTTGTGCACAATAATGCTAGTTGAAATATACATGGCTTCAGCTGTAGGTAGGGCGCCATAGTTTTACTTCTTAAAAGACCATAAAACTAACTTGACTCTTAAAAACTGGCAAGTATTTGAGGCACTTTTACTATCTATCTTACATCTTGCATAGATGGCACTTGAGTAACCAAACAAATAAAATTTTTGATTTTTTAGGTATTGGATTCCCAACTTAGTTGTACAAGATATATATTTGAAAATACGTTTCATAGTTGATAAGTATGTTTCAATTGGTTTTGATTGGTATTAAGTGCAGATACACACATTGGGTAATATATCAAGTTTTGAAGTAGTTAAGTACAATAAAGATCCAATTAAACTTCTATATAATTTTTCATTAACTTTTTTATGTGTATCATCTAAATCTAATCTTATAGTAGTGGACTTAGGGGTGGTAGTACTTTTTACGTTTTCAAGTCCAAACTTTTTTAGGATCTATCTTATATGCTTTTCTTAGTGCATGAAGATCCCATCATCTGTTTGTTTTATTTGGAGTATGAGGAAAGAGTTTAGTTCACCCATGAGTGATATATAAAACTCAACCTCTGTAAGATTAGAAAACTCCTTGTAATATGAATTATTAGTAGATTTGAAAATAAGATCATCAACATATATTCGAACTACTAATATATCATTATCATAATGTTTCAAAAACAATGTCTTATCTACCTTTCCTCTTTGGAATCCATTCTTAATTAAGAATTTACTAAGTCTCTCATACCAAGCTTATGGAGCTTTTTTTAATCCGTATAAGACCTTTCTTAATCTATATACATGATCTTCTTGAAATGAATCCTCAAAACTTAGAGGTTGTCCTACATACACCTCTTCCTTAATACAACTGTTAAAAGAGCACTTTTAATGTCCATTTGGAATACTTTAGATCCTTTATAACATGCAAAGGCAAGTAAAAGTCTAATAGCTTACAACCTAGTAACCAATGCATAAGTCTCATGAAAGACTACTCCTTCTTCTTATGAGTAGCCTTTTGCTACTAACCTTGCCTTATTTCTTACAATTTTTCCATGCTCATCTAGCTTGTTCTTGAATACCTTTTTGGTACCTATGATGGATTTATCATTAGGTTTAGGGACAAGTGTTCAGATTTGGTTTCTTTGAAATTGAGTAAGCTCTTCTTACATGGAACTAATCCAACTATTATTTGGCAAGACTTTATCAACAAAGTTAGGTTTAATCTCAAACAATAAAGTAAAATGATTTTCTAGATTTCTTAAACTAGCTCTTGACTTTAGAATATATATTACTGATCACCTGTTCAAGAAGGAGGATGGTAAGTGATGCGAACCATGACGAAGAACAAAAAAGGCCGGTTACTGGATGGGTCCAAGCTTACAAAAAGCTTAAAAAAGGTTAATGGGTAAAGGTACGAAAGGGGTAAAAATAACGAATGAAATAGTAAGCAAAAACCTACGAACAACTTCAAAGGATATAACACACCAAAGGAACTTTCGAAGACTCATGACACAATTCGATATGATGCATGAATTGGTCCAATGACATTACTTGCCACCTAATCTTGCTTAAAGGAAATGATAAGATTGATGCCAAGAGTAAACAAGCTATATTTACGTAAGAAAGAAAGTACTTAAGTGTATTGAAGGTAATCTGATCTCTTATAGCTACAAGTATAAGGGTATTTATACCCATAAGTTAAGGCAAGTTATCCAAAAGGGAAAAGACAAAAAGGATATTTCCTAAAGAAGCAATGTACATGATATAAAAGGGTAAAAAATAATATACAAGGAAAACAATCATTGGTACTACAGATTCTTCACATGATATTGCACACGTGGCAATGCTGCATTAGTAAGGTTGTTAGGAGATGCAGATAAAAAGTATGGATAGATGGGTTTGTCTAACCAAGGATGGCCTAATTAGTCCGGTCTCTCTCTTTTGACTTTTCGACAAGGAAGACACCGAGTAATTGGTTGACTTAGCAATAGAGAATAATCGTCAACTCGGCATACTACAAAATAATGGGCGGTCATAGGGTACGGCATTAGAGGTGACTCGGTAAGGAAGTACTCGGCCTCGATAGGGGTTAGTTAGAACATAAGGATTCGTTGTGCTAGCCCTTTTAGTCTTAGAGCTCGACTGTAGGTTAGGGGCCCTATAGCTTGATTCCCATTAGTCATCGTCATTTGTTTATGAATCTATCTCTATATCAATTTCTTAAGCTTTGAATACAATCATCTTGTTACTATTTTCTAGTTCATTCATATGCTTGATATAAGACTCATAAGAGAGTAGCTTTTCCTTTGGTTAGCTTATTATTAGTTTAGATAGGTCTTGAGCTTCTTCAATTACCATCTTCTTAGCATCCCAATACCTGGGAAAAATCCTTGGCATCTATCGGATAAGATTAGAATCATCAATCCTTTTATCATGCAAAGCTAATTCGTTAGTTATTGCTATAAAACAATTAAACACATCATGTATTTTTTCATTGTTTGTAACATAAACAATTTATATCATTGAAGCAAAGAATTGTTTTGAGTGTCTTCAATTATTGTGGTTCCTTTGTGAGTCTTGGTTAAGGTATCCTAGATATCTTTTGCATTGCTGTAGGAAGAAATAAGATAATATTCAAATGGAGCTATCGTCATTTATAACAAAATTTTTGCCTGATTATTCTTCATAATTTTTATTTTCTCATACTCTGTAATCATTAGATCTCCATTAATTGCAATTTCAATGTCTCCAAACTTGATGATCTCCCATAAATCAAAATTAGTTACCTTGACGTAAGTTTCCATCTTACATTTCTAGTAGGCAAAGTTAGTACGATCGAAATAAAGAGTACAATTTCTAGCAACAGATATAATGTTTTTCGCAATTGATCTTTGAACTCTAGATAATCAAGAGCTGAGCTCTAATATTAAATGTAGGTCCTAAAATTAACTAAGAAGGTGAATTGGTTACTTAGAAAAATTTATTCTTTTTGCGAAAATGTTATTAAAATGTCCTCCTTGATTACTTTACTAACTTTAGCATAAAATAATACATGAACAATAAATAAAGTATGAAATAAAAGTAAATAGGGTTGAGAAGATCAGGCTTAAGAATTATAGTACTTTGACCTTATGGTTTTTGCACTCTTCTAACTCCATTGTTAGGGACCCGATATTCTACGTTGGCATCATTCCAGTATCCACTTTCAATACTTCAATCAAGAGAGAAAACGAGTACACTCCTTCTGCTTCGTCTCACTAGGCTATCCTTACATAATCATAGATCTATAGAATACCGTTGACTCTCTTCTAACATGCAATCCTAATCACTAAAAAAATGAGATTTACAAAGATATGAGGACTGAATACAATGTTCCTTGAAGTGTAAGCTCATGAAGAAAATAGAATAAGAAAATTGAATAAATAGTGTTGTCTTTAATTTAGCTTCTGATTGTGTCTCTAAATTTTCTTAAGAGTATTAAGTTTGTAGATGAAAGTTGTAGATCGAGATTTCTAAAAAATTTAAATTGTCTTTGATTATATACTCTCCCAATATACTTTCTCTTTGCTAATTTCTTGAGGAGTTGTTTGATAAGTCTTAGAAAATATTGAATTATCTTGATTGAACCATTGGAGAATGTATTCCTTGGTTTGTGGAAGCTAAATCCCTTTTCTATTTAAGTTTAATTTGAATGTTGGACTGTTGCTACAATTGAAAGTAGGTTTACACGTATTCTTATGTACAATCTTGGCTCTGACTTTTCAAACTCTATAACATCCCTTGCAAATTTAAATTTCCTTACTGATGTAGATTCCTAAAAATCAAGAGCAAATCGTCATCCTTAATAGATCTTGAATTTGATATTTAATCTTCCAATATTTTCTTATTGCATCCTTGTACGTACATTCTTGTGATAAATTTGATATATTTGAATTTGTAAGAGTCAAGAATTCTTCTTTATCATATTGTTTTGAATTTGACAAAAAAAAAAAAAAAAAGAAAAAAGAAAAAAGAAAAATTGTAGCAAATTAGATAAGATTCATCTTTATCTTGTATTTGTTATGCACGTACAACTTGATATCGAGTTTTGGACAGAACGTGATTTGAATTCCAGAAAATCCCCCATTTATCTTCATAATAATTTATCAAATATCTAGAGGAAACCTTGATAATTATCTAACAAAATATTCTTAACAAAGGTCTGTCATAAGCTCTTGGTCAAGGTAGATTTGCCTTGAAATAATTTAATTAAACCTCCTTAATCCCCGTAGTTACGTGTCCAACTTATTGGAACGTATTGGATATGTTACCTAAATATATCTAACAAGTAGAGCTATGCCTTCAATCCATTAAAAGTCCAATAAAACTCTTAATCTATATTGTTATGTTAAAATTTAATTTTATCACGATCCTCTAATTTAATCTTTGAATTAGTATCTAATTCTTGAAATTAGAACTTAAATAAAAGCTTAACATTTCTCAACAACCTACACACTTAATACACTGGTGAAACAGTTGTAACTTTTTTTTATTATCATTAAAACATAGAACTCAACATTTTGAAAGGTGGTTGTGGTAATTTTTCTCAATAAGTGGTAACCTCTAGTTATTGTGGTAATTTATAATATAATAATTATCATATACATGGTGATAACAATGATATAAATAATATTAAGTAACTAACAATAAATAAATAAATAATGGAATTGTAGGTTGTGTTTCCATGGTAAGTCAAACCAGTGTAAACCTCATTTAGTTGAACTAAACTAGTTTAGGCTTTAATCGATTTTCAACTTAGTTTAATTTGGTTCATTAATAAAATAATTTGATTGAATCAAATTTAAAAGTAATCCTAAATCAGTTCATCTTTCTTTTATCCATTCTCTACCTATTGAATCAGTTCAATTAATTAATCAAGCTAACTTACTAATTAATTAAATCTAATGGAAAAATATTTAAGAAAGTTTATAAATAATTAGTGAATAATAATTTGACTAACAACTGGGCTTAGTGAGTGGACTAATTTGGTAAATACTAAATAGGCCTACTAGTTTAATGGGTCTTACATAGTAATTAAATAAGTTATTGAGTAGACTTAGTTTTGACTAGCAGGTAGTGCACTCGCGTTGTACGTAAAGAATAATATCCATTATATTTTTATCATTTTCATTGACAATTTTACATATAATTATTCTTCACCAACAATGCAAGTGCATTGCCCATTAGTGTATGTATATATATATACGTATGATTGCAAACAACTATTTTAACCATTTAAAATAGCCAATACATGTGCACAGGCTTTTGTACTTAATTAAGGAAACATAAGCAAACAATAGTAGAACCCAATCAAACAAATTAAAATATAACTGCAAGGTACATGATATGGCTAATTTTTTGAAAGCAAACATTATGGAAAAAGGAAGGTAGGAGATAGAAAAAGGAAAGAAAGGAAGTAGGAGAGAGAAAGAGTAATGATAATGGAACATAAAGAGGAAAAGGGAAAATGATATATTTATCTATTATTTATAATTTTAATAGATTATTTTAATGTTAGGCTATTTGTTAAATAATATTATATAAAGGGTAAATACGTAACTTTAAGGATGGGATTATAAGTGGTGGTTATTTAAGCCCCTTTTAACTTTAATAATATAGATATAATAAGTACAATGAGAATAATTGATTTTCTAATACTTAAATAATTAATTAAGGACTTCTATCTTTTCTTAGCATATATTTAACTTGTCTTTTAGCTTTAGAATCTTGATTTTAGATTGCTATATTTTGTTTGTAGGTATGGAAAGCTTTACATTTCTTCTTTTTTTTTTCTTTTGTGGTTACAACCCAATAAATTAACTAGACTAATATGTAAAATTGGTTAATAAATAATTGGTTGTTACTTGTGCATGATTACCTGATTTGGAGGGTAATAACACTAATGTTAGTGAAACTTTGAGATGGCACATGTTACATAGTCTTAAGTATCATCCTAGATCTTTTAAATGGCACAAATCCCTAGAAGAACACATTCATATTGCTAACTCCGTCTTCTAGAATCCTCTTGGTGTCTCCAAATACTCATTAAGGTAAAAGTGATGGTTATAGCTAATAATGGATTATGACATGGAGATTCTATACTACTTAAGGAGAGCTAATATAGTAGATGATGCCCTTAGTAGGAAGAGATAGGTAAATATGATAGCCTTGATCATGATCCAAAGACATACTTATGAGGATTTAAGAAGTCTCGAGGTTGACATAATAGTTAAGAAAGTTAAAGCTATGATTGCTAATTTGAGGTTGTAGTTGACATTGTTAGATAGGATTAAAGAGCCCTAAAAGGAAGACATGGAAGAATAAAGGAAGTTGAAGGAATTGATCGAACCAAGCAGGATGCAAAGTTTAATGAAGATGTAAGAGGGGTGATTGGGTATGGTAACAATTATAGGTTCTCCATAAAGGAAAGTTGAAAAGAGTATGAAGCATATTCTTCTATTCTTCTAATTGTACAATCCACTTGGGAAGCAATGAGATGTATAAGGAATTGAGAGAGCACTTTTGGTGGAATGATATGAAATTGGAATTTGTAGATTTTATGGCTAAGTGCTTGATATGCTAGTAGATAAGGATAGAACATTAGAGGCTAAGAGGTGAGTTGCAGTCATCCCCTAATCTAAAGTAGAAGTGGGAGAACATCACTATGGACTCTATGACAACCTTACTAAGGACCCTAAGAAGTCATGAGACGGTTTGGGTGATTATAGAAAATCTAACTAAGTTTGTGCACTTCACATACCTTTGATTTGGATGGTTTATGGATAGATTATTCTCAAATATATGTTTGAGAGATAGTTAGACTATATGGGGTGCTTATATCCATTGTTTTAGAGAGAGACTTATGACTTGTTGGAAGATTTTGCAGGAGCTTATGTGAGGCTTTAGAGATAAGGTTATATTACACGACAACTTTCCTCCCATAGATAGATGGCCAAATCAACTGGACTAGAGGATATATTAAGGGCATATGCTTAGATTTTGGTAGAAAATAGGATTTTATATGCTTCTTGCACAATTTGCATACAACAAAAATTAATCGGGTTACCATCTAAATGGCACCCTATAAGGCTCTTTATAGAATAGAGTGAGTGCCTATTAATAGTAAGATAGGATTGGTAAGAGTTCACTCTTAGACCAAATCTAGTCTAAAAGACTATTGATAAGGTATAGGTGGTTACGCAAGGAATGTGGGTAACAAAATGTAGATATATGAGTTATGTAGATAAGAGGAGAAGACTCTTAGATTTTGAAGTAGAAGATCAGGTGTTTCTAAAAGTGTCATAGGAGTGGTTAGGTATGGAGTAAAAAGGAAATTCAATCATTGATGCATAATCCCTTTTGAAATTCTAGAGTGAGTATGATTAGTGGTATGTTATTTGGCGCTACCTCTAAACATGGTTGGTGTCCATGACGTCTTTCATATTTCTTAAATGTAGAAGTATGTATTTGATTTAGATCTAGTTGTTGAGTTGACCTAGCTTAACATCTAACCAAATTTGACTTATATTGAGTACTCAATCAAAATAGTAGATTAGAAGGAGAAAATTCTAAGAAATAAGGTGATTGAATATGTTTGGGTAGAATGAAGCAGTTAGCCTAAACATGAAGCTACAGGGAAATTAGAAGATACTATGAAGACTAAGTACCCTGAGCTTTTTCAAATATTATGTTAATTTTGAGGATGAAATTTCTTTTGAGGGGGATGGATGAAGTACCCCAAAATCATCAAAATCAATCAATTCATAAAAAGAGTAATTAACAAAGGTAATTTAAGAATGAATTTAAAATTATAGGACCAATTTTTTCAAAATTACCATTTTTCCCCTATGCCATATTTTCATAAGAGATGTAAATTAGCAAGTCTAGACAATCTAAAAATGTTTTAGAGTGTAACCAAACCAAGTAACGTTTAAAAAAAGATTAGGATGCATAAAAACCCTAATTAGGGCTTTTAGTTTAAAGTTGGTCAAACCTTGAGATGTCACATGCCATGTGGTCCTAGGTATCATTCTAGGGTTTCTAAATGGCATGAGTCCCTATAAGAACATGCCCATGTCACCTCATCCCCCTTCTTAAATCCTCTTAGCATCTTTAAAACACTTCTTAAGACAAAATCCTAAAACCCTCTTACAACGTTAATCCTTTTTGCTAAAGTCCTTCATCTTTCTTTAGTCGTGCCACTAGTTAGTGTATTTATCTTATTTAGGCTAGGTTTGAGCTAGTTGAGGATTCTTAAAGCTCCATATAGGTTAGGATGTAGTGCTCACTATAAGGGTAAGTGTTCTTCCATCTTTTTTTATTTTTTTTTAAAGATTAAGTAACTTTAGTGACTCAACACTTGACTAAACACCAATTAGTAGGTTTGATTTTAAGGCTGTATTTAAAGCTTATAAAAAACCTATCTTTAGGTAGCACTAGCGGTGCCATCTACATTCAAGAGAGCTTAAAGAACAAACTTTTGAGACATATAAAACCCTACTTAAAATGAGGATGTAAAGTGCTTATTATAGTTTAAGTGTATTAATAAAATGTTTAGAGAAGTTTGAGAAATTTTGAGCTACTACTTCTAAGAGGAGTTAAGGAATCTCTTATTAATCTTAAGTGTTAGTAAGTCCCTAGGCACACAAAGTTAGAGGTTAGACAATTACAAGTTCACCAAAAAAAGGTTTTAGATGACTTAATGCATGTTTGACCCCTTACCCTTTCATGCCACAACCTTCAACCCTCTTTAGTTTGCAATTTCGCTTTGATTTGTGTTTTTGATGTGCTTATGTAAGCCTCGCAGTTGGACGATTTAAAGTTGATATGTAAAATTTAGAGCTATCGTGAAAGTTGTTTAATTAAGGTCAAATTTATGATGAAGCTAGAAAAATTAGGAGAGTGGTCCCGTGAGTTTAGATTTAAGAAAATAAAATAATGAAATAACAAAATATTATATTTATAGAATATACATATATTACTCATTATTTATTAGAAACGCATAAAATGAGTTTCGATAATTAACGAATAATTAGAGATAAACTATATATATACTAAAAATTATAAAATAAAACAAATAATATTTAAGGGCATTTATTTATTTAATTTTATGCATGAATATATATATATATATACTCAAAATTACTTAAAATATACTAAAATATATTAGTTAATTATAGAAAATTAATAAAAATTTGGAAAAATAAGCGGCATCTTAGGAAAAATTTGTAATTAGAGTGGCAACATTAGTCATGCAATTAAGTTGGATTAAGTGTAGGTTTAGAACATGTAATGTTAGGAAAGGGGAAAAATTAAGGACACTTGGCAAATATTATTTTCTCTAACCAACCAAGCTCACTCAATAAGATCCCAACTTTACTTCCTTAATTCATTTTAGCAAGTTTGCTCTCTAGGAAAATTGAGTGAGGAGAGAAATAAGCTTGAGAGGATTTTTAAGACAATTAGGAGGAAAGAGGGATAAATTAGGGTTTAGTCAAAAAATCAAGACCTAACGTAGGACCACCACCACCATTTGGTTACAACCACCACACTAGGAGCTATTGACAAACCCCTAACCACTATCGATAGCTGCAACCTCATTTGTTGTTGAGTTCCCTAAATTGACTTAATTTTCATAAAAAATGTTAAAAATAGTAAATTTTATCCAAAAATTATGAAAAAATCTAGTCTGAAATATTTTTACATGTAGATTCTAGGAAAAATATTAATTTTGTTGAAATTAAATTTGAAATATACTGCTTTTAGTAAATTACTAAAATCAAGCTAATTTCACTTTTGTTTTTACATCCCTTACTAACGTTGTTTTTAGCTCCAAAATTTTTTTGCAAAGCACGTAAAATATATACGAAATTGCTATGAAGATTTTTTCATGAAAATTATGTTCTAAATTTTAATCTATATTTTAGGCCTATAAATCCTTTTAAAAGGTTATTTTAACTAGTTTAAATATTAAAATTTGAAATGTTTTACAAAGATTCTAATTTTGGTTGATACCTATCATAAATGGATGATGAATTGTATTATAGGACTGAATATTAGGTATTGGAAGTATTAGATTTAAGTATATGAGGGTTAGTATATGGGGGTTACTGTTGAAATATGAATAATATGTAATGTATGAGTTACGTAAATAAAATAGTAGAGTGAAGCTTTATACTAATTTGAAGTAGTATTGGGTTATAAAGAGGGTTATGG
Organism: Lumnitzera littorea; assembly: GCA_024138015.1. Taxonomy (NCBI): domain Eukaryota; kingdom Viridiplantae; phylum Streptophyta; class Magnoliopsida; order Myrtales; family Combretaceae; genus Lumnitzera; species Lumnitzera littorea. The sequence goes on from JAMXBB010000008.1 coordinate 65,715,657, forward strand.
CACTAGTCGTGAGTAGTAGTTGTCGAAAAATTGTTGAAATGTGGGGTATGTGCAAAATCAAAGGATAAACTAGAAGTTAGATAAGAGACTCTATGTAAATGATAAATTAGAAAGTTGATTAAGAACTGAATTAAATACTTTGTATACACGAAATGTAGTTCGGTGGACCTTAGAGGATAGGTTAGGAGATATTTTTGAGACTCTTAGATAAACTATAATTAGAGGATGACTTAGGAGATAAATCAGAGGTTAGTTGAATGTGAACTAATAACAAATGACTTAAAAACCTAAATATCTAAGTATAATAGAACCCTAAACCTAGGTAAATGAGCTGAAATACAAAATAATACTACATATTGTATTTGCATAAACACTAAAGCATTACAGAATAATAGTAAATATTATATTTGTATAAACACCAAAACATTATTTATATTATAGGAAATTGCGGTGAAGATATACCAAAAGTTGCACCTAAGTAAGCAAAGAGAAGTTTAGGTATTTTTGGGATTAATATGTAACTATATTTTGGAGTACGGTTTTATAGTACTTGAAGGCTTAAGGTTATACTTGCTTATATTTGCAAATAGCTTGATTATGTATGTACACGTGTGTCTCTGACTTGATTGTACCACTACTTAATTGTTGTACTAGACTATAATGGGTTGAATTGATTGATCACTCCTAAACTAGACTTAAACTATGTTAGAACTAAAAACTTAACTAGGCATCCATTGCAATTTAGTAAGGGGCGATTAGGGCTCCCCAACCAATAGGGCTCTCCAACCAATTAGTGACCCCTTTGTATGGGATAACTAGAGTGGTCCCTTCTTCACCCTTTGCCCAATTAAGTGATAGGAGAGAATGTCATAATAAAGTTGAAGACACTGGTTTGAAGGTAGTTACAGGAGGAAGGATGTCTCTACTACATAAGCCTGTGTTTGGTTGTAAGCTATTGCATATGCACCGAAACTTCTTAAACCCATATTAGAGTAGAAAAAATTTTTCTAATCTCATGATAGATTAGGCAATGTTATACAATGGCATTTATGTTGTTGCATTGCATTTAAATAACTGTGGGATAACCCTATTTGTGCTTGTTATACAGTCTTATGTCTTTGTACCTACTTATTAAGTGATTGGTTGCTCACATCCTTGTAGATTTTTTTGTAGGTATTGACTAAGATTTTGTGATATAACTACCTAAAGCTAGTTGCTATTGAAAATTAGGGTGTGGGGATAGGAACTTGAAGACCAGTTGGACTTTTGAAGATTTGGTTGTTAATTTTTGAACTTTTGGTTCTAGAACCAAAAGTTATAAAAATTATGTAATTAGTACTCTAACAGTTTGGGCTTTAAATATATGTTTTAAAGACTTCTACAGGTTAATTATTAATAGTACATAAACTGTTTATTTTAAAGCAGGTTAGTCATGGACACCTTATGTAAATCGGGTTTATGATAATGGCTGTAAGGTTAACTTTTATCTTAAAATGATTTACATGGCAATACTATCGTGACATTGCCGTTTTAAGGTATGATAGCTTCTATGTTTAAATGATTATTTAAGTGTTGATTCCTAAGTTAGATAATGATTTAAATGCTAAATGATATATGTATATTGATTTAGTTAATAAACTTTACATGTTTAATGCATTACATGCTTAATTGAGCAACTTAATTGGGTTTCATAAAATTTCTAGCATATTCACTATGAAAATGTGTCATTATTATGTTAAATAATGTTTGTGATGATCAAGATAGTAATTTTAGGGCTAAATAGTGTTATTTGAGCCATATAGTACATACGTGTGCAATGTGGATGTATAAAGTTATGATTTTTAGCCAAAATGATGTCAATGGACTATTTTACAAAAACTTCTAGTATTTTCTTCATTTTAAATTGTACTATATTCATTCTAAATGATACCTATGATGATGAAACTGATGATTTTAATGTTAAATGTGGCTATAGATGCATATGTATTTATATTCATATATAAAGATAAGATCTTAAGCATGATTGTTTAGTTGTGCTATTATTCTTTAGTTTTTGGAAATTTCTAGCAAAGTATACATGTGTTTAAATTCAATTTTAATGCTAGAAATGATCTCTTATATGGTATTAATGATTTCTAGAAGTTAAGCCTATTAGATGTTTTATTCATAACTAATTTCAAAACCTATTTGTGCATTTACAAAGTCTCTCATAAAACATTTAAGTAGTTATTCATGAGCATGAACATTCATCACGTTCTTCGAGAAGAACCTATGTTTAATCAATTTCGATCGTAACAACTCAACTAAAAAGTGTTTATCTACCATCACAAGTTTGTAACTATTCCTTAGTGCCCTTATAGATCTAAATAATTCCATGTGTAGTAACTTTAAGGGTCTAGTTGTTTATACATCATTTTTTGCTTTTAAAAGAAGTTTTAATCATCTTATTTAAGGAGCGTGAGTGACAATGAATGTTATCTTAGATATTCATTTCTTGTAATCCTCTTATGGATTAGTTTTTTGAAAATTTCTTAAGCTAGCTAAGATTTACATTTTCTAGTTTTTTACACCAAATGAAAATGATTTCTATTAGAAATCAAGAGAATTACAATATAAAAGATCAATATTTAGATGTAAGTTCAAATGAGGGATTAATATTTGAAAAACTTCCATTAAGAGATTAACTTTTAAAATGTTCAAATAGGGGATCAATATTTCACAAAAAGGTTCAAACAAAAGATTTATAATAGTTAATCCACAAAATTATTTGAATTACTTTATAAATTATTGATTCCTTATTTAAATTTTTTGAAATGTTGATATTTTATTTGAACCATTTTATGAAATGTTAATTTTTATTTGAACTTTTCGAAATATTAATTCCCTATTTGAACTTATCCCCGAACTAATCCCCTCTATTATAATTCTCCCATTAGAAATAAGAAATTTTCCAAATCTCATTTCTAAAGGTTTTATGATACAAATATCATAATATCTTATCTATTGAAAAGGTTTTCATTAGAGCTCTTGTTGAAACCAAAATATTTTCCTTTCCATAAAAAAGACCTTTATAACCATTATCATGAAGTTGATTTATACTAAGAAAATTCTTTTTTAGTTGTTTCATAAGTTGAACCTTATTATTGAAAAGGGTTTGTAATTGACTATGCTAATACCAATGATCTTCCTTTGTTATTGTCTCCAAACTTAACTTTTCCTCTACTAATCCATTATATCTTTGAAAACATTGAAGCATCTCCTATCATATGTCTTGAACATACTATCCAAGTACCATTTTCCTTTAAGAGTTGCTTCACCTTTTTGCAAAAGAAGGTAAATAGATTATTTGGTCTTTTGAGCCCAGACTGGTTCAAACCAATTAAAGTTCAAGCATGCACAACTGTATCTAACTCTTCCTTGCTTTGCACCAAGCTTGTTGTTGGTGATTTTGGTTCAAAGTAATGATTTGCAAAGGAAAACATGTAAGGCTACAAGAGCTGCTAAGGCCATTTGACATCACTACTCTGGGAGTCTAAGGTGAGCATTAAGTGAATGAGAGTAAGAAAGTGAATTGAAAGTGTCTAGAGGGCATTTTTGTTAGCTTCCAATAGCTATAATGGTGAGGTAATTGAATTACTTGAGACATATGGTGTTTAGGTATTTAAAGTATGTGCTAAATGTGAGGCTTAAAGGTGGGCAATTATTTCATGTAATAACCGTTGAACTATTTGCACCTCTTGTTTGGAAGTTTGTACTCATGGCTAAAGGGTCCAAGCCTTAGAGTTTTAAATTTGAGCTATTTTGAGCTCCTTAGATAGGTTATATGGTCTAGGTTTAACCTAAATGTTATCACAACTATGTGAATTGTATGCTGTAAATGTAGCTGACTTGATCATATAAGGTTAGATTAAGGTGAAGCAGCTCGACTCATAACTTAAAATAAGAGACCTTAAGTGAAAATCTACTATCAACATTTATTCCCCAACTCCCATGGTGATAGGTTAGTAATGGAAGTAATATTTGTGGTATAGCAATTATTAGTTAAAGTAGGCAAGTTGTCTAAATATACTTGTGCTCTTCATGTTAGGAGTAACAACTTCCACACTATTTTAAGCCTTAGCTTATCTAAGCATTAATTTACACTTCATTTTGTCTAAACTGGCCTATGGAATAAATTGAGAGGTGAGTATGGCTTGCTCAACAAGCCTTGCTTTTGAACAATGTATGCTGCTTTGCTTTCTACATTCCCAATGCACAGGACATGTATCGACATATGATTGATAAGGTCTTCATGTGATGTAACTATCAAGAAATTTGAACCATTCCTTTACTTCGTTGGATTTGTGCCCTCATAAGATCTTGTAGGCATACTACCATTTCCTATATCCTTTTTGTCTTAAAATTTGATTCCTCTCTTTCCTCTCCATTTCTTTTACAATTACTTCGCCTCTCACATTTTGAGCTTTCTTTCAAAGAACCCTAAATCTCATTTCCCTTTCTTGCCAAATCTTCAAAATTTTTCTCTAATTGAATATGTATTCTATCTTCAAAGGACATAAAGGCTAATCCCTTTAAAAGGATGGTAACCATGGCTTCCTCTAAGTAATCAGAAGGTATGACAATGTCCACCAGCGATAGTGTTAGTATTTGCATAGATAGGTTAGTTGCTAAGAATGCTCTTCCTTAGGATGAATTTCCTAATGACAATGAGGATGATAAACTTGTGGTATATTTGTATGACGACATTTCATATGATAAATCTTTTCCTAATAGTGTTCATAATACCTTAGTTCATAGGGAATTTAAAAAGAGTGTAGAATATTTAAAAAAAAATTCCATACTCTTGGACTATAAAGAAACCCCATAAATACAAGATAGTGACTTTCTTAGGTGAGAAAGAGTACTATCATTATTCAAAGTGTTTCAACTTCAGGCTTAAGCTTCCATTCTTTAACTTTCTAATTTTTGTTACCATCATATCTAATTAAGTCATTTACTCTCGCAGCACATATTGGCTTTTGGTTGCTTTTGAAATCATTTGTGAGTAATTCAATGTTAAGGCAACCCCTCACTTGTTTAGACATTTCCTTACCATTAAGCATGGAATGATGGATGGTTCTATGTTTTTGCTAGGTATAAGAGGAAAGTTTTAGATGAATTGGAGTCATTAATCCTTGATTGGAAAGATAAATTTATATTAATCAAGTCAGGTACAGCTTTAGAATTTTTGACAGAGTGTGCTAAAACCATTAGGACTTTCGACCTTATTCTTTAACTAAATGATGCAAAGGTCATTAAGGCCATTAAAGAGAAATACAAAGGAAGGTGGTTTTATTTGGATTCCACATAAATAATACGTCGATATTGCAATGATGAGTGGATCTTCTCTAAAGACAATGAATATGCTAAAGGTAATATTGATACCATCTACCATGTTGAGTTAGGCTTGCCAAAGTGAAACCTAATCCAATCTTGTTAGGGAAGTTATTCCCTTTTAGCTCGTGCTTAGTATGGTTCTCTGTAAGTTGAACCCATATCCTTTGGTTTTGAACCATATTGAACCATAGCCCATTCAACAAGGTATACTCAACCACAAACCAAAGAGTTTTATAAAATTGATTTTAGGAGTTACTAAGTAACTAGGGTTGATATAAGGTTGGGTTGAAAACTAAGCGAGTGGATTGGTTTCTAACTTAGTTACTGATCTTTTAAGGAAAACTAGAGAAAATCGAGTTTGAGGACTTGATTTTCAAAACTTTGAAAAGTTACCATAAAATAATTTTTGAAAAAGAAATAAATAGGCCTATCTATTATTTTTTTTTTTGAAAATAACTAAAAGACAGGTTCACATATATTTTTTCTTTATAATAAAAATTATCAAAAATGATGTTTTATGAAAAAAGAGGGTCTTTTTTATTATTGAAAAGGAAATTTTTTTTTTTTTATATAAAGTATGGAAATTTTACATGTATGTATAAGTGTATCTACATGGCTAAAAACCTAAGTGCTAAAACCCAGTTATAATTTGTGTCAGTTAATAATCCCTAATCTTAACTACGAAGGGCAAAATGCTGAGTTACATGAAGCACCTAAGCTAGTACATGTATTTGTTTAGCATAATGTTTGATTCATGCATCTATATATTTGTTAATTATCCTATTTCTTGAAGAGATGATAGAAGGGATATCTCACTAAGTGCATTATAAGCTTAGAGCCCCTTAGATTTTTGTTAATGTAAGGTAACAAATTCGTAGTCCTAGATTGCGGTATGCTTGAGATTATTTTCGAGATCTTGGGTAGTTTAGTGGAAAGGAGAGAGAGCATAAGAGGATTTAGATTCACCTTTTGGATTCTTTGGACTTATATTATTGCTAATGTTATGTTAAATTGATATTAGTAGCTAGTAAGACTACTTGAGCATTTGACAGTTATTTATTTTTTGGAGATCGTAGTCCTTACTAACTATTTGTACTTATGAAACTTAGTCGAATTATTTGGTATTTATTGTTGCTGTGATGTTACTTATACTTGCAAAGCCCTGAAGTAATTAGGAGTGGAAATAGTCTTGTGTATCATATTGAAGGGTGATGATTAACAAGGGAGTTAATATTTGATTTTTGTACGATGTACGGTGATCTACTATGACTAGGGTACTTAGTGGGTTGTGTCATGTGATCTTCTATGGACTTCAATTCTCTACTAAAATTTCTTCCTTTGAATGCCATAATCAATATCTTCTCATTAAAGCTTCAAAACCCCTCTAAATTCTACAAAAATTCACCAAGGACTCTTCATTATCCTATGATTGAAATAGTTCACAAATAAGCTTAAATTACTTCAATAATAACATTATCAATCAATAAAACTCGATGAAATAAGACTAAAATACATATGCTAATTAGGTGTTATAAATTCCTTCACACCTAATCTTTTACTTATCTTTAAGCAAAATGATTGAAAAGTAAAAAATAACTTCTTAAGGACAAATCATTAATCCCTTGCATAACTTAGAAAAATCACATCCTTACCTCAAAAACTCAACAACTTCCTTTCAAATTACCACTTCTTCTTTCATCAAACAATGCCCTCAAATAACTTAAATATTAACATTAAGATCCATACTAGATTTTAGCACTCAATGTAGATAATCCAAAGTTAGCCTCATCACTTAAACAAAAAGTAAACTAAAGATTAAAACAAGCATTAAAAATCTAAGAAGGGGTTATAAGCATTTCACCATTGTGATTCAAGAGAATCGAGATCTTCCCTATACTTTTTATCGCACAAAAACTTGAATTGGATGCATAGTACATTGACTCATCCTTTGATAATCTCCTTATTATTTGTAGGTCTTGCAAGTAACCAAGAGGGTGATGAATTGGCTACTTTATGAAATTAAAACTTTTTGCAAGATTGATATTAAAATCATCCCCTTTTAATTACTTAATGCAAATGGCACGGAGAATAACAAATAAAAACATGAAAGTGAAAGGATTTAGGGAGTGAGAAGATTGAGTGCAGGAATTATAGTGCTTTGGCTTTGTGCCTATTACACTCTTTCAGCTACTGGTGACCTAATATTCCATATTATTGTCATTTCACTATCCACTTCAAAAACTTCAATCAAGGAGAGATTATAGTTACAAGCTTTTTACTTGTTTCCTTAAACTGTCTATTACCTAACTCAAATCTACAAAATATAATAGTAAACTCTCTTCTAACAACCAACCAAACTCTTAAAAAGTTAAGAATTGAAACGGTTTAAAGGAGTATATATAGTAATCCTCTAAGTATAAGCATAGAAAGTAAAGTAAATATGAAAATCACATGATCAACAGATTTTCTGGTTTAGCTTTTGATTCTTTAGAGTGTAAAGATAATAGATAAAAGTTGTAGAATTATATGCCTCGAATTTTTGAATTGCCTTGCTTTTATTTTTTCCTGAGATAATGTCTTTGCTAAAAATTTGGAGAATATCTTGATAGATTTCAAAAAATCTTCTAGTTGTTTGAATCTCCTTATCCCTTGATTTGTGGAACCGAATCTTCTAGTCATTGCTTGAGTTTGAATAATGATCTGTTGATAAATAGTTCTATTGTTAATAAACTACTTTTGCATGAAATTATAAAAATCTCTCTTACTTGAGCATTGTCCTTCAAATTTAAACTTCAAAAGCTGCTAAGATTTTTCCTAAAATCTTGGAATAAATCTTCAAGATTTATCATTTTAAAAATTTGAACTTGATCCATCAAATATTTCTATATTGATCACTTACATCTATGACTTGATAATTTATTTGGCTATCTTGTTCAGAAATCTACATAAAATCTTCTTTAAATTTGAAATTTAAAAATTTGAATAATAAATCTCTTCTACCTTTTATTTGAATAATAAATATGTTGTTATTTTTATGCAAAACCTTATTCACATGATTTACTTTATCTACTTGTACAATCTTATTTATGCTTTTAAATTGTAGCAAATATCTTTGCACCATGAAATTATTTTAAGTCTTCATGAAACATTACAAATAACTTGAAATATATGGTTATATCATAAGCTCTTCTAAATAAACTTATCTTGAAATAAATAAAATTTGTCCTTCTTAATCCCCGAGGATATGTATCTTCCTTAGTGGAATGCATTAGACATATTATCGAAATACATTCGATAAGTGGAGATAGGCTTTTAATTCATCAAAAATCCAACTTTCCTTTTTATTAGTATTGCTTTATCAAAATATTATTCTGCTTGACTCTCTGATATATTCTTTGACTTATGCTTTGATTCTTTCAACATAACTTAATTCATATGTTTAATTGTAAATGATATCTTGTACACTTAATACACTTGTAAATATTTTTAATCCATTAACATTATTAATTTTCATTAGAGGAACTTTCTTTTCGTTTATTATTTTTCAATTGAAATGGAGTAGTTTCACTTCATCAATATGATCCAAGCTAGATGACCTTAGTTAGTAAGCACTAAGACTCCCCTTTGATGCATGCACAAACTCCATCCAATCTTAATCTATTCACTTTTATTTGAATATAGTCTTCTCATGGACATTTCTCTAAATCTCATCACCCAAAGTTCACAGGCATTACTTCATACAAAGGAGGCACCCAGTTGGCATAATTATATGAGTCGACGAGGATTGTAATTAGACTCTTTAATATTTTTGCACTTTCATTCTCTTTTAGGGTTTTAGGCTCAACTTTGAGTTGTATTTCTTTCTTTTCAATTTATTTCATTTATTTATTTTTCCTCAAATTACTTTGAGTTTTCATGAGACTTTCAAGACTTTCAAAAGACAAATATCATTTGTTCATTTAGTCTGAAAAACTTTTAGAAAATTCTATAAATAGATAACCATCCTTTAAAATCAAGCTTACAAATACAAATAACTAATCCTTAGCTTCCTAATATCTATCATTATCTTGAGTCTCAGTCTAAGTTTAAATAGTAGGGAACTTTACACCATAGGGATTTAATTGGTTAAATCTGGTAAAGTGAACTAAGGTCATGATCATGGGCAATTTTGAAAAAAATTCCAAATAATCACAAAAGTTGCTTAAACATAATTGGATGTGAATTTGCAAAGCTATGTTTTACAAAAGCTCAAACACATAAGTGTAAAGTACTCATGTTACACGCATATTATACACATGTATACAATCATTGAAACATATGTGAAATAGTGAAGGGAAAGAAAAAAAAAATTAAAGAGAATTGAAACTTCCTCGATTTTGATTGTACATTGAAAATTGAATAGTCCAAAGGTTGCGACAAGAATTTCCTTCTTATATAGTAAATTCAAGTTCCTAGCAACATAGACATGAAAAAAAAAAATGAAACAAAACTAAAGAAGAAAAGGGTTAAACTAAGAAGTTTGGACTACCAAACTACCAAATCATCAGTCAATCCCTATAAAAACTAGAAATGGTTTAGAGAAGGTCAAAGTAGCTGAAATCAAAATTAGTCTTAGGTATATAATTATCAAAATTGAAAGATAGAGAAATGGTCTTTGTCAAAGACAAAGATAAAAATCACTCGTCATCACTCTCTTCCTTGATCTCCTCCTCGGCATCATCAGCCTCATTGTCATTAGAATCAGAAATAGGTAGCCGTTGTGGCATTGAGATCCTCTAGTGCTTAAGGAGTGCTTTAACTATTGTCCTTATATGCCTGACTTCTTTAGAGAGCTTCTTCCACCTCTTGATTATCTTAACCATCATCTTATTCAATTTGGCCTTTATGGACAATCTAGGCCTCTAGGACGATGAAGAAGGCTCTTCTTTCTAAACCTTAGGAATATTAGCACCGGTTCTAATATCTTGGATCTCCTTAACTACTTTGGAGACTTGGGGTGGTGGCAGCAATTTAAGTGCCTGATGGAGTCGATAGTCATGGGCTTAGATCTAGTAACCAACTCCATCTCATAAGATCGTTAAACAAGCCTAAATTCTTCACAATTTTAGTGATATAGGGTCCAAAAGATACGTAACCTACTTTACCTTCAATAGCTTAGCTTTTGAAAAAGAAGGCTAATTTGGTTCCTAAATTAATTTAGCGATACATTGCCAAACTATGAATATAGACTGTCCCCTAGATTCACTATCCAAGTACTATATTTCCTTCTTATCAAACTCCTAGCTAGCATTCAATGAATGATCCTTAATGCAGAGTCCCTTAGATTAGAAGCCTTAGACTTTTTTAGTCTATACATCAAATCTCCATTGCTTAGCCTATTCTAAACTTGAGCAACACTAACTTTGTGAGGTAAATTGATTGGCAATCTCTCATACTCAACTGTGTGCACAAAATCCTTAAGATATATGCGAAGAAGTATTAGTAGTCTTAGGAAGGCATATGTATATCTCTACTATACACCTTGAAATGTATGGTATTTCTTAGTCCATTAGCCATGTAATCGAAATCTATGCTGAACATGGTAAGGAATTCCAGTGTTAATTCCTTATAGATTGGCTCATTGACAGTTAACAGCTTATCCCAAACACCAAACTTAAGATACCTCCGAAGCGACTCTTCATAACCTGCTTGTGCTAAATTTTTCTAACCAATATAAGAGATAGTGCCCAAGCCTTTTTTGTTGGAGCTTTACATATCTTTTTTGTTGAGCTTTCTCAATGAACTATAGCATAGGGTTGTTCTATAGTTGAGATGAGTTGCTAGTATCGCTTTTCTTGATAGCATGCTTTACTCAAGCCATATATGAAAATCATAAAACAAGGACTATTATAAGACCATGGCTTTGCAAGTGTTTCTTCAAAACAATTGATCAATTCAACACATGAAGTATTGCATTATTCATCTATTCATTCCTATGAGCTAGCATTGTAGGGAAAAATAGCAATGTGCCTACTAGCTTAAGTTTAATAACAATTTAATAACAAATTGGCAGTAATCAATCATGTCATCACTTTACTAGAAAAGGTATAAGCAAAATCACCCTTATTGATACGGAATTTTCCCTAAGACATTTAACTAAGATTGACCTAAAGTGACATGCATTCGACTTACCAATTCACATTCATCACCTTCTATGCCACACTCTTGACCTCTTCATCTATAGCAACTTAGTTCTCAAGAGTTGGTTAACTTGAGAGCCTAAGAATAGGTTAAGTTAAACAAATTGGATTAGCCTTCGTTAGCTCGACTAAATGACATGGAGCTTGTTAAGACCTAGTCAACTAAGGGGAGTTGAATTTGACTAAAGGGTGTAAATGGTTAGTATGGTTACTAGAATAAACACCCATTAGTTGCCAAGATGCCATCTAGGTTCCTTAAAATCAGGGAGTGGTCCTAAATTTAAAAAGACATATATGTATATTTTGTAGGCAACAATTAATGAACAAGAGGTAATCATTGGTTATAAATATAGCCCAACATACATTTGTAAGTCTCTTTTGGCTACTTTACACTTTGCTTCCTCTTTGTTATTTCACTCTACTACACACAAATCTCTTACTTAAGTAATGGAGTGGCTACGCTAGAGTTGCCCCGGTACCTTATAGCTTAACTTTTTTTGTTTTTCAGAGTCTTCACGTGACAAGTGTCTAGAGATCTTATGGAATTGGTTTTCACCTTTAACAATTTGGCATTATCTGTTTCTTGAAACCCAATGGTGACTAAGACAATGATAAGAGATGACAACACTTTGAGGATGGAGTAATGCCCCTTACATAGCTTAAGAAGAAAGATCCTTATAACAATACACTTCAAAAGTGCGTTAGGTGAAGATTAATGATTTTCTTAGACAAGAGTGGGTCCAGAATGATGAAGGCTCGTGCATTGCATAATTGGAGGCTTTATGTATGAAATTTACTAAGCAGTTCGAAGAAGTTCAAGCTTATAATCAAGAATTAAGGATAAGGCACAATAAGCATAATGCTGCCTCTTCTTCTACTCTCTCTTTGCAAGTAGTAAGAGGGGGGATAATTATGAAGCATGACAGCTGTGTGGTAAAGATTTATAAATTAGAATTAAGGATAAGCTTGCCAAAAGCTGAATTAAAAAAATGCACAACTTAGTATGTGTAAACTAGGCGATAGACTTAACAACTAAATATTAGAGATTCCACCTTTTACCCATTTTTCTATAAGTAGTTTAAGCCTGCTTGAGGATAAGCAAGTTATAAAGTTAGGGGTATTGATAAGTGTATGAAGTGACATGCTTATCTAGAGGATTTCTCTAACAATTATATGTGACTCAATAGATTTTTGAGTTTTGTACCATGAATTTTTATTAAAATCACATATAATTTCTTAACACAAGTGTAATTCACATTTTTTTTTTCTTGTGTTTAAGCAATCAAAAGTAATATATATTTAAGGAATTTAAGCTTTTTGTGTTTGATCTTGTAAGTCCCAAGGCTACTATGCTATGGTAGCACCATTTTAGAAGCCAAAAATTAAGAAAAGAACAAGACATGGAGTTAGAACTACTAGCTTGATGGTATCTCTAGTTGCCGTCATGACAAGTTGTCATCATGATGGTAGGTAATTTGAAGAGCTAGCTTAAGCAACCGTCAAGCTGGTACACTTGTTGGTATCTAAAATGTAACATCTAAAAGTATAACAAGGAGTAAACTATACCATTATAGTCTCAGTTACCATCATGATGGTATACTAGACTCCTAAAGAAAAAATGCACCATTTCATTAAAGAAAGAAGAGGAGCTACGGATGAAACTAATCCATTGTTATGACAGTAGTACCAATTGCCATCACGATAGTAGTGCCTTAATATAAAAACAACTTCTTCATTTTTTGAGTTTGCTTTGCATTTTCTAGGGATTAGGGTTCTAGTTTCCACTACTCTCTTCTCCTTAAGTTATCTTAGGTTACTTTTAAGGTAGCTTTATGATTTCCATGGCATTTTCTTGTATTTTCATGATTGTAGTGTAGACTTTTAGTGGATTTTATCTCTTTACAAGGTTTAGGTTTGTAGATTCCCATTACATAGAGACTATTGGGAAAATCTTGAGGAACTCCAATGTTGAGATTGTAGAGCTTGATTTTGTGATGTTTCTCGTACTTTTGCTATGTTTAATGTAATGTTTATTTTCATGTTTATGTGTATTATGTGCTAAATGCTTATCTTACACGAATATGATGATTTATGCTTATGGGTAGTGTGTGAACATGATGAAGTAGTTGTGGTTACTCATGATCTTATATTGTGATAGTATAAATGTGGAATTTTACTTAGTTTTATGGTAAATTTAGGTATAACTTAAGTGTTAGGTTAATGTTAAGCTTGGTAGTGGTTCCTATACATTGGGCATTCACCTTTGTTATCCTAATAGGGTGTACATACTGTAATAGGATTCAAAAACCTTAACTAAAATCTTAGATTCCTAATTTAGATAGGTAATTCTTGAGAAGGACTTAAATCTTTGTACTCACCTAGAGCTAAAATTGTTTAGAATGAGACACTAGGACTTGAATAACTAGCTGATGGTATAGATGAGAGATTGATAATACAATACTCCTATTATATGATAGAATTTACGAGGCAAAAGTAGGATAATTATGCGAGTGTGAGTAAAACCATGTTTAGACTATCTTAAATACTCTAATAGTATGGCCATAACAATCTTAGATGATTGTTTGCTTGTTACTCATACATCTTGTTATAGAGAAATCCATGTCTTAATACCGAGAAATTTGCTAAAATCCATACTTAATTCTATTGATAGTTAGTTTTTGCTCAACTTACATTCATCCTCTTGTTGGCCAAGATGCCGAGTAATCGACTCTCTTAGCATTCGCCCTCTTTAGAAGATACATGGCACTTATGCCATATATAAGAAACGCTCTTGGTTTGAATTTAAATCTATAGTACGACCAGTTATCATAAGCACGGTTATATTTTACAACTACTTGCTATTCTTATATATTAAGAGAGATGTCAAGTCAAGAAATCTCCACATATCTTAACAGTTACCTTGATAACTGCCTTAGACACAACAATTGTTTAAAAATACCGAAAAGAAACTCTATAAGAGCTCTTTGACATTTCTTATTCACATACTTATTATAATAAATGACCATTCTAACTTAGGCATTGGAGTGGTTGCACTGAACTGGCCCCAATACCAAGTCTTTTACTCTCTTTTGCAAGATTATTTCCTCATTCCAAAATTCACCACCAACTTTTGGTACTGTCTATTTTTCGACTATAAGGCTAGAACTAAGATAACACGAAGTGTAGGTGTTGGTACTTCCTCCTAATACCCTGACCGAAGGAGTTGGCATGTTAATGAACAACGATTGGCTCGACTTGAGCAACTTTCTCTTGATTTAGCTAAAGAAAATTCCAAGCTAAACAAAAAACACGAACAAATCCTTGACCTTCTCCATAAAAGTTTTCACCTGAATTAGGAAAAAAAGTGTAGCAATGATGATGCCATCAGTATCGACGATTCCATTTATTCACTTGAGTTGCCAAAAAAGTAAGCTGAGGTTCTAGCACGACCCACAACTCTTGCTTTCAAAAAGATTAATAAGGGCAAGCAATCGTAGTATGTGCATCATGTGAGACCCTCGCATGTCAGCACACCTATTTCAGTGACCAAACAGTTCCAAATCAAGAAAAGTCCTTTTGTCCCAGAGATTTTGGAAGAAGTAATACCTCGATACATCAAGTTGCCTCAATTTGAAACATATGATGGGATGAAGAACCTCAAAGATCACTTAGAGTACTATCAAACACTAGCCAAGTTGCATGGTTTAAGCGACGTGTTGGCTTGTCAAATCTTTCCCTCAACCTTAAGGAATGCAGCCAACACATGGTTCAAACACCTAAAACCAAATAACATTTCATGTTTCGATGAATTAGCAGAAGTGTTTCTTCAATACTTCCTTGCTAGTAAACTTCCTATTAAGGATTCTTCAATCTTGAACACCATTAATCAAAGGTCTAATGAGTTAATCAGTGACTATTTGGCCAAATTTATGGCCGTCATGGTCGAAATTCCAGAACTGGATATGAGTGTGGTCCTCAACGCCGTAATCGACAATGTCAAGCCTCATGGAGACATTTTCAAGTCTCTTACAAAAGAATAAGCCAAAAACTTTTGTTGAGTTTAAGGCTAAAGTCACCTCATACATCCGACAGGAAGACTACATAAAGGCATGACGAGAGGCTGATCAAAGTAAGGGAGATGGAAAGAAAGACAAACGGAAAAATGCTAAGGATAGACTTAGCATGGATAACTACAGTAGTCCAGATACCGAGAGGAAAAGATCGAGGATCCCAACATTCTCATCCCATACGCCTGTTAACTGTCTAATCTTAGATATTTTGATGGAGGTTCATGGAGAGAGAAGTGTCCTCTAATGGCTGAAAAGAATGCACGAGAATCCCTTAACAAGAAATTCGAACAAGTACCGTAACTTCCACCGTGACAAGGGACACAATATGAATGAGTGCATTCAACTCAAAAATGCAATTGAAGATATAATACAACGCGGGCACCTACGAAAATTTCTAGTGCATGATGTCGAAAGAATCAAAAGATCGTCTTAGAGGAGAAAAGAGGAACATGATGATGACACTAGGCTAGCAATGGCCGTGAGAGATGCAAGGGATGTTAATCCCAATAGAGCACCCAACAGAGTAATTAATACAATTATCGACGGACCTTATATAAGCTAATCAAGTTCTTTGAACTTGGTTAACACCAAGAATTATGTTTGCAATATTCATGGAAAGAAGGTCAAGATTGACAATACAATATCTTTCGGTGAAGAGGATTTTGAAGGCATATAGAGGTTGCACGATGATGCACTTTTCATTAATGCAAAAGTCACCAACTTTGAGGTTAAGAAGATTCTTGTTGATACGGGAAGTTCGGCTGATATCATTTTTCAGCATGCCTTCGATCAAATGAGGCCCAAGATCAAAGCGCAACTACGATATTATAAGTATGACCTCTATGCTTTCAATAATCAACCCATCCAAGTAGCCGTAGTTATCCCTTTATTGATACAAATTGGTGATGATGAGCATGTTGCAGAGGACAAAGTGGATTTTCTTGTCATCAAATGTTTGTCCCCCTATAACATGATAATGGGACAGCCATGCCAACGTTTATTCAGCATCATCCCTTCCACGGCACATCTAAAAGCCAAGTTTTCCACTCTTATAGGGGTCGGTGTGTGCAGAGGGGATCAGCAATTGGCACATTCCTTAAATATAAGGGCTTTGAGGCGAGAAAAAGTGTTTTAAGTCGAAACCTGCTCAGAAGGCAAGTCAGTTGGCATAGAAAATGCTGAGAATGATATAGAAGAGATTCTTTTGGGAGATGATCCCAAGAAGATAACAAGGATAGGGAAAACCATGTCAATAGATATCTAGCAAAGTCTTATTGACTTCCTGTAAGCCAATGCTAACATGTTCGCATGGTCACTATTAGACATGTTGGGTATTCCGAGAGACGATACTGTATACAAGCTCCAAATTGAATCGAATGTAAAGGTGGTTAAACAGGAAAAGAGACATTTTGCACTAGAAAGACAAGCGACAATAGAAGAAGAGGTCCAGAAATTATTGAAGGCAAGATTCATCCAGGAAGAGCCTTATCTGACTTGGTTAGCAAATTGTGGGCTAGTCAAGAAGTTTAACGGCAAGTAGCAAATGTGCATAGACTTTATGGATCTTAATAAGGCTTATCCCAAGGATTGTTTCCCACTACCAAAAATAGATCAAATGGATGCAACTGCAAGACATGTATTGCTTTCTTTTATGGATGTTTTCTCTGGTTACAATTAAATCAGGATGGACAAGGCAGATGAAGTCCACACATCTTTCGTTTCCAATTTTAGAACATACTATTATATAGTAATGCCCTTTGGGCTGAAGAACACTGGTGCCATGTACTAGAGATTAGTAACGAAGATATTCAAATTTTAGATCCATAAGAATGTTGAAGTATATGTAGACGATATGATTGTGAATAGCATGAAAGAAGATCAGCATCTCACAGATCTAGAGGAGACATTTACCACATTGTGAAGATATTTAATAAAACTCAACCTACATAAGTATGTCTTTGGTGCAATATTAGGGAAATTTCTTAGGTATATGGTTACATGACGTGGCATTGAGGCCAATCGAGAAATATTGAAGCCATAAGGAGTATGAAATCACCTCGTACGATTAAAGAGGTGTAGGAACTCACTAGGCGAATTGTCGCCCTCAATAGATTTGTGTTGAAAAGTATGGATAGGTGTGCAGAATTCTTTAAAATTTTGAAGAATCCAAAGGAATTCAATTGGACTAAAGATTGCGAAAGAGCTTTCAACGAGCTCAAGGAATTTCTTGTGTCGCCCTCAATACTCTTGACACTTATTCCAGGAGAAAATTTATACTTATATCTATTATTAAACCGCTGAGCACTTTCCTCTATACTGGTTTGAATTGATGGCAAAGAGTATTGACCTGTTTATTACGTAAGTCATGTTCTGTAAGGGCTAGAGCTTCGATATATAAAGATAGAAAAATTTGTATTAGCTGTGGTTCTCTCAGCAAAAAAGTTGAAGTCGTACTTTGAATCTTACTAAATTATTATCCTCACCGATCAACCATTGCAACAAGCATTGCAGCGGCTCAATTCCTCGGGGAAGATGATGAAATATGCCTTAGAGCTCAGTGCCCATGGTGTACAATATGAACCTAGAATGGCACTAAAGGCCCAAGTACTGGTGAATTTTGTAGTTGAATTCATTGGAGATGAAGACTGTGTATAGATTGTTGAGAAACCTATCTGGTTTCTCTATGTCGATGGTTCATTAACACGAGAAGGAAGTGGTGCAGGCCTAGTTCTTCAAGGCCCTCATAATGTCAAAGTTCATTATGCTCTGAAATTTGGATTCCCAACCAGTAACAATGAAGTAGAGTATGAAGCTCTAATCGCCAGAATGAAATTGGCAAAAGAAATTGGTGCCGAGAAACTCAAAGTGTTCTCTGATTCCCAACTAGTGGTAAATCAGGTCACTGGAAGTTATGCGGCAAGAGAAGAAGATATGAGCAAGTATTTATTGGTGGTACAAATGCTCCTAGAAGAATTCCTATCTTTTTCTATTCACAAAATTTTGAGAAGTAAGAATATTGCTGTTGATAAGCTGTCAAAGTTGGCTAGTATGGCATTCCTTAAGTTGAATGAGAAACTGTTTGTTGAATTTCTCCAACATAAAAGCTTATCCAATCTCTCGTAGAGCTGTGAATTAGGTCCTTGCCCAAAAAAAGAATTGCAGATGGATTCCCTAGTAAATTATCTAAAAGATGGTACTGTCTTTGATGACAAAAAGGAGGCGCAAAGATTGGCTTACCAGGCTGTGAACTACATGTTGATTAATGGTCAACTGTACAAGTGTGGCATATCTTAACCCTACCTTCGATGCCTTTCCTCGAGGGATGCTTAGAGGGTATTATTTGAACTTAATGGTGGCATATGCAGCAATCATGTGAAAGCGCAAACAATGTATATTCAAGCACTACGACTCAGCTATTATTGTCCAACTATGAAAGAAGATGCAAAGGGCGTTGTCTAGCAGTGTCCTCAATGCCAGAAGCACGAGTGGCCGAGTAAAGCACTCGTAAGTGAATTATGTAGCCTAATTAGCCCTTGGCATTTCGCCCAATGGGGACTAGATATCCTCGAACCCTTTCCTAAGTCTACCGCCTAGTGACAATTCGTCATTATCGCTGTGGACTACTTTATCAAATAAGCTTAGGCTGAGACTGTGCCAAAAATCACGGAACAAAAAGTGGAAGCTTTCATCTTCAACACTACCGTATTGAGATTCGGAGTACCTTACATGATAATTATAGATAACGGCTTGCAGTTTGACAACAATAGGTTCCAAATATTTTATGAAAGGCATGACATTTTGCTCAACTATATGTCCGTAGCGCACCCTCAAACAAATGGACAAGTTGAAGCCATAAACAAGATCATACTAAACAGTCTGAAACGAAAAGTGGATCAAGTTAGGGGGAAGAAGACTGATGAACTGTCAAATGTCCTATGGGGATACAGAACCACTCACAGAATCACAACAAAAGAGACACCATTCAAGTTAGCATACGACACTAAAGTAGTGTTGCCGATTGAGTTAGACTTACCTAATCTACGTACACATAATTTTGACATAATGCTTAATCAAGTCAGATTAACAGTGAATTTGGACACTATTGAGGAAATTTGAGATGTTGCAAAAGCCAAGGTTACGGCGTACCAGCATAGAGTAGCAAGATACTACAATCAGAAAGTTAAGCATAAGGTTTCTAACCTAGAGATCTGGTTTGCTGTAAGATGGAAACAATAGGCATACGAGTAAGTCACGGAAAGCTTGACGCGAATTTGGAGGATCCTATCAGGATTCGGGAAGTCATTAGTGAGGGGGCCTATCAACTAGAAAGGTTGGATGGATCCATCATCCTTCGAGCTTGGAACATTGATAATCTGAAATTTTATTTCAATTAATGTCGGATGACTTCTGCCATAACTCTTTTGGCGACAACCAATAAGCTTGTAAGACATTTACGACAATTATATATTTGAAGTCTCGTTGTGTTTTGGTTATAATTGTGGAATGAAAGAATTCTAAGCTGCAAGGCAAACGAGTTGATCTAAGTTCTAGCCTAATACAATAAAAGAACTATACAAATTAACTATATAGTCGAGTAATGCGGCTAGTCCACACCTCAAACAGTTAACGGATAGTATAAAACAATGGTGTGTGAAATAAAACATGTTGATAAATGACGGGCATGTGAAATAAAACATGCCAAGAAACAATAGGCGTATGAAAAAAAAACATGCCGAGAAACACATAGCATGCGAAATAAAACATGCTAAGAAACACATGACGTGTGAAATAAAATATGCCGAGAAACACATGACGTGTGAAATAAAACATGCTTAGAAACGATAAGCCTATGAAATGAAACATGTCAAGAAATACATGGTGTGTGAAATAAAACATGTCGAGAAACACATAGTATATGAAATAAAACATGCTAAGAAACACATGACGTATGAAATAAAACATGCCTAAAAACGATAGGCTTGTGAAATGAAACAGGTCGAAAGATAGCAGGGCATGTGAATTAAAACATGCTAAGAAATAAATGAAGTGAATTACAACAAGCCAATTAATGAGAGCGCAAAGCAACATGCATAAACCATACAAATCGTAAAAGCTCAATTACGCAAAAGTCACATATACTCGGCATTGCCTTGATTATATTCCAGTGATTAATTACAGGAGAATGCAATATGCCAATACAACAAGTCCTATGGCCTATTCTCAGATTCAACAGAAGTGATTCTTAAATCTTTGGCTGAGGCTTCCTCGGTAACTGGATTCTTGGAGTAGGCAACTTCTTTAGCTTAAGCTTCAATATCACTTTGATCAATACTCTTAGCACCCGTCTCATCGCCTTCATCTTTGTTGTCACTACTAACTTTGTCGTCGAAGTCAGCAAAGTCGAGACACGAGAGATCATAACGGGATGAAGCTTCACAACCTCTTCTCTTGCCGCTTGAACTCCTTCCAACAACTTTTTGCATAAAAGCTTCTCGTACTGCTAACTTGGAGTGACTATATCAAGAGCTTCTTCAACAGATGGCCCCCTCCTCACAATTTCCTCCAACTCGGCGATACAGCTCTGCAAGTTTGAGTTATTGGTCTCTAACTCCTTCATTTGCACCTTAATTTTCTCTTCATCGCCGCTCATCATGCAAATAGTTCGGTCCAAGCCCCAATACTCTTCCTTTTTCTTTTGCAGTTCCTCCTTCAAGCTTTTGGACTCCTTGTACTGTTGTTCCATTTTGGCCTTCAGGCTAGAGATTTCTTAGTAGCAAGTTCCTCCTTAAGCTTACTTGCCTCCATCTCAACCCTGATCCTCGCATTCTCAGCCGCAATAGTTTGGGCTTTTGTTGCATTGTACGCATCCTTAACTTTTTGTAGCAAATTCAATTATTACAACCAAAAATGATTGGATATTACACAAATGTAGCAGAGGATATTACCTTCTTTGCCTCTCTATCAGCCTTGTCTAAAGTTGTAAGGATGTAACTACTTATCTGGAAAAGGAAAATGTGTTAATTATCTAAAGGAGCTGGAAAAAGAAAATGTTTATGGATACTCATATCATATAATTTAGTGGCGACATGGGCCTTATTGCAACCGCCGACCTTGTTGACATCTTTCTTAGTGATATCTTTGTCTTTTAGAAGAATGAACCCTTCCATTAAAGCCAAAGATTTTGTCCTATCTCCCAAGGTCGAGTTAGTATCCCAAATCTGATGGCTTTAGCAAGGGACGAAGTATTCGCTGACTTCTTTGTTTAACAAGAATTCAACGCTAATGGTGCCAAGAGATTTAGAACGCAATGCCTCATTTACCCTTTCATCCAGGCCTTTGGACTTCTTGATAGGTGGATAGTCGAAAAATTTCTTCCTTGGTCTTTTTTCACCATTTGAAGCCACCGTAATCACCTATGATGAGCCTTCCGCAGCAATGACATTTTCATCCTACTCGTTGAGGTATGTCTCTTGACGCTCACTATTCCCTAGCTCAACGGAAGTTTGAATAATCACGATTGGAGGCTCCTTAGAATGAACCTCAGTCAGTCTTATAGTCTCATTCTCCTTTACTCTCTCAGTAGGACGAGAGATTTGCATAGCTGTATGCTTTGCTGTAGCCTCCTTTACTGGTCTCTTTGCGACAATAGGCCGTATGGTAGTTGTAGAGGTGGTCCCCTTCTTATCAGCCTTGCACTTCTTAACCTTGGCTTGAGCAAGTAGCTTTGCAGAATCTACCTCTCCAGCACACATATCTTCAAGATGAGTGAATCAATTAATATAAATAGGGAAAAAATATAAACTTACATTTTCTGTGCCGAGTAAGGCTTAAAGGTCACTATTCTCCCCAAAAGTCTCAAGAACGACTTTCTTCGTGACTATATTTGGTACGATGGCAACACATCAACATATCTTCTTTTTCAGAAAATATTGATTCGCCATTTTCATAACGCTGTATAATTCTCTTGGCATCCTAGGAAAACATTTTGTTTCTCCTTCTCTCCTGAATCTTCTTCGTTGCTGCTTTATCATTCGACATTAAATCTATATCCTTTGTATGTATCAGCTCAGTCCATTGGGTCTAAAAGTCCAAGTCCTCATCAGATATTATTGACATGAACTTATCATGCCATTTGTGAATCTTGGATTCTAACTCATCCATGAACTTACACCTATGCCTTGTAGCAATGAAGTACCACCCGTTAAGTTGCCTACAAATAGTCAAGAAAAATCTAAGTAACTGAGGCATAGCCCTGACTTTAACCTCTTCACATATTATCTCAAAACCCACTAGAAGCCAATATAGGTTGAGTGAGAACATAGTCAGCATGACTCTAAAGTAGTTGAAGAAGCCCCAAACAAAAGCCGAGAAAGGGAAGCACAACCTAAAATCCAGATACTTCAGGTATATATGGAACTCACGCTCCTATGGAAAGCATACTCTCTCCTCGTCTCTCAGCCTCCTCAAGTTTCATGTTCTAAGAAGATCTCGCCAATACTGATTGTACTTTGTGACGAGAACTCTGTCGATGGAACTGGCGGTTCCATCAGGAGAATCACGAAAGTAAGCTATTGTATTGTACAAATATTTTGCTGAAGACCTCCCTTCCTTATCCTTAGGATAATTATCCATAGGAAGCTCATTGATCTGAGTAAGTTTATCCTACCTTGCCTTTATACTATCGGTCAAACCACCCGAAGAGCATGCTGCCTCGCTCTTATTTTAGGGGGGAAGAGTGGCCTTAGTTTCCATTGCCTCGGAATTAGATAAAACAAGTCGATGAGCAACTTTGTGAACCATACCTAGATGGTTGTATGAAATGAAATAACAGAAGTCGAAGAGTAAGATTTTAAAGATTGGAAAACGAACGGGAATTTTAGGTACAACTAGAGAAGTGAAATCTAAGTATGAATAGTACCTTATATAGGGACGATCCATTCTTGTAACTACAAATCTGCTTTTGACAGTATTGATGAACTGATATGATAGTCCCCTAAATTATGGGCATGTATCTCGTGATAGTAATCTAAAGGTTGAAAACTTTCTGACAGTTATTAGGCTTGCAACAAAATGATAACCTAGGTGACAGATGTCGTACCTACAACTTTTTGGTTTCCCGAATGAGTGAGAGTTTTGAAATGGTGACATTTCAGCTAGGATGTGATTTGTCCTATTTCCTATGTCATCGGGCATGAATCTAGAGACTCTCCCCATTCGGCCTCTGTTGCAATATATATATATATATATATAACTCCCTTTATCAACTACTCGAACACGGGAGTTAGAGGGCAAATGTTGATAGTCAGTTTTTGCTCAACTTATATTCATCCTCTCGTCAACCGAGATGCCGAGTAATTGACTCTCTCGGCATTCATCCTCTTTAGAAGACACATAGCACTTATACCGTGTACAAGAAATGCTCCTAGTTTGAATTCAAATCTATGGCATGACCAGTTATCATAAGTATGGTTATATTTTACAACCGCTTTCTATCTTTACATATTAGGGGAGATGTTAAGTCAAGAAGTCTCCACGTGTCTTAACAGTTACCTCGACAACTACCTTAGACACAACAACAGTCTAGAAATACCGAAAAGAAACTCCATAAAAGCTCTCTGACACTTCTTATTCACATACTTATTATAATAAATGACCATTCTAACTTACGCATCAGAGTGGCCATATCGGACTGGCGCCAATACCAAGTATTTTACTCTCTTTTGTAGGACTATTTCCTCATCCCAAAATTCACCACTAACAAATTCTATTGTATTTTTTTTTTCCCTTCTATTTTAGATAACTTGCATGTTCTTTCCTTTGAAATTGTTGAATTGGTTTCCTATATTAGAGTAAAAATAGTTGAATCTAATACTTAGTTATCTTTCTAAATTTTATTCTTTCCTTTACCACAAAGTATGACCTTAGTTACTCTCCCTATATTATCAATAGACTAATACGCTTTCCGTTAGTTCATGATTTCTACTAAAATCTAATTATTTTTATTCATAAGTCAATTGATAGTATAGTATTTCACTATTTTAAAAAGGGGTAAATACTTATTTGTGCATGATATTAGTGGAGGTGAGATTGCAACACCAAAACCTCTAAGAGATAATTTTTCATAAGCTGACTATTGATCCAATTGCTATTGTAGTGCAATAGAAAAAAAGACATTTTGCCTTAGAAAAACAATTTGCTATATAAGAAGAAGTTCAGAAACTACTAAAGATGAATTTCATTAGAGAAGAACCATATCCCACTTAGTTAGCCGATTATGTGCTAGTTAAGAAAGCAAATGGAAAGTGGAGAATATGCATCAACTTTATTGATCTGAATAAGGCGTACCTAAAGGATTGCTTTCCTTTGCCCCTATATTGATAAGATGGTCGATTTGACTTGGGGACATGCCTTATTGAGCTTCATGGAAACTTTTTCTGGATATAACCATATCAAGATGCACCCATCCGACTAGGTATACACATCTTTCATCACAAATTTTGGCATATATTGTTATAAAGTTATGCTATTTAGTATGGAAAATGTAGGCACCACATATCAAAGATTAGTCAAAAAGATGTTTAAGCCTCAGATACATAGAAATATTGAGGTTTATGTAGATGGCATTATCGTCAAGGTAAGACCAATGATGAGCACCTTTTCGACCTATAAGAGACATTCAACATACTCAAATGCCAAATTATGACATTAAATCCTCAGAAGTATGTGATCAAAGCATCTTTAAGGAAATTTTTAGGCTTCACGATGACTCAAAGGGGGATTGAGGCTAACTTTGAGAAGATCCAAGCTATCTTAGATATAGACTTACCAAAGTTTATCAAAGAAGTCCAGAGGTTAATTAGTAGAGTTGCAGCATTGAATTGTTTTGTGTCTAAGACTGTAGAGAGGTGTATAGAATTTTTTCATTTCCTAAGAAATTCGTTTGAGTTTAGATGGACTGCAAGGCTTTAAAAGAAATTCATTTGAGTTTAGTTAAAAGAGCTTTTAACTAAGCCTATAGTCTTGTTGAAGCTAGTTGAAGGTGAAACTCTTTATTTATATTTATCGGTAAGTGATCGAGCTCTTACATTTATGCTTATACAAGAAGGAAGGATATATTGACTTGTTTATTATGTTAGCCATGTTCTTTAAGGACTCAAGCTATGTTATACAAAGTTAGAGAAGTTTTATGTAGCCATAATTGCTACTACAAGGAAACTCTAACCTTATTTTGAGGCTCATGAGGTTATAGTCTTAATTGGTCAACCTTTGAAACAAGCTTTGCAAAAGCTTGACACCTTAAAGGTGAATGGTTAAGTATGCTTTTAGAGCTTCCTAAGAAAGCCTATAAGCCCTAGATCTTAGTTGACCTTATAATTAAGCTCATTGGAAGTGAAGGATCCACTATAAGTAATGAAGAGCAAACTTAGACCCTATACATTGATGGATCCTCAACATGTGAAGGAAGTGGTGTTAGCTTGATTTTAAAAGGCCCAATGGGAGCTTGATTCTCTTATGCTTTAATGTTTAGGTTCCCAGCCAGCAAGAATGAGTTAGAATATAAGGTACTCTTGGCAAGGATGAAGTTGGCTAAAGAGGTTGGGTCTAAGCGATTGGATGTTTATTTTGATTCCTAGTTGATTGTTAATTAGGCTAAAGAGGATAGCATTGCAAAGGATGAAAACATGGTTAGATACTTACAACTGGTGAAAGAGCTTAGTATTAGTTTTGAATCCTCATAGTTAGTGAAAATTCTAAGAACACAAAATCATACAGTGGCCAAATTGTTTAAGTTAGCTTCCATAGGTTTGCTAAATTTGGAAGAAAGGGTTTTTATAGAATATTTGCTAGAAGAAAGTATAGATAGGAAACCTTGGAATGTTTAGAAGTACAAGAAAAAGAGATAAAGCCTTATTGCATGGATCTCATCCTCATTATTTGAAGAATGAAGTCTTACCTTAAGATAGTAAAGAGGCTTGGAAACTCATTGATAAGACTGCCAATTTCACAATTATCGATGAGAAGTTATATAAAAGAGGATCAAGTATGCCCTATTACAGGTGTCTATGACCATCCAAGGCAGAGCAAGTCCTTTTTAACCTACATGCCAAAGTGCACAGCAATTACATTAAGGCTGGAACTTTATATGTGAAAGCTTTACAACTTGAATACTGGTGCCCTAATGATGAAAAAGGATTCCCTTTATTTGGTTCAAACTTATGATTGTTGTCAAAGAAACGCTTTGATCAAGAGAGCACCAAGCACATATTTGATTCCACTTACTAACCCTTGGTCATTCACCTAATGGGGATTAGAAATCTTAGGCTCATTCTAGAAGACCACTAAACAAAGATAATACATCATAGTTATGGTTTGTTACTTCACAAAATTGGTTGAAGCGAAGGCAGTGGTAAGTACTATAAAGTAAAGCATTGAGGCTTGTATGCTTAGTAACATTCTAACTAGATTTAGCACACCTTATCCTATTATTATGGATAATGGCCCATAATTTGAAAATGGTAAGTCTAGAGAGTTTTGTAAAGCTCGGCAGATTAGACTATGCTATACATTAGTCAGCACCCTTAAAGTAATGGATAAGCATAGGCCATGAATAAGGTTTTTCTTCAAAGTTCAAAAAAGAGGGTGAACCAAGTTAGCAATAAGTGGGCGGATGAGTTATTGAATGTTCTGTATGGTTACAAGACTATGCCAAGAACCTCAACAAGCCATACTCCTTACCAATTAGCCTTTGGATTTGAAGCATGTTACTAATTGAACTTCAAGTAAAAAGTGCAAAAGTTGGAGCTTATGACCCTTAGTATAATGATGTTAACCTTTGAGTTAATTTGGGTACTATCTACTAAGCTTGAGCATTGGTCAAAGTTCACCTCACTGCCTATCGGTAAGGAGTAGCTTAATATTATGACAAGCACATTAGATATAAGTGCTCTTGACTTAGTGATCTAGTATGCAAGAAGTTAGCTCTAAGACCTAGGGAATATTAAGAAAAGCTAACTCCAATATGGGAAGAACTAGTAGGGGCAAAGGAAGTAGTAAGGAATGGATAAGCTTATAGGTTGGAGAGATTTGATGGACAACCCATTCCTCAAACATGGAATGCTGACAACCTTAGGCCTTACTTCGAGTGATTAATTTATTGAAGAAGATATGTGAATTTTTGAATTCATGTTGAAGATGTGTGAATTTCTAATTGCGTTATTAGAATTTGTGTACATAGTGAATTGTTATCGTTTTATGGTTGACTCTTGTGAAATTGTCAATGTTGGTTGTAACTAATTTGAATGTTTATCGAGCTTTGTTCTAATGTATATGTTGTGAAATGTTGGTGTTAATTAACCACTTGAATGTTAAGGTTTTACAGTTTATTTATTGAAGTGTTCATTTATTAAACATTTCATGACTTTACCTTCTGCTTTACTTTATTGTAACCTTCTTCATATCATGAACATAATTTGTGATAATTAAGGGGCTTTCTATTGATCTTCTTTACAATGAAAATGCCAAAACACCTATAAAGCACTATACTTAAGTCTTATATTTGAGGATGACAAGAAATGGATATCTGCAAATCTCTAAGTCCATAGAAGAACTTGAACAATGAGATATAAAGCCTTAAACTCTTCTAAGGGTAAGAGGCATAGTTGCTATAAGTCCTAACGAAGAGTAATGAGCTATTTGAAAAGCTTTAAGTCATTAATTGACAATGAACATAGTGCTCTAAGTCTAATAAATAGTCAACGAGCTACTATGGACCTAAACACTCTAAGTCTACCAAATAAATGATGAGCTACTTAGAAGCTCTAAGGTACTAGTTAGTCACAAGGATGATGCTCTAAGTCTTACCACAAGTGGGGATGATGGACTAAATAGAAGCCTTAGATCACTTAATAACTAGTAAAAAGGTCTTAAAAAATCGTAAAGCGGGCACAAGTAATATATTACCTAACACCTAAAGTTAATAAATAACTATTGGCTAATACAAAAGCTAGTCAGATTTCAATTTAAGGTAAAAAGAGAAAGATAAACAAGTCATTTAAGAGACATCGACATAGGTTTAGTAGATCATATTTACATCAGATCAAGGTTGGCATCCTAACCTAAGAGTAATGAAAAGCAACAACAAAAAGAGTGACAAACGAAAAGATACTTTAATTTTTCATAAATTGATCAAAGGTTGGAGTTTGGCTGTTAGGAACTTCATTAGGGTTAGTAAGGGTATTAGAAGGAGGATTTGAAGCATGAATATTGAAGACCTTAGGATCGTTGGGAGCTACTTAGACATTAGCAGGAGTAGCCACAATGACATTAGTGCCTTTAGCAAGTTGCCCACTACTTCGATTTTAGTGGCATTCTCTTTAGTGGTGGGGGCCTCCTCTTTTTTACCTCACTTGGTGAAGTCTAAGAAACTTAGGTAGTAATTAGGGTGGTGGATCAAAATCTCCTCCCAAGCTAGACTTACCTTATTTAACATCATTTTGGCCTTAAGATTAATATACTCTTTGCTCTCCTAAATGTCCTCAAGGGCCTTTTCATAAGCCTTGTCACAATTTGAACCTTTATCCCTCTTGAGGTCTGTAATTTTGTTCCTTAACTCATCACTTATGCCTTACAAGTGGCTAATTTCTTCGGTATGTTTTCCTTTGATTTTTTGTGCTCCTTATAGGTCGTAGACTAGTTAACAGTTCTTCTTTTGCTCTTCAATTAGAGTAGCATCCTTTCCTTCCTTAAGCTTACTCTCTTAGTGTGCTTTGTCTTATAAATTTTTCACTTCCTCTAACTTTTTTTTCTCTTCCCCCCATTTATGCTGGAGCTTTAAGTGTTAGGCCTTAAGACAAACAATTTGATTTTTACAATCTTCAGCAATCTAAAAATAAAAGACAAAATGTTACCAATCAAAAAATAGATTGTTGAGTAATAAAAGTCAAAGGAATAAGTCTTACCACATTTTTCTCCTCCACTAAAGGCTTAACTATCAACAACAAGTGTTGGGAACTCTACAAAATAAAGTTAGATCAAAGGGAGATCATGACATTACTAGAGGTTGGTAAGGTGAGAACTGTTACATCATAAACCTTTGAAGCAGCTAGTTGTAACAAGCTATCAGATTCAGAGTTTTGAGAAAAGTTAATAGTGTTAGTAAGGGGACTAACATCTTCAGGAAGTTAGATACCTTGTACAAACTCTACAACGATCTTCCCATTGCCTAGGGCATAGTTAGTAGCATTTACATTTCAAAAGGGAAATAATCGAATAACCTCCCTATTTTCTTTCTTAGAAGGAGAAATTAGTCTAAGTAGAGTCACATGAACTTCCTTAATCTTCTTCAGGTCTTTAGAACCTCCATCAGGCTTATGATCTTTCTTTTGACCTTCCTTAGGAGGGATCCAACTCGAAGCACTCTACTATGAAGTTGAGTCTTTGGGTTGGATAGGTAATAGAGATAGGAACTCTTATCTATAGGGCCCATCAGTCCAATCCCTTTTCAAAGGTGGATAATCATGAGCACTCAGTTGCTTCCTCAATTTAGTAACCTTCATGGCCTTCCTTTTCAAGTTAACCTTTGTTAGCTACGCCTCCTTAATAGCCTTGGTGGTGGTAGATTTCATAGGTTGCTTCATAATAAGGTACTCAATTCACCCGAACTGTTAAAAATCTCATAAGGTACGACTTGATTGGGTTTTGGGACAAGTTTTGGAATATGATTAAAAACTCATTATGGTTATGAGACGGGTTTGGGGATTTAAGAAAAACCTATTGGGAGACTTATTACTCGATAAAAATAATATATTAATAATATAATATTAACTAAGTAAAAAGCAAATGAAAAGTGAAGTTTCTAAAATATCTATCACTATATACATCCTTATTCACATCCTCTTTCTTCTCAATGGTGCTAGCTTTTAGCCGAGCAAAAAGATCCTTTGAGCTATGGTCTTTTAGTGGCATACCTGCAAAAGAAATCAAGGAATTATGTCAAGAAAATGTTAGAATGTAGACAAAACGACTTATACATGCTTTGCTGATCACGGGTAAGGAAGACCACTTAGCTCCTAAAGTAGACATGGAGGTCCTTCCTCTTGCAAGCCTACTCAACACTATAGTGATATTGAATAGGTATCCTACAGCAAGAGATAGAATCCCCATAAAAACACCACTAGATTGATTACCTTCATTAATACCCTCAATATCTTCGCCTTGGGTAGCATTAGCGCCTTTAGGAGTTCTTACTTCATCTTTGGGGAAGGTTAAAGCACTATAAGAATACTTATCTATAATGGTGTCCGCATCCCAAAGAAACCAGTTGTTATTGTAGGCCTTGTCATTAAGGAGCAAGTTCTTCATGTTGGATTGTCTTATTGGATGACTTAAAACCATAGGGAAATCTACCTTGGTTTCAAACCTAACTACTGACCACTTTTGTTTTCATTCATGAATAAAGGGCTCTAACCCTATTAAGATCTTCCTATGAGGTTGAGCATAAATATAGAACCATCCACCACTCAAAAGTAGCAAAATAACATCACCATAGCCCTAACTTTTAAGTCTTCACAAATTCACTTAAAAGTAACTATCAATTAGTAATAATTTGGAGTTAACATGGAAGTACAGATGCAGGTGATACGTAAAATAAGACTTTTGGGAAAGGGAAAAAGAAAATATGAACTGACTTTGAAATATTTTTCAGAAAGGAAAACTTGTAATCACCTAATGAGTTAATGTGCTTATGTGGTTGAGGCATCTTTATCTTCCAACTTTGAGGGGAAGATAGGAAATTAAGTTTCAAAGCATTGAATTCTTTCTCCATCATCATACTAACAACTCCATTAGGACTCGTATTGTATTTAATGCTTGAATACAATGGAATTGCTTGGGTATTATCCTATTTATCCATTAGATATTCATCAAAGGGAGGTTTTCTAATAATCCGTGTCGTAAGGATACAAACCTTAACTAAATTGTAAGCCTTGACAAATCTCATGGACAATCACTATCTATCTTTGCTATACTAGTAAGTTCTTCTTGAGGAGGTGAGTCAACTACCTTGTTTGAATAGTCAGTTCCTAACTCCACTCTTGGGCACGAGTTGAGTTGTTTGATTGTATGGAAGACATAATTACCTTAATAATTTGATTTAAAGAAGGAATGAAGAAAGGAAAAAGATTGTAATGGTGAAACACTTGAAGAAGCAAAATGTGAGGAAGGAGGAAAGAAAAGAAGATGTGGAGTTAAGAGAATAAAAAGATGTTGAAGATTTCAGGATCTATGTGCAATGCAGTTACAAGTTATTTTTGGCCATTTGACCATACAGGCTTGATAAAAATTAGACGATTAAAATTAAATCATAGTATTAAGGGTACATGTAGGGTATGACAGATCGTATGTTTCTCAAAGATAGAAATGCAAAGTGACATCGAATAGGCACAAAACTTCCTTGATAAGTCAAATGGGAGACAGGTCGGCTATAACAGAAAATATCATGACCTTATGAATAAGGACATAATGCCTAGCTCCAATATGAGAAAGATTAGATGTCTTAAAATCACCATATGCTGAGAAAGAAAGATTAGTCTAATGAAATGCTTCCCCTCCCCTAATGAAACTTATCAAGGAGAGTTAGGGGGAAAATGATAATAGGGAAATTGCCTTAAGACATCTAGGAGTAGGATTGATCTAAAGTGATACATTTAGCCTATTGATTCACATGCAGCACCTTCTATGCCATACCTTTGATCTCTTCATCTATTGCAAATTAAAGAAGGATCATAGTCAGGATCATGGTCATGATTCATGACTATGATTCCAACCTTGATACAAGCCTTACTATTCCAGTTCACGGGCAAGGATTACACGCATGATCTTGCTATGATTCACATTAACCTCTTATTACTTTTTCCCTTTGAAAAGATCATGTCTAGGTTTATGGGCATGAACCTTGGCTATGATTCTCTTTGACTTTTGGTACTTAAAAATTTGTCAAAGTTGTACTTCTTAGCTTGAAATGTCTCATTGAAGAATTAAGGGGATTATTAAACAAATCATTGAAGACATTTTTAAAAAAATTAAGATTGAATTCTTTAATAAACATAAATTAAGAATAAAATTATTGTAACTCCATGATAGTCAACTACTAAGAAAGTGAGGTCAACCTATGTAGGAGACTGATAATGTCTGAAAAGAAATAGAAAATCGACTTAGCTAAGAAAATTAAAACAAGATAAATAGTGAAAGAAGCAAACAAAAACTTGGGCTGCTTCCTAAGGAGCATCGTTGGTTAGCATCGTTAGCTTGATGAAATCATCCTTGTTGCTTTATTTCTACTTAGATCCCACAAGCTTAAGATTTGGTTTGGTGTTTCTTGGTGAACTGTGTTGTTGCCTTTCTGTGATAGTTCTAATTAGTGACTTATTAATTTTCCAAATTCTAGAGCGATGTCTCGTGTTCCTTATGGCAGCTTTAGTAGCTTGAAATCTAGCATCTAAACTACTTATATACCTATTTAGAAGTTCTACCATGTTAGGATTCCTATTCTATTGTTGAGATTGAACGTTCTTGTTCTACTACTAACCTCCTTAGAGAAATTGGGGTGATTTCTCTAACTTGGATTGTAAGTGTTGTTAAAGGGATTATTTTATAGTATATTAGCGAGAAAATTAACTTGTTCTAAATCACCGATTTGAGTCTCATTCTGCATTAATATTGAGCTGATTTTAATTTTTCTTAGTTTAACTCATACTAAGCTCAATCCGCTTATTATAGATTACTTGATGCTAAATTAATGAAAAAAAAAACATTTTTCTTTTAAAAAATTAAAAAAAAAAAATGGAAAAATCAATAGGAGTCACCAAGTTGCCCAAAATTAGTAGAAAAGAAAGATTAGGGTTTTTAGGTAGAAAAACCTAATCTAGCCACTAGTCCATGAATTTTTTTAAAACTTATTTTTTATAAAATTAACTAAAAATTCTAAATTTAAAGGCTAATCTATTAAGACAAAGTTACCATATAAAAAATGAAAAATGGAATAAAATGAAAAAATGGCTATTCTATTTTTTTAAAGAATTTTCCTAAAAAAATGAAACAATTTTTTTTCATTTTCTTATAATTTCTCTAGAGGTGCCTACACACTTAATAATTGGAATTAAATCAATATAGTTCTATATTTTTAGAAAATTTTATTATGTCAAAGTATTTTATTTTTGAAAAATGGCTAAGTTTATGTTCTTCTCCATTTATTTTTTATTAAGAAATTAAGAAAACCTAATTTTTCCTTGATTTTTAAAAACCTTAATAAAAACCTAACTTTAAATAAAACAAATAAAAAAATTTGACTTTTAAGAAAAACTACTAAGTAACAAAATGCATATTTTATTTTTGAGAAAAATCTTGAAATCACTAATTTTCTAAAAAAAAAAATGCAATTTTTATGCGAAATATGTAATTAAAAAAAACGAATTTTTTTAAATGTGAATTTTTATGAGAAAAATTGGCAATTTATATTTTAAAACTTGCAATTTATGCCAAAAATGCAATTTTTATGGTAAGTATGCAATTTTTACTCTAAATAGGCAATTTATCCTAAAAATGATAAAAATACGATTCTAATGATAAATATGCGAAAATATAAAAGCAAGTAAACAAGGATTTGCACAAAAAACTCATATTAGTATAATTATACACAAAATACCCTAATTGTACCAATAGTTAATATTACACATGTCAATTAAATATAGACATTGAGAAATTCACAAAATAGGAGTAGATAATAAAAAACCAATAATTATAGAAACTAACAATTAAAAGTAAAAACTAAAGACTTGCACAAATATAAACAAAGTTAGTATGGTTTTTTATTATATTTAATTATGTAGAAAATAAACAAACTAAATAAAATAAATTAAAAAAAGGAAATAATAAAAAAAAAAAAACCGACTAGTATACACTAGTTAAATCAAACAAGAGAGAAGATAAGGCGTATAGGTCAAGATTTAGTCTGGGTTTAGAGCTCCACGTGGGTTGGGTTAGCTTGTACTCCAAACTTTAATAATAACGGCCTCTAAGCTTCATATAGAGTTTTCCAATCATGAAAGTGAATGGGAAATTTGATTTTACGAGAAATTTATTAGCAAAAGTTAGTTTAAGATAAGCACCTTAGGTTTTGATGGTTGTTTTAGTAGTTTTTGAAATCAGGTGGCAGCAATGGTGTTTGGACGTTACAGTTGGGGTTGGTTCTTATGGTTTTTAGGTGCTAGGAATTCATTGGTAAGGTTAATTTTTTAGATGGGGAGTAGTGTTTAGAGGTGATTCATGAGTAACCTTATGCAGTGGCTAGGTTTTGGTATGTAGATTGGGTTATTGGTCATGGATGAGCCTAAAACTAGTTGGGTAGTGTGGATGTTTTTTACTACTATAGAGTGTATGTATGCATTAAGGTAGGCCGACGGGTTGAGGATGATGGAGAAGAGTAGTGATTATTGGGTTGTTTTAAGGGTCTAAAAGCTTATTCTAATCCTTTCTCAAGCTTCTTTTTATAATTTTTCAATCAAATCTACTTAAGCTCAAGGAGTAATCTTTGGTGGTGATTCATGAGTAACCATGTGTGATGGCTACGTTGGTTTGTAGATTGGGTTACTGATCATGGATAAGCTTGAAAATAGTTAGGTTTGGTTGCTTGGTCGATGTAGAGTGTGATGGTATGGATGTTTTTTCCTACTATGATGTATGTGTATGCACTAGGGTGGGCCAACGAGTTGAGGATGATGGAGAGTGATGGTGATTAATCAAGCGTCTAAAAGCCTGTTCTAATCCTTTCTCGAGCTTCATTTTATAATTTTTCAATCAAATCTCCTTAAGCTCGGGTTTAATCATATGTAGATAAAGGGGTGTATGTAGATTCGCCAAATCTTATTTTGATAGTTTTTATCCTAAATTCATGTTAGATTTGTTTGTATTGCTAATGATTTACCTATGATTTTGTTAAATTCACAAAAAATAAAAAATTCTAAGGATTTAGCCTAGTCCAATGCTAAGATTCGCATTTTAGAAAGCTCAAGTTTTCCTTCACTTTCCCTAACTTATTCGGTCAAAAAGAAAATGAAGGAAAAAAAAAATTTGCTTACATGCTTAGCATGTGTCTACATCTAGGTCCCCTCATGTGTGTTGTAGGATTTGAACCTATAACCTTTGTTTACATGCCCATGCTCTTAACCAATTAAGCTATGCTCATTTCCTTTACATTTTATGCACTTAAATTATATTTAAGCCTTTTCAAACAAGTCACAATTTTCATTTTATCTTTCAAATACAAGCCTAATGACCCAAACATATGAAGATAACCAAAAGCATACAATCTAAGGATTTTTAACAAAAGTTCAATTTAATAAATCTACGTCCTTGTTTAATTTGCCCAATTATTACTCAATAAAAAACACACTTTTATGATTCCAAAATTTTACTAGATTTTTCCCAAAATATTTTTCTATGTAAGCCCAATTCCTAAAGATTCAAAATTTACTAAATCATTTATATATTATTAATCATTAAAATTGCCTAATTAGACCTTAAGTGGCTTGTTGACCTATGTGAAATTCCTTTGATACTTTTTACTTTTAATTTTCCAATTTTTCTATATTTTTTCAATTTTCAATTTTTTTCTAGACACTTTTTTTATTTTTTATTTTTGTATTTTTATGTTAACTTGGCTACAAAATAAAATATCGATAAAATGGTGGCAATAATAGGGTGTCTACAACCATATGTGCGACTTCATTAAGCCTTCTATTTTCTTACTAGGATTTTACACTTGAGCTATCAAAGTTATAACTGAATCAACTTCAAATTTTCTAGCAACTTTCACCTTAACCCTTACATTATCTTATTGGAATTGTTCATAGCCATGCCCTTAATCAACATTTAGGCTTCATCTAGTTTCCTAGAACTTAGAGTGCCTCTTGCTATGGTATCGATAATCTATTTAGTAGGGTGATTGAGGCCATTGTAGAAAGCTGAGATTCACATCTAAAATGGGAGTTTGTGATGTGAACATTACCTCAAGAGATCGTTAAATCTCTCCCATGCATTGTACAATGTCTCACCATCACTTTTAGCATAAGATGATAAATCATTCCTAAACTTAGCCATTCTAGCGAGTGGAAAATATTTTCCTATGAAATTCTCAACTAATTCATCCCATGTAGTAATTGAGCCTCTTGGTAAAGAATTCAATTATTGCTTAGCCTTACCTTTAAGCGAGAAGGAAAATATCCTTAGCTTAACTGTCTCGTCTATTACCCCATTGATTGTGAAGGAGTTGTAAATCTCTAAAAGGCTTGAAAGATGAGTGTTTAAATCCTCATTAGCTAATCCATCAAATTGAATAAACTATTGCACCATTTGAATCACATTTAGTTAAATATGAAAATTAGCCGCTTGAACTGTAGGTCTAGTAATACTAGAGTTAGCCCCAATTATTATTGGCTTGGAATGCCTCAACATGGTCTTGTTGGCATCCTCATTATTCATAGCCATGCCTTCTTCCAATTCTTCTTTTTCTTTTGACTCTTCCTTGAATCGAAGTAGAGAATCTTGATTTGTTAAATCTATTGTTTCACACATTGTCTTATGTAGAAGAACAATAGTTTTCTCAATCTCAGCATCAAATTCTATAAGATTTTTTCTACTACACCTAGTCATATACTAAAAACATACGTAAGTCATTGCCAACTAAGAGAATAAGACATAACAAGAAAAGGACATATAAATAAAAAAATCAGTTATAATAGCTGGTTAAGGGATTTTTTCTACTATCTAATACTTTCCCTTAGTAGGCTCTTTAGCAATGGCGCCAAAAAGTTGATGAGAGGCAAATGCACCTATCAAGTTATAGTACAGTAAATTGATTTGAGTCTTAGTTGTTAATCCCTTAGGGGACTATTAAATTGGAGGAAATACTAAATTACTAGCAATTCTTGCTATGTCCAATCGTCTAACTTAACAATTAAGAATCAGATGCATTAGGTAAATTTTAAATTAATAAAAACCTAACTAATAAAACAAATAAAAGAAACAAGAACAAGAAAAAGGAAAGTAAATTAAATTATTAAAGAACATGTAATACTTAGTAAAATTATTATTTACTACTTAACCTTATGTAACTTTCAAATGTCAATTACTTAGTGGATTGTAGGAATTCCTAATATGAGTACGTTAGAATCATTTCAACAAATCGATTTCTAACCTTAAGTATATCTTACCTAAATTGCTTCTACAAAAAATATTCTAAGATCACATTATACTCTTGAATTCTACTATTAGATGCGTTAATTCAGAGAAACCAAATAGTCAAACCTTAGTCTATTTAATAACTTCTAATTACACTAATCTATTTACTATAGGATCTTGCAAACTCTATAACAAACTCAAACAATAAATCAATAGCTGGTAATATTGATTTAAAGGCAACAATTACAATATAATTAGATCACAAAAAGCAATATCATTGATTGAAAAGCAAAACAATATCACATAAAGGATGTAGGGTTCAATAATAATTTATTAAGAAGAGTTAAATGAAAACATGAAAAGTAAACTAATAAGTACAAAGGGAAGAGAAGAATAATCCTAAACTCTATTTTACCCTACTTACTCTTCCTTTTGGCATACTATAAAACTTGACCTAGGCTCTTAATTATAATGCTCTTAACTGTTTACTTTGGTGTTAAATACTATACGATTTTGTTCTTTAGTATATCTACTTTCCAAGAGGTCACCTAACTTTGGAGTACTCCCCTACTGGGTAAGATTAATTTTAGAGTTTTAACAAACTCCAAGCCATTATATCAAAAGGTGTTTCGATGGTTACAACTTTGTTATCTTTTATTTAAGGGGTATCACGATCTAGTCCCTTTATAGAACTAACATCTTCGTTAGTTTCATCACACAAGTCTAATATCATTACTAGGTATGGAGGACTTTATAAGAGCTCCCTTGTATGAAGAGGTGCCCTTATCCTGTGGCACTTCATTCTGTAAGGCACTTAGCTCCCCCACTTTTGGCTGGTGAATTACTCTAATACTATCTATAATAACCAGATTGAAATTCCTCATATTAAGGTATTATCTTCTCTAGCGTTAAACAAAATACAACATTATCTCTTAGTGTGATTGCTTCCTAGGAGGTTACTCATCTTAAGAGTGCTTCCCATTAAGCATGCTAACTTTGAAGTTCTAATAAACTTGAAGCCGTTACACAAAAATGTGTTTCGATGATTAGAGTTTTATCTCTTCTATTTAAGTGGTATCATAATCTACACTTACTTACAGAACTAACATTCTCATCAATTTTGTTATACAAGTTTAGGGTGCTTACTAGATAAAAGGGCTTTAGAGGTGCTCCCTTATAGGCTTAAGAGGTGTCCCTCATCCCTTAGCACTTTATCTTGTTTGTCACTTAACTATATCACTTTTGGTTAGTGGACATAAACTACCCTAATACCACTTATATTTACTTGATCAAAGCTCCTTACATTAAGGTATTTTCTATTTTGATATCAAATGTTGCATAGATTTATCTCTTGGTGTAGCTACTTCTAATAGATACCCCATTTTTGCCTTGCTTGATTCCATCTATAGTTTAAAAATCCCTACATTTTAGAAAAATGCTTACATATTGAAAAATACCAAATAAAAAAAGTTAAAAAACACAAAAATTTTGAAAATGAGAAAAAAAAAAGATTAAATGGGAAAAAACAAAGAAAAATACAAAAAAAAAACCAAAATAACTAAAATAATACCAAAAATGAAAAATAAGAAAAAAATATTCAAAAGGAAGAAAAAAAAATTGAAAAAATAAATAGGAAAACTTAAAAATTAAAAAAAAATTCACAAAAGTATTACACAATAGTCTATTTAGGTTGATTTAGGGTGTAAATAGTTTTCTATGGTCAACAACTATTTCTAAAGTCAAAGTAAATATATGCGATTTGGTTGAATTACAAATTTCGAACAATAATGTATATTTATTGCAAATCATTTTTTTTTTTTGCCTAGTTTTGGTTTGCTTATTTTAAAATATTTTAAGAATACATAATTTTTTGCAAAATAAAAAAATCAAATCCATCAACTAATAAATGGGTATATCTTGTTCTTGAGTCAAAATTAGCGAAATTGGGAATATTCTTGTATTATGCCATTAGATATTGACAAAAAATGTACAAAAACATCCTCCTTGAGCTATATGCATCTTTGATTTTCATTATTTAATGTAAAACACATTTGATTTTAGCTAAACAAAGATGGAATTGAGATACACATTAGAAACTTACTCAATTCATCAAGATTTGATCTTTCTCCAAATTGAATGTTTCTTAGACTACAATTCCAACCTAGCACTATAAATAGTGGTCCTCTTTACTCATCCAAATAACACCTATGCATTACAAACTTTACAATTGCATACAAATGGTACTTTCTCACTTTACTTGCAAGAACTGCTACATTCACTCTCTCTCTTTGATTTCTCTCATTATAGAGTAAATCAATGTAAGATAAAATAGTGGAATAACCTAAATTAATCCTAGATCGTAGCTCAATAGTTGGTTTGACGCAACTTGGTGTAAGGTTGGAGTAATTTGAAGGTTGAAGATGGGAGTGCAATTTTAGGGTTTCTTCATTATCAAGTTGAAGTTTTTAGGGAAATTGAAGAAGGTAGGCTT
Organism: Lumnitzera littorea; assembly: GCA_024138015.1. Classification (NCBI taxonomy): domain Eukaryota; kingdom Viridiplantae; phylum Streptophyta; class Magnoliopsida; order Myrtales; family Combretaceae; genus Lumnitzera; species Lumnitzera littorea. The sequence goes on from JAMXBB010000008.1 coordinate 65,756,006, forward strand.
AAGTTTTCTAGAAATTCATGTGGGCGTCTCGAAGAGGGGTGTCTTAAGTGTTCATAGCCACCAACATTGTCTTAAGAATTGATTAGAAACCACCTGAACCATTTATAGATTCGTTGCTCACTATGAGCCAGTTTTAGATTCTTATTCAATGTGCATTATCTTGTTTAGAAAATAAAAAAAAATAGAAAAAAGGTGTTTTGATCTTTTGTTGTTATGATTTCACTTGAATGTTGATTAATTTTAATTTGCTTTGTATAATGTTTGTTAATTCTTAGTTAATATGCTTGGGCTTTAAATAAAATAATAGACATGTTTGCATAATTAGGCTTTAATAAATAAATAATTGGCATGATTAGGTTTTAGTAAAATAATTAGCATGTTTAGGTCTTAGTTACTAAATAAATTAGTGTCTTTTGCCAAGTTAATTGAACAAGCATGTTGATTTAAATAAGCTTGTTTTTGCATGATCATATTGCTAGAAATAATTAAAAAGTCTTAAAATATTTTATTGCACTTGTCAGTTAATTAGTAACATAGCATGTTAATGATGTATTTGTTATTAGTATGTTGTCCCTAATAAAATGTTATGTTTGCATGTTTTAATTTGCATGAGTTAATTCAATAAACTTAATTGCATGATATACTTAGCTTGCACAAATAAGAATTATTCTAAATCATTTGTATTGTTATGTGTTCTTTTTGTGTGTTATAGCTTATTTCATATTGTTTAATTTGCATGAATAGTTGGTTCTTTTCAAAATAATAGAATTTTTATTTTTCTTTTTTGATGAAGTTTCTACTACATAAAGAAAATTGTTTATCATAAATAAAAAACAAATTGGTTTTTCTCATAATTTAGGAATTTCTTCGAAGTTCTCTAAAAGTGGACCAAAAATCCACTTTTTTAAATTAATAAAATTTAATGAATTTAAAGTGATAAGAATTTTTTAAAAATATAATGAATCAACAAACTAAAGTTTTTCTAAAATTTAGAAGTATATGGACTTGATCTTGCCTGTAGGTATGCAAGTGCTTCGAGTAGCCTAAATAAAATTTAAAAAAAAAAAACTTTTCTCCCTTTTCAAGTTTTTTCCATATATATATGTATGTATGTACGAATGTATGTATTTGTAAAGCACTTTTATCTTCAAAAGATCATTTTTGAAAAAAGAAGGATTGATGGCCCTTTAATTGTTTCATGGATCTTTCCATTGAAACCTTCGGGTTTTTAATAAGATAGGCCTCAAGGATCTCCAACTTCTTTTTTTAAATTATTTTTTTAGAAAATATGTAAGCTAGAGGCTGAAATTAAGGCCTATTTGTCCAATAGACCTTAATTTTAATATTTTCCTAATCTAGATTAGGTGGTGCCCTCTTTTAAAAAATATTTGCAAAAAATGAGGTATTTTCTTAACCTAAGTGAGAGACTTTTGTTGAATGGACCTAGTTAATTAAAGTTATGTTAAGAAAAAGAGGAATCTAATTTTCAACTCAATACTTCCTAAGATGTCACCCATCTTGGAATACTTTCTACTAAGCATACTTAACTTTAGAGTTTTAATAAACTTCAAATTGTTACATAAAAAGACACCTCAATGATCATGTTTAGAGCACATATTTAGTAACATATATTAGTATACTCATATTCCTTAAGTAAGATGTATATTTGGTGAATATACCTGTTCTTGGAATGTAGTTTTCTAACATATTATTATCTTTATATATTAAATAATTTATATCTAAGATCGCAATATGTATCAAAACTCACCATTCGAGTTACTGATAATAGTTTTTATATTTATCCTTTCCTAGCTATACCTTTTCAGTGCCATGTTTTGATAATTATGCACCTTTATTCTATATCCAAGATAACTTATAAAAAAAATGGAGTCTCATAACTAAAAATGTACTTTTCACTATATAAATTTATGGAAAGTACGGTTACGTTTCCGCAATATTTTCTTTCGTTGAAATGCCTTATGTAAAGTTGTTAAACCAGTTTCAACTATATAAGGCTATAATATAAGTTTATACGTGAAGCTATAACACAGATTTTGAAGCCGAGCAAAGTAAATGTTGTGATGCCCGGTATACGAGAGAAAATCACTTGTTTATCATTAAAATTAAAAATAAATTATAAAAATATAAATTACATGAAAAAAATTACTAAATTATTAAGTCTATATGAATTTTAAGTAAAGGTCTAAAATGTTGCTTAAAAATAAAAGGAGCCAGTAAAGGATTTTAAAAGGTGTTTTTCAAGCCTAAAATAACATCAATTGAGTAAACTTAGATTGCTTTGTTATGGTACTCAAAAATTAATTCTTAGAAACATATAATAATAAGAAAATTTTTTTTAGATCAAAAGTTATGCCTATTTAATTATAACCATGAAAAATGATCTAATTTATTATTAACCAACGTTATATTGCATTTATTATGTAATAAATGTCTAATATGAATAGATCGCATTTTGGTAATACGATATAGTGCTTCTATCACTCTAATTTTTTTAAATTAAGTTAAACTTATATCGGATTTTTGCAATGCGATAATATGCTAATATTAGTATCGTATTTCTAATATGCAATATAGTCTTAATAGTATTTTACTATTATCATATTTTTCAAATGAGAGTTTCATATTATTAGAGGTATCGTATTTTAAAGATGCGATATAGAAATACAATAATATGTTAATACTAATATTGTATATCTACTTTACAATATACTTTTAATAGTACTTTACTATTATCGTATTTTTTAAATATGAGATTCATATTAATATAGATATCATATTTGAAAAATATGATAATAGTAAAATACTATTAAGACTNATTAACCAACGTTATATTGCATTTATTATGTAATAAATGTCTAATATGAATAGATCGCATTTTGGTAATACGATATAGTGCTTCTATCACTCTAATTTTTTTAAATTAAGTTAAACTTATATCGGATTTTTGCAATGCGATAATATGCTAATATTAGTATCGTATTTCTAATATGCAATATAGTCTTAATAGTATTTTACTATTATCATATTTTTCAAATGAGAGTTTCATATTATTAGAGGTATCGTATTTTAAAGATGCGATATAGAAATACAATAATATGTTAATACTAATATTGTATATCTACTTTACAATATACTTTTAATAGTACTTTACTATTATCGTATTTTTTAAATATGAGATTCATATTAATATAGATATCATATTTTAAAAATATAATATATGATTAATATTTAATAATTTTTTTATATAATTTATAATTATATATATATTTTTAAATATCGATAGATACGTGTTTCGCCTTAGTATATGGTTTGAATGTACTGGACCTTAATGATATAAGTGAGCACGTCCCAAACAGTCCCATCCCAGGTATCATACGATGCTTACGAATGTAAGGAATAGGTTATAGGTGTGATGTTTTAAGAAAGGTTATGAAGAAAAGCGTAGCATACTTTGGAAAGTTTGAACAGGTATGCGTTGGATGGAACTCTTAATGTGATATGAACTATAAATACGGTGCAAGTAGGGGTTCCGACAATATAATAGCTTGTTGGAAACGGTGATTGAATGGTTTCCGTTATGACATCTATTGTGAATGACAAGAGTAATGACATGATGTTAGCAAATGATTGATGGTTAAATCCTTATCCTTAACGATGACGTAACAAACTAGATGGCACCAATTTTGAAGTTATAGATTAATTAGATACTTGGAGAGGTAGGACATTGCATATAATGCAATAAAATATAAAATAAATCTGATGATAATGAATGTAATGGTTAAAAATTTTAAAGTATAAGAAAGATAAAGTAGCAATTTTGAAGGAAATTTTACTTAATGTGGAAGTAACTAACCAATTTTCATTATCTTAAGCTATTTATAAATATATCAACATGAATTACGGTAAAACAATTATAAATTTATTGTGTAATATAATATAAAATAAATATGATAGTACGAAACTATAAGCAGTTTTCACTATGTTTCTTATATATTTAATCCATAACAAATTAGAAGTGTTATCCATAATGAAGGAAAGGTAGCCTAAATTTTTTTTTATTTCATTTCAAAAAGAAATAATCATTTTCATATATATTTTGTCCAAAGCTTATCGACAGTTCATTTTGTATCTATATGATATACTCTTTGCCAGTTTATCAATTATAAAGATGAAAAAATGTAATAGTAGCCCTCAGATTATACAATTATATCTTAAAAGATTTATTGTGTGTTTATGATATTATATCAAAATAAAAGTACCCTTTGTCAAGATTTTAATTAATAAAATTTAAAATAAATGGGATCATATATTAAAGTTGTAGGCATTTGTAAACTAACATTACATAACATGAAAACTCTAATGTTTAGATACTTTTTATTATATTAATTACGGATTACCACTTTAGTTTTGTTACTACCACCTAGACTAGCATAGACATTATTTCACATATTCTTTAAAAATTAAGATACTAAATTGTCATCTTTTGATGATTTTTTTTTTTTTTTTTGTTTTTCTATTCCCTTTTCAAGTGGAAGGTATCTATACCTTAACTTGGAAATGCGGAGGCTTAACAGACAGATATTTAAGTTTTAAGCCATGGGACAAAACATTGCCCTAAGTGCGGGAAGCTCTTTTATGCGTATTGGTTTATATTAAGTGGAGTGTGTCCTTTGTGATAATTAAGGAAGTTGGGCAGATTAATTGTAGTTATACACGTGGAAAAGAATTAGTGGCTTGAAATGGAGAGCTCTAACTGTAAGGGGCTTGGTCTTACATCTTTAGTCTATCCCCTAACTAAACGGCGTTTGCTACTCTGCGGGCTTGGAATCCTCCATTTTCAATGCAACGCTTTACTTTCCCACCCATTATTTCAAATCCAGGATCCTTAATTAAAGGAGAAAACAACAAATAATCAACCAAAAACGTAAGGATTTTTTATGCAATTAATTACTCTCCATAATGATTTAGTAATAATTATGAAATTAAGTAAAGGGAATTGCCACAAAAGGTGGCCTCTTTTTTGAGGTTATGATAAAGCTACCAACACTGAATATCGACTCAAAATCCACAGGCCAAAAGGAAAGAAGAAAAGCTGTTTTTCATGCCATAATTGTTCCTGCCGAAAGAACAAAATGAGTAAAAAGAAAACACAAACCGATCGAATCATTAATAGCATTTATTCGGTTCTTAGTGGAGTTAACTCTGGGTAATTCTTTTTGGGGAAACACGCTCAGGGGCTGACATATCGATGACGGTATCCATGTGTCTATTAGCTATTGGTTCTAATTTGACAGTCAAATGCTATTATGGAAATGATTAACTATTCATTAATTTTTCTCGTCGTTGGAACAACTCGGCAGTTTTCTCGACTTGGGCCAAGGAAGCAACCGGTTAATTTTAGCAATGTCGTAGGAAATTCCTAGAGAGGCCTTATAATCAATATGGATTGTTTAAATTACTCATAAAAAGAGAACGGCTTATGTAAGTTCATTAGTTCAATATTTAATTTTTCAATATAAAGATGAAAAAATGGTGAAAGAAAAAAAAAAAAATATATATATATATATATATATATTGAGCTATATAATATGCGGATCTAAAATTTTTAATTGAATATACTAGGAGCTTTTTATAAGAACGTCACGTTATTGTAATGTTATAATAAATTATATATAATTTCAGTAAATCATATTATTACCGATATAATGGAAGCTACTAATAACTTTGTTTTTTTTTTTTTTTAAATTAGATTTTAGTAAATTATATCTATCCATAGAAAAAAGAAAAAAAAAATCTCAGTAGTTTTTATTTTATTATTTATGACATAATTTACTAAAATTAGATATATTTTACTGTAATATTACAGTAACGTGACGATATTATAGAATTTTCATCCTAAATGTTTGTTTTTGCATTAATAAGGTAGGCTTTCTTAATTGATCACACAGGAGGAAAAAGAAGACTATCTTTATTCATTTTTATCAAATAAAAATCAGGAGAAGATGTGGGTTAGAACGAGTAAGAGAGGGGGGGGTGGGAGGGGGTGTTGGTGTTGGAGTGGGGAGGCAAGTTATGCATGCGTCGGACACGTCATGTCAGTTTCCACTAATATTCGCTTGGCAAATCTTGATGAAAGAATTTGTTTCTTTGAACGTAGCTTGGTGGAGGAGTGCTTGTCACCTACTCCTTCATTGTCTACGCTTATTCCCTCTCTCTGCCCCTCCCCCTCTCTATAATAAAACGTACAAACCAAAAATAAGCAACAATCGTATGATACTCCATCACTTTTGTTTACGCTAATTAGCCTTCTTTGTTTTTCATCACCATTTCCATTTGGGTTGATGGAGAGATACAAGTGTAAGTTATGCTTCAAGAGATTCAGTAATGGAAGAGCCTTAGGAGGTCACATGAGGTCTCACGTGATGATGATGAATTTAACCCAAGAACTACCACGGAATGAACACGCCGATTCAGCTTCATCACCATCCCTATCATCTCCATTTGAAAGACGAAAACAACAACAGGATAGCACCCGCAACGGTAATGATGACAGTCAACAAGGTTATGTATTGAGGGAGAATCCAAAGAAGAGTGTTCGTTTAGTATATCCTGAATTTTCATTTAACAAGAATATGTCCAGTTCAGCGTTTGTTCAAGATATAGAGAGTGAAACTGAGTCATCCAAGAACGACCCAACAAGAAGGAAATCAAGAAGGATTAGAAATTCCAATACTTTCGTCCGTAATCATCAAAAGGAGAGCAGAAAGAAGATGAAGCTTGAGACTTCATGCAAAAAGGAATCATGGACCGAGCCTGAACCAGTTAATTCTTCAATCTCTAGTGTAACTACTGAAGAAGATGTTGCTTACTGCCTCATGATGCTCTCAAGAGATAAATGGAAAACAAACAATCAAACCGAATCAGTAGAAGAAGAAGAAGAGGAGGAGAAGGAGGAGGAGGAGGAAGAATTAGAAGAAGTCGATGATGACGATGTGGAAGATGAGGAGGAGCGCGATGAGGATGAGGATGAGGATGAAGAAGAAGGCGATTTAGAAGCGTTTGAGATATGTAGAAGAAGCACTAGTGCACGCGGTAAGTATAAGTGTGAAACGTGCAAGAAGGTTTTTAAATCGTATCAAGCATTGGGTGGTCATAGAGCGAGTCATATGAAAATTAAGCTAAGTACTCATCCTAATAAAATGAATAGTCATGAGATAGAGCATGTGGCTGATTCCAAAATTCAAGAATATGAATGCCCATATTGTTTTAGAGTCTTCTCATCTGGACAAGCTCTAGGTGGTCATAAAAGATCTCATGGTCCTGGTGGTGGTTTGAATAATATTGCAGTTCCTGAAACAAGGGCCAAAAGAACAGTGGAAATTGCCATGATTGATCTTAATCTTCCTGCACCGGCTGATGACGATCATGATGGTAACGGTGGTGAGTTTGAATTATCTGTTGTATCAGATTCATCTAGCAGATGATTTTTTTTTTAATTAATATCAGGAAAAAGGTTTACTTAAGTTTTTTAAAAGATTTATGAGTATTAATTAGGTAGAAGTTAATTTCAATCATTGTTTTGATGCTGTATTAGATTATGATGTTGTTTTAGTAGCATGGATCATTACTTTCTAGAATGTTGTCTGAACTCAACAATCAATTTTGTCGTTCGATTTTCAAGAATATTGAGTTGTTGGACGTTTCGAATGAAGATTGCACTGGTTCTTTAATTTTTGCTGGTTTTTATTTTTTATGATTATTACTATTATTATCGTTATTTACTTGCCTAGTGGAAGCTGAAAACTAGGATTTTGTTGACTTAGCTCTTGCGTTTCAGTTTCCAGCTGTTGTAACCAACCATGTCATTGATAGACACATTCAATATGGCCTTAAGAATGTCAAAATCAACAAGGCTATCCTTACTGAAGTTCCTCAAAACTATTTTTGTTGGAACTTTTTGACTGTATTCATTAAAAACACAAAAAAAAAAAAAAGAAAAGAAAAGAGAGAGAACAAATAATTTATTTTTTTTTTGCCTGACAATTTGCAAATATAAAACCTTACGAGCTATCAAAATTGATACAAAATTGATACTACCATTCATTTTATCATTGATTTGATCATATTTAAATCTAAATCATTAATACTCAATAGTTTAAATTTAAAAATATGAAAATGAATATTGAGATGATGAATCAAATCGGTTCTATTAAAATAAAGGATCAAACCGTAAAATCTCTCCTACAAATTAAACCTTGTAGAATGTTTTCATTTTCTTTTTTGTTTCCCTAAATTTTAAATTGATAAATGCGGCATGTTATCTCCCAGCTGATAATATATACACACACCAGGCGAAGAAATATCAGAAATGAAATATAAAGTGAAAGATATTATTGAAAAGAATGAGACCAGGAAAGACGTGATGCATTAAGTTGCTGGAATCCCCATCTAGCTCGTGTAAGTATTTTTAAAATTTTCACTAACTTGAGGATCCTAATTGCAAGAATCCAAAAAATTGATTACATGTTATAAATATAAGTAAGAGTTCAGATGCGGAAAAGGGTTGGCCGCTAATTGTTATGCTCGTAAGGACTCTAAGCACGAAACTCGAACCAAATGGTTAGAATTAGATAACTAAACTACTCTAGACAGAAGCGAATTTCTAACTAAGTTTAGGTTATTTGTATTTAAGCTTGTGTTTGATTCTAAGATAATAAAGTAAAAATAAAGCTACTATATGACCCTAGGCGCCATTTTTGAAGGAGATGAAAGAGTTTCAGCATCTACTAAAATGATTAATAAATGGAATCCTTCATATTTAAAACAGCTTTTTTTTTAGTAAATACCATGATGCTTGCTAGAGACACTTGTCACAAACTCTCATGCGATCAGGATGATGGGATAAAAAGGTTTTGCAATAATTCTAACACACATGTTCGTAATAATAAAATCAGAATCTTGAATGCCACGGGAGTAGCAGCCTGCTTCCCCAAGACCTTTTCTATAACCTTCAAGAAGATCTTGGCGTTCAGAAAGCGGAGCGGTTATATCATCTCCAAATTGAGGAGCCTTAACTGTATCCGAGAATGTAACTAAATCCACGATATGTCATTCTCTAGATGTTAGGATCTTGACAGAAGTAATCATGTATTAGTCATGCGAGTATGGCATTATATTGATATTAGGTAGTGATGTAAAAATGATAATGTGATAATTGGAGAGTGAATAATAAGTAAGAGAAATAGACAATCCTTAAGTCTCGGATGCATAAATAATAGATAAGGGAACTTAAGAAATCTTGAGCAATTGAGATTGTTTTTTGTTTGAGTACTCCTTTAATCTTAAAGAGCTAAGGTTTCATAGTAGAACACTATTTTTCTGATCTATAAGGTTGTGCTAATTGAGGAGTGGTTAAGTATTTATAAACTCTTAAACTTAATGATATCAATTGGATTGTCTTTGGCAATTGATGGGTAAGATGGTATTTTACTCACTCCATAATTATTTAGAATGAACTCGGAAATGGCCAAAAGCTAGTAGCTTTTCTCATGGTGTATGAGCTTACCTAGGAAAGCTTAGAGATGGATAGACTAATCCAACGATCTTTATTTCGTGTTTACTAAATTAAATCTTCCTAAATTATTCTAAATGTATACTAGATTCCTTGAGCTCTCTTACCTAACCCATGGAGTCTAACCAAATAAGTAATGGGATTAGTCTAATAATAAATATGACAATCTTCAATTCTTCTATATTTTGGTCCTTAATCAAAATTCTTAGATGTAGTTTAAGTATTTAAGATATTAATTACTTACTTTGAATAACTAGATCATTACTCAGTGCATGTGCACTTACGAGTAGTTGCATTGTTGTTAAGTAAGTTGGCTAAAGACTTTATTTTGTTGATAGATTATAGTCTGGGAGCTTAACGTTAGCACTGCAAACTCTATAAGGAAACTCTATATATTGCATATTTTCATGTGCTGGCTTGTTGCATGGTTTCATTGTGCGCCTTGCTTTTAAGCTTATTAGAGTGATATTGCCTTGAGGCAATAAATCTTCTCTAAAAAGCACCTTTTTCTATGCGAGTTGATTCACCTTTATTTGACTCGTGTGAACTCTGTATCTCACCAAGTTGACAAGCTTTGCATTAGTGAGTTTAATTCTTCCGGTCTTGGTCCGTAGAGGTAAACTAGTAAATATACCATGTGTATATTCGTTCTAAAAGAAACGGGATTCCATCATTTACCATGGTTTTAACCCCTTTTGTAGAAGGCAATACACTTCCTTCGGTGACGTATGAAACGAACTTGGGCCAATTTGCTTATCTTTTCCATATATTTATCATACGGCAAATCAGTTCTCTATGAGAACTAACAAGAGCTCCAAATATTCATGGTATAAGTGGATGCCTCCGTGCGAAATTACTTCAACATACTTTGTCTTTTCATATGATACTTATGCATGTGGATGAGACCTTTAGGTATCATGTGCTTTCTTTTTTCTTCATAAGCTAAAAACATGACAATGAAATAATTCAGGTCATTTTTTCTTCTTTTCCGTTTTAATTAAACACAAGATATAGAACGAGAATAAGTAAATCTCTAAAGTGCTATTCTCCCTTGCAAACCACACCAAAAAGAAAAAAACAATTCCTAATCTTTTTTTTTTTTTTTTTAAATCTTACGTTGCCAAGTATCTCACTCCAACCAAAAAAATAAAAAAATTCACTAATAAGATTTTACTTTTGATTTAAGTACACTCTAATATATATATATCAAATTCAACTCCAAATATTCATACATCATGCGAGTCCATCAATTTCCAAATTTAAATAATTTTCTTATCTTTTAGTTGCATCTTTGTAGCTACATATTATATATATATAAATACACATGACAATCACTAATATATATATTTTTTTATAGTCCATACTCACATCATCCAAACTCAGATCTTCTACTAACAGGTTCAAATGGATTAATACTTTGAATTACGATACTCTTTTAGAGGAAGTACCTAGCAATTCCAAAACTTATCAAGTCACATTCGTTTACAATAATGTTTTAAGCTTGAGTTGCTATACTCTTTCAGAGAAAGTACCGAATAATCAAGTCATCAACCTCTTTGTTTTTTGTCTAAATTTCTCAAACTTTACGATTGTTAACAGGTTTTTTGTGAACTCAAGGCGAACAAAGGGCGATAGTACTTGCGCTCTGATTTGTTGCTGTCACATATAATAACAACAGCCATCCATAGAGGAATTCAGGTTTGTGTTAACTTGTCTTCCCTCCTTTGCTGTTATTAATTCTCCTTAAAAAAGTTATCGAGCATGTCCTTTCTCTAGGATGTGGGCACTCCTTTTTAGATGAGTTGCTTTCTATAGAAATCTTTTTCGTTCTCTTCGATGGTTGCTTCAAATAGAATTCGCCAAAACGGACTTCTTTATTTATTCTTTCTTCATCATTCTAGTAAACAATTGCTTGTCATGACCTTTAGATGTGATTTACTAGAATATAAAATCACCGCATTCATGTGGTGGGTCCCCATGTGTAAAGCCATCATTATTTCGACCAAACTATATGAACATCGATTCATCTCTGTCCTTTTAAGATTCGAGTTATCTTCTGTAATATGAATTTCAAGGATTTCTTCAACAACGGAAATCTCGATACCAAATCCATGATTTTAGGAATTCTATGGGCAATCATCCTTTTCTTTTCTTTTTTAATAGCAATTCCCATGCTTTACCATCTGTTCATCCTTCCCATAAACACCGTACGTATGTTACTAATTATCAGCTACTAAATTGCTATAAGATTACTGCTTGATATGATTGTATATCTTTACATATTTTCTCCGGCTTGGCAATCAAATTCCCAAACAGTAAATGAATAGCTAGCTTGGATTGGATTTGCAACTGTACAGATCAAATGAAGAATTGAATAGCGTATTTTGTCGTTGTGATTATATACCAGATTATCTTGTTTATTTGGACTCCGATTAAGATTATCTCCCTTTTTTTTTTTTTTTAATATAAACTGTCTTCGCTATGTTATTGTACTTTTCACATTGAGAAACAACCAACAACATAAAACATTCTTGCTCCGTGGTGTGTTTGGATAAGTAATAGAATACTTACTCCGTCGATTTAATTTCGCCTTGTTGCTTCAATTGAAGTTGCTGCTCTTTTTTGTGTACTTAATTTAATATATATATATATATATATATATATATATATTTATTACCCTTGTTTTCCTCTCAAATATGTTAGTGAGCGAGGCCGATAAATTCAAATAGCAAGTGCCCACTTGAAATGAATTGCTCTATGTGACTTTAATTCCAAATAGGATAATGTTGTACAGCATTATGCAACACTATTTATGCACCCTTTCATTATATATATATATATATATAATCCATGCACTAGAAACAATCATGTTTTTCTCTCATGGTGTTTCTTCAGTACACCATTATTGTACTTCATTAATTGCTCTACTTCACACTATTGGCACTTTTAATACCTCTTCCCTTTGCTTTCCTAGTTCAACCGACACTTGTCGACTTAAAGTTCTTGAGCTTGTGAAATTCAACTGATTCTTTTTTTTTTCTTTTTTTAACTTGTAGGCACTAACTCATTATCAATATGACTTCCAACAATATTGTGAATAGATGGCTTGAAATAAGGAAGTAATTAAGTAGAAAGATTTATTAGTGCATTTGGATAAGTGTTTACAACTAATCTCGAGCCATCAAGAAAATTAGTAGGATGAGACGATCTTTGAAGACACTTTTTGAGATAAGATCAAGTGTTGGGGATTTTTTGCAATACCTCGCACTAATGGTGAGCTCTAGCTTATCATACGTGAGCCTCGTGCTAATTGTTGAGATATCATCAGGAGTGATTCAGTGTTATACTTTAGAAACAAGAGGAGAGAGTTGTGTCTCTCTAACACCTAGTTGGTGCTTCTAAAGGGGTTACCATCTTGATGAGATGCTTGGGTGGAATATAATACGAAGAAGTCAGCATGTGTGGTTCTTTTGAAGAAGACTAGCATACACTATGTTATTACCACTTCTACTCAATTGTAATTCCTACATATGGTTAGAATGAAACTATGGCACGCCATCATTTCCTGATGGAGTATTTAGAGTTTTTAGAGGTATCATCAAAAGAGGTTTGGCATTCAACACATCATAAGCATGGTGAGCTTCTCCCATTACATGGATTTTAACTTTAATTATTCTTCTTTTCCCATTTTCTTTTTTGAATATTATGTATATCTTGTCTTGCTAACTTCCTCTCTTATTCTTGTAGGCCTAGTTTCATAATCAGTAATGTCTCTAATCAATCTCAATATCTACTTCAAGGGTCAAAGTAGGTTGAGTAGTTCTTTAGCAGCTAGCGAACAACCTTCAAGTGTCATAAGTCTTAGCAAGCTTCAAGCACAACAAGCCTTAAGCAAGCAAATTTTAAGCATAGTAAACTTTACATCGAGAAGCCTTAAGCAAGAAAGATCATTAGCCTTAGTTATAGGAAAGAGTGAGTAGTTCCATTCTTCACTTATATATATACATGTATATAAATGAGTCTTATATTCGTAACTTATGTACTTTCTTTTGTACTTATAGGTACAAGCTTGTAGTTTCATTACACTCTAGCTATAATGATAAGATCCTTTCTATGGTGTATTTTGAGGAGCTCGTTCTCCCTATTTGACATAGAAGGTTACTTGAATGCCTCTTAAAGCTAAAGAGGTAATCTAGACTTAATGGATTATAAGGAATCCCTAATTTGTCTAAAGGATGACAATGGTGGTATTAGATAAATGAATAGAACCCCATGAAGTTACTAACATTGCTCTTGTCATTAATATACCAATCAATGAGAGGGGTATGAGATTAGTATTTATGCTATTACGCTACATAATCAAGTGTATATGGAGGTGAATGGTGCATTGCACTTGATATTCCTCCTCTCTTAGTTGCTAACATGTCTCATCAAGATTAGGTAACCACTCCAATGGTCATTCATTTATTAGAGGAAACTTCATGCTTTGATGAATTCATTGCACCATCTTGTTTCATGATGCCACTAAAGGGCCTCTTCATAATAGAAGTCATTTGAACATGTATAAGTCATGTGCTTAGGAGGCGATGCCTTCACTTAGCAGCAGCATGCAAAGAAATTGTTGTTAGATTAGGTATGACCTATCATAGGTCATTGAGCTTATAGCATTATAAGGTCGCTTAAACTTTAATGATCTAAGGAGATACTTGGGGGGTTACCATGAATGCGAGTCTACTTAGACTCTTGTGATCTAAGGAGCCCTTAATGGATGTCGGTATTAGAGCAAAGCTCTTACTTGTTAGTGATGACATTTAAGCGATAATGGCGTTCACAGCCTTGGATTAAGTATTCTCTTCCATTAGTCGAGGAGGTATCTCCTATTACTTGACTACTTATAATTTCCTTACTTAGTTGCAATGACTTGTAATGTACTTGGGAAGCACTACTCTTACCAGTTTGCACTATATAATCCTAACTTCTACCGTACGCCTGGAAGTCAATGTTCTTACTAGTTAGCTACGATGCTTGGATAAGCCTTGCTTAATTGAAGGAGTCACTTTATAATGAACTTTAGGAGAACAAGCAAGTTTTACTCTTAATTGAAATCATTTTGTGCTTAAAGCAATAGTAATAGAGGTTGTTACTAGGGCATTGCATGGATTTTATAGCATTATAGCTAAGTACTTAGGGAGTATTTGGCTTTAAGGTACATAAGGCAAAATGCTAAGGCATTGCCTAGACTTAATGCATAGAAGCCAAGGTACTAAGTAAGTACTTAGGCTTAAGGCATGGAGGTTAAGATGATAGGGCATTGCTTGGGCTTATGGCATGGAGGTTGAGATGTTAAGGTGTCGCTTAGGCCTAAAGCATGGAAGCTAAGATGCTAAGGCATTGCTTGGACTTAAAAGTCCTTTCGTATTAGTCAAGGGGAGATTTCCCACTACTTGACTACTTAGTGTGGCTTACTAAAATGCACAAAGGCTATATTGCCAAGGCATTACTTAGGTTTAAGACATGGAAGCTAAGATGCTAGAGTATTGCCTAGACTTAGGTATAAAGTTGAGATGTCGAGACTTTACTTAAGCTTAAGGCATGGGAGTAGAGATGCTAAGACATTGCTTAGGTTTAAGAATTTTCTTATATTAGTTAAAAGGGGTAATTCCCATCACTTAATTGCTTATTAGTATGTAGGATTGAAGTGTGAAGGTTATATTGCCAAGGCATTGCCTAGGCTTAGAAGAGTAAAAGTTAGCTTGCTAAGGTGATGCTCGAGCTTAAAGTATGAAAGCTAAGATGCTAAGGTGTTGCTTGGGCTTAAGGGAAATGAACAAAGAAGAGAAAAAAACATGAAATTTTCATTACCAAATAGCAAATTTTTCATTTGTTTACAAAAAGGATTTAATGATCCATTTATCACTATCAAAAGGACTCATGTCCTAACATTCAAGCATCATAAGTTAGGAATGGGTTGTTTAGAAAATCATTGTCTTCGATGATGGGCTCTTTGTTTTGAAATCTTTCATGGAATATTTGTTCTAAACTCCATTAATCCATATTGGGGTAGCCTACTATCGACAAATATTTAAGGTCCCTTCTTTCAATTTTCGTAAGTTAACATTCAATACTGGCAATCTGATGTCCACATCTTCTAGTTAACAGCTGAGAATAGCATGCACTTCGCTCATTGGATATTGATAAGAAGGAAATTGTATAAAACTCTTTGATACATCATTCTTTGGCTTTTTACCACTTTTGAAGTTCTCGTCTCGAGTTAGGGATACAAAAGCTATCCTTTTGTTGAGCTTGCCACTTTTGCCTTGTTACCTCGAAATAGAATTGTTAGTTCTTTGTGCATTCTAATTTAGTGCAACAAAAGAACATGGAGAGAGGTTCTCTAAGTGTACAACATACTCAAAGAACATCTCTTGGATGTAGATTTTTACTAATTCTCTTTCATCACGTACATCTTGGATATCCAAGGGGCACTCCCTGAAGTGCTCTATATAATCCATCAAGTCCTCCTTTGGGTTTTGGCTCATTCTTCCTATATCGGTGATGGTGACTATTTCTTGTGTGGGAAAGAACTTTTTTAAAACTAACTTACACATAATCCCCCATGAATCGGTTGATCCTGAAGGGAGGTTGACTTTTTAGGAGTATGCCTTCTCATTTAATGACATGGAGAATTCTTTTTGTTTTAGGTCATCCTCGAGCCTATATGGCTCTAAGGTTTCAATGCATTTCAATAAGTACTACTGGGTACTGCCCTTCTTGCTATTAAACATCATGAACTTAGCATTCACATTATCCTTTGGATAGGGTTTCGCAGCAACTCAAAAATAATAAATGTAAACCCCTAAAATTTTCAACCTAATACCCAAAGTAGACCCTAGTGTGATAGAAAATTCTAATAGTTGACAAGGCTAGTTAAGATGAAAATCCTAAGATGACAATCGAAGATTCGATCGTGTATAAAATTTTTAGACCTTAAATGAATATAAACACTCGAGATTGCACCTGAAAGTAATGAAAACCCTAAAACTATAACTTTAAGGATATAAAGGTACTAATTTACTATAATTTACCCTAAAACCCTAATTGCTATTATATCCTTAGTATCACACTAAATCATTAACAAATAATCATGATAACTTTCAATTATTCATAAATGCTTATAACACTAATTTAATTTACTAGAAAACTAAGATATTGCATTATAAATCACATTCATCTTCCAATCATATAACTAGGTTAGTATTTTATAGAGCTAGGTGTTTAGTTGATGTTTATATTACATATAGTCAATGTTAATATCTTAAATGGCACTTTTTATAATAGTTACACTAAGTTCCATACTAAATAATGTATATAGGATATAAATATTTATAGAGAGATCTCATTAACTATTTTTACTAATCATTTCAATAAACATCACATTTCCTTTCATTTCCTTAATTTTTCTCTTAATTATTCTCAATTACCTCATTATGTGCATTCAAATTACATGTAATTTTAAAAAAGTTGACTAAGTCAACATTTGACCAAATCAAATGTTGACCAAGTCAACATGGGTCATTTTCAACTAAAAAGTTCTCCTCTTTTCTAAAGTTTTCTACTCATTTTTACATGGATATTTTTCTTTTTCCTTTCTTATCCTCTTTGCTGTCTAATGGAGACTTCTAGACTCCACTTGTCTTCATTTTAAACCACAAAAATTACACAAAACAAATTACTTTTCCCCCTTCTCCAAAATCGTCACCTCCCTTTCCCCTTTTACCCTTCTAATTTTTTAAACCCACTTCTATACTACAACAGCTTTTCATACACTAAATAAGTAAGCTCCTCACCCTTATCTATAAGAAGAAAGAGGTATGATTTCATTTGAATTTCTATTTAAATTTCTATTTAAATTTCTATTTCAACAAATGAATTAGTGTTTACTTTAGGTTAGTATAGGAACTTTATGTAATATGTACATATGTGTTGTTGAAGTTAGAAAGCTCTATACTTATGCTTAGGAATGTATAAATACTTAGGTATACATGTATAAATACCTATGTACATACAACAAGTGAGTAGATGTGAAGTGCATATGTAAGGGTTTTAGTGAAATCTTTAGTATAGGTATAAGAAATCCTTAGATAATTGAAAAAGGAGCACATATACATATGATCGAGTATGTGTATACATGGATATACTTGATGTACATATGTATGGATACTCTTATACATAAGTATTCTTTATGTACATAACCAAAAAGAAGGAATATACTAACTATACATACATATACCTTGCTAAATAAGCTCATAAAGTATAAAAATATGGAATTTGTGAAGATTTCTTAAGCGAGTGTATTAGGCAAACGAAAATTCGTATAAAATATGTATGTATATATGGCTATATGTATAAGTATGCTAGTATACATACAGGTATAGTAAAAGTATAAGTGTATACTCAGCATATGTATAAATGTACATAAGATACTTAAGCATGAAGTAAGGACTTATATAAGTAAATGATGACCCAAGTAATGACCTAATCAATTGATGACCCAAGTAGTGGCCTAACTAAGCGATAACATAAGCCTATAAAATAGTAAAATATAAGATAACATAATAAAATAATATATATATATATATATATATACACATACATATATGAGCCGAAATTATATTAAGCTCATAACACACATCTCAAATTGAATTAGACATAATTAAGCACATATATTAGTAATACCAATGTAAGATCATCTAAGTGTAAGAATTTAATGGCTAATGAAATCATTAACTACTAAAATAAGATATAAAACTAGTTAATAAGAATATTTAAACTCCAATAGTTAAAATTTCAATAAATTTAGTCCATATCATAAAACATGGGTCTTAACATCCAAAATGGATATCACCATGTGAACATATGTCCAAAAATAATGAAAAATGACTATAAGTTCCTAAATATTGGAAATAATACGAAAAAGTTACGTACGGTTGGTGATAAGTTTCAATCGAATGAAAATTAATAGGAACCTAAGTAGAAATTGGTGAACGAATACCTAGAATAACTAGTTCATTTAGTTACTCACTATCGTTTTTATCTTATAATAATTAGGTGGTTCTAATAAGGGTTGGGATCTTCTTAAGGACTACTACAATTAGTATGAGACGTCATAGCTAAGTGAGTACTCTTGATGACTCTATACTTGTTTGTACTTGTAGTTAGTACACTTAAATTTAATATTAATAACTTGATGCATGGGGTTTCGAGATATGCATGTGCTTGATATTGATTAATTACTATGAGAAATATTGTTAAATACGATAATTGATGATTTAATTATATGATTGATTGTTATATGATTTGGATAGTTTACTGATATTGATTGATTGCCTCATAATTTGACTTAAATATATTTTGCTTATCTTAAATAAAAAGGGTTATGCATTATCCATGCATTGCATTACTTATTTCAGCCATCACTTCACATGGAGGTAAAGAGAGGCCTTGTAGGGGTTGTTTCTATATATTAAAGTGTTTCTATACAGTGCACTCGTACAACATGACTTGACCCAAACCTATGGGCTTACTAAGCGATGGAGATGCCAATTGTATGGTTGAGGGTCGAGTCTAGAGACCTCCGCTATAGGGTATGAGTGTGAATTGTGGGGGCTACCTCACCGTTAGGCTTAGGATTTTGTGTACTATTGGATTTTTAGAAATGGAAACGTATTTTGTGAAATATGAAATTCAAAGTTATGGTTAAAAACCCAAGTACTAGAGCTCAGTTGTAATCGGTGCTAATGTATCTCTAATCCTTACCGTGGAAGGTGTTAAAGTCCGATGTTATATGCAGCACTGGTCAACTACATATATTGTTTGGCATACTGCAGGTGCATACATTCATATGATTATAACAATTTGTTTGATAACTTGCTTGTCCATATAGTATGAAGGATAACTCACTAAGCTCTTGTAGCTTATTCCCTAATAGTTTTTCTTTTGTAGGTTGATAGATAATTTGGCATGGGTTAAGAGCCGAGCATTAAGTGCAAGTATTGAGATGTTTTAGAGATTAGAATTAGAGAAAGATTGTATAGCTCATTTGAGACTTTAAATATACTTATATATTTAGATTTAGTAACTTCAATAAGTTTAAATTTCAAGTTTATTCTATTCGATCTTATCATTTGATAGGGGATATCGATTCTCTGCAATTCTAAGGAACTATGAGATATCAGACATCCATAGTTATTTATATTTATATGTTATGTTGCAATAAATTAATTACTTAAAATCAGTAATCTTAGTGATTTATCATTTAGAGTCTTGCAATCTCTAACTTGTAAGGTAATTTCCATATCATGGGTATACATGTGACGTGGAAATTTTTAGGTAATCCTATTAGGCCCCCTTTAAGGTCCTAACAATAAAGAAGCTTCAACTTTGGGACTTTTGTAGACAACTTGGCTTGAATTTCATTCGTGTATCGATCTAAATCTTTCTTTGTCATAAAGGAAGTCCTTGGGGCTAATATTGTGGAGGCAAGAGAGATACTATAGATGTAAGATTTGGTAACAGTTATGCAAATAGGAATCGGAAAGATGAAGAACTATTGATCTAGACTCTTGCATACTCTATTTTAGATATTGGATTTTGTCTAATTTTTAGGTTGTGGTAAGAGAGTTTGCTCATGCCCTCCTTAGGGTATATCTTATGTAGTAATGGGAGGGTTAATTGGTTCAACAGAGGGGGGTAGCATTAGTTTGCACAACAATAGTGGAGTTTGGTAGATCTACTCCATGTTACATAATAGTAGAAGTAGCCAACCCTATCATGAGGGGTGCAAACATGGCCATGAGTTAATTCCAGTCTTTTATTGGCTCCTCCATAGCTTGCATCACCTCTAAAGTACCTTAAGGAGGCTTAAGGACTAGATTAACTTGATTAGTGTTTTGAGGTAGGTCTTGCTTATCTTGTTCGATGTTGGTATCTTGCTCTTGAGTAATAGCATCATTTGTAACAACCATTCTCTTCTTAGGAAGTGACATAGCTTAGATATTATACTCTATCCCCAATGGAGTTGCTAAAATGTAGATGTCAGGGTTCTGATTGAAGTAGTTGCATACTAGTCACGTAAGTGTCGCGTCATATGTAGCCTTAAAGTAGTGACGTAGAGATAACACTTAATGGAATGATTAGATAGAGAATAGCAAGGAGGAGGAACATGGCAATCCTAGAGTCTCAAATGTATAGGTGATAGATAAGGGAGCATAGGGAACCTAGGATGTTGACCTTATAGTTCTTAAGCAACTAAGATTGTTCTTTACCTAAATGCTTTTTTGATCTTAGAGAGCACGGGTTTCATAGTGGAACACTATTTCTTTGATCTCTAGAGTTGTGTTAAATGAGGAAAAGTGGTTGAGTATTTATAGACTCTTAGGATTGATGAACTCCATTGAATCATCTTGGCAATCTATAGATGAGATCAAATTTTACTCATTCCATAATTATTTGGAATAAGCTTAGAAAAGGCCTAAGGCCAGTAGCCTTCCTTACAATGCATGAGCCTACCTAGGAAAAGTTGGAGGTAGACAGATCAATCCAACAATCCTTGTTCTAAGCCTGCTAAGCCTAATCTCCCTAATCATCCTAAATGTTGACTAAACTCCTTGTGCTTTGTTATTTAGCCCATGGAGTCAAGCTAAATATATAATGGGCTTAGTCTAATAATTAATATGGCAATATTCAGCCCTTTGACACATTCTTAGTTTAATTTTCTACATCATTACCATATAACACAAGGGAAGCACTCAATATGCATTGATGTTAAGCATTATAGCACTCTTTATACTTACACTATGAATCTCATGCAACATTTTCAATGCATAATATGTATCATAATCTAATACAACAAAGTAACGATTGATCCTTTTTCACAATTTCTTATCATTTACACTCAATTAGCACCTTCTTATATTTTGTCTTTGAAACATGAGATTAGACAAACTAACATCATAGCTTATATTCTAGCTAAGTAAGCTAACAACATAAAATAACATAGTCATACACACACACATACATACATAAGATAAATTAACAACAACATTAAACATTTATGTTGTCAATGTGTGTTATGTTATCACCCATTACATGTACTAGTACCTGTATCTTAATTGAGCAAAGTGATACTTAGCATCTCATAATTCATTAATTTACTCAATTCATTTAATGAGAAATAATTACAACAATTATGGCAAAAATTCCCCTAAAATTGGTAGTTTTCAATGAAACTAATTCATTAAATATGAAATGTGTGGTTCATGAAAAGTTATTTTCATATAAGTTTAATATAACCTATTAGAAGCTATAAATCAAGAATCAGTTAGAAATAACATCATTAAGGGTTTTCAAAATATGATTAGATTCGCATTGAAATGAGGCATTTTTCTTAGGAACCAACTATAAACATAAAAAAGAATAAAAGGGAAAGGGAGGGGATAGAAAAATTTTTCATGTTACTTATTAACCGTTATATTATTGAGCACTCTCTTTAAGTCCTCTCACGTCTTCTCCTCCTTAGAACAACCCCACCTTAAACCTTAGCCCCTTTCTTTCTAATTGAAAAAAGAAACGACTCAAACTCGTCAAAGACCTTGAATTGGAATCCTCTTTGGATTTCCAAGAGGCCTTTAACTCTAGTTTGAATCATCCCCCTTTGAGCCATACCATCCTTTTGAAGAAGAAATCCTCTTATTAAGATTTTGTTGTGGGTCATTTGAAAAAATGTGTATGTTAATGCTTTTTGAGCTCAATGATCAAGATGAAAAGAATTTAAGATGTGAAGGTTTGAACTCTAATCTTCCTTAACAAATGGAGGATTCTCCTTCTCTTAGACCAAGTATTAAGTGCATATCTCTTTCTTTTGATGATAAAAAAAATGCATCAAGGCTAAATGGAGGAATTCCAATATTATTAAGCTATATGGAGCCCCCTTATGGTTAAATTTCTTTTCAAAAATTGAAACTTATTTAGAGATTTGCTTCAAACTTTTCCATGATCAGCATAAGGTCAAGTTTATATGTTGTTTATTTTCAATCGATTGATGATCTTAGCATAGTAATTAGAGATGGGTCATGGTTTATCAATGGCCCTTTCCATGTAATAAGGTGATGGTAGTTGAATTTTAGGGCTTCCATCTCATCTTTCCCTTTTGATGCTGTAGAGGTTCGCATTAGTGAGCTCCCTCTAAAGTACTAAGACATAGATTCTTTTTAGAAGTCTTAGGGCCCTAAATAGACCAATCCTTAGGATAGAAATTTATGCTACTCAAGCTGAAAGGGGCAAGTGTGTATGATTGTGTGTTTAAGTTAACTTCCATTAGCCCCTACTTCATACAATAGTAGTAAACACTAATTTTTATAAATTACAATATGAAGGCATTAAGCTTTTATGCTATCATTTTGGGTATATGAGGCACATAGAAAAATTCTATCCTAACTTATGTAAAGACTTAAGGCAAGAAGCCTAAAAGATGGATATGACTAAGGAGGGAATTTTAAACTAGACCAAAGTAAACAAAAACCAGGGAAACCTTTCTAAGAGTTAAGAGATGAACATTATTGATACCAAATCAATTGACCTAGCTAATGAGAAAGGATCACATGTAGTCAGTTGTCAAATTAATAGAATTATGGAGGATGTCTCTTAGTGACAAAAAAAGGAAATGCAAAAGGAACTAGTTAGAGAATAATCTGAAGAAATCTAAATCTCAAGAAAAGAAACTAAGTGTAGATAATAAGGAGAAGAAAGTACTTAAGAGTGAAAACTTGAAAGTTATGATTTCCTTCTTAGAGAATGAGCCAGAGGAAACTTAAAAAAAGAAAAAATAGAATTAAATCTAAGCCCTACTCTTATACCTATCTTGTCAATTGATACCTTATTGTTTTGGGAAACGATTTGCTTGTAGAGAGCAATCAATGCCCTTTCATTACTCACTCTACATTTAAGTATAGAAATGATAATGAAAGAGAGGATTTAGGCTTTGCTTTTAAAGCCAAGTGAATACAAGAGGCAACACTGATTTCTAGTGAAAAAAAAAGGGGAAATCATTCCCTTTCTCTCGAAAGAAAAATAACTTATTGAAATCTCATAGAGCATAGAATGGTTCTCACGTTTAATATCAAAATATTAAGCCTATACTTATATCACACTTGGTGGAGGAAACAAACTAGTTGCTCGCTATAAAATGGAGCAATCATGTGGAAAGCATCTAGGATGAGCTAGTAGAGGCAAGGAGGTTGCCGGATCACATTGTGGTCCCTTACATGGTCCTTAGAATCACAACAGTGATGTTACTTTTGGAAGAGGAGGTTAATCTAACAAGAATGGAGTTTACTATTGCCTTTATAAGGAACTATTCTATCTAAATAGATACAGCTGTCCCAAATGACAATGTGATCTATGCTCAACTCATGTAGAAGTAGGACATAGCTTTAAGGGTTCTAATAGATTAAGTCCTAAGGTTGCCCAATTTAGATGTACTTGAGTGGACTTTGTCAATGGCCTTACTTTTCTTAAAGATGGATAGTACTCCTCTCTTGTTCATGAACATAGAGGAAACAATGCTAATAATGGACCTTGCCGAGAACTCCAGTAAATTTTTCATGGAAGTTAAAGTTATGTGCAGGGCTTGGAATGAGATTGTTTGGTACTACATGATGAAATAGAGAATGGATTAACAAAGGTTGCCTTCCATTATTAAAGTATAAGGATCCTTATATAGAGTTATGAATTCCTTAAGGAAGCAAGAATTAATCTTAGAAGCCATTGGTGACAACATACTTGATCTTGTTATACTCATGGGGACAAAGTTAGATTCTTTAAATGCCAACTCTTTCTCCTATCTCTCTCAATTAGATGGTTCTATTGTAGAAGAGGCAAAAGGGCAACATGGAGGGATCTTGCTTATGTAGAACAATGATGTTTTGGATATTGATATTGCCATGCGGACCTTATAAGATTTCCACCCGTTGTGTAAAGTTATGTACGCCTCCATCACTTTTGCTGTTATTGTAGTTTGTGCCCTTACAAATCCTTATTTTAAGCCTAGTTTTTAGGATAGTATTAGGCATATTTCATCTTTGGTTAGTCAATTTCCTTGGTGTTTGATATGTGATTTTAATGATATTGTATCCCCCAATGAGTAATGGGGAGCAAGAACCTTTCATAGATCCAAAACTCTAACTTATATGGTTATCACATGATAATTGATAGCCCCTTATGCAACAAATATAAGAACAAAGTAACAATGATTACCTCAGGACCATCAATATTCTCTTAAGGAAATTTAGGTCTTAGAATAAGGAAATTTTTGTTATTTGATCGTTGCTCAAAATATACAATTTTCCTAACTTTAAAACCTACGTTTGTGCATAAAATTAGCAAAAACTTGTTAATTTTTCATGAAATTAGAGTTTATGAATAAAATGGGAAACCTTGTGTAAAATTATCAAAAATGCATGTAAAAGTAATGAATTTGATTGATTTTATATCCTATATGTAGGTTACTATGGTCTTACTAGCCCTTATCATTTGATCAAGGAGGCTAAAATCAATAGAGTCAAGGAATTTAGCCTACCAATCAATTGATATGCCTTGAAGCATTAAGGATATAGTGACTTTTGGGACAATCAATTGCTGGGAAGGTCGACTTAGTGAACATAATGCGTAGGGGTAGATTTATGCATACCAATCGATCAGTACCAAAAGAATTGATTGATTGGTAGAAGAATTTAGGGTTAAGATTTTTCGACTAAACCTTAATCCTCCTTAAACGTTGTGTTTTATAAAACATAAAGGCAACCTAAAGTTGACACATGTCTATTGACTGATCAGTAGCCTAATACTATATATAGTAGCATTTACAGTTAGAAATGTGAGTAGTAATAAGGATTTAAGCACTGTTAGGTTTATTTGTGGGAGCTCATTGCTTGTTTTCATAATTTAGTGAATTGTTTATGATATTTGGTGGATGTTTTCATGATTTTGATACACATTTAAGTTTGTTTAATGAGTATTTGCCATTTTCTCTTTGTTTAATCTCTTGTTTACTTATTCTCATCTTGTTTACTTGTTCATTAATGGAGTCTAATGCTATATTCTTATCAATTATGGTTGTTGTTCATATAATGAGTAGCTAAGTAGTCTTTAGTGGGTTTATGATAATGTAGATGGTGCAACTTTGCAGTTATTATGGATATGTGTATTTGATTAGGATTTTGATGACTTTTATTTCATTTGAACTCTTTGATTGGGTTTCCACGTGATTATGAGATAGAGAAGAGATTAGTCCAAGGAAGGACCCCTTGAGAATTATTGGGTTTACATAATTATGAGACTAAGAGGAGATTAGTTATGTAATTCCCTAATTAAGTCGGTGAAATATCAATAATGGGTTCTTACACTTATAAGATTGAGAGGAGATTATGTGTTCCCCATTGAATATACATTACGTTGTGCCATTTTAATAGATTAGGATAGGTTATGAGATCGAGAGGAGTTGACCCCCTAATCTATAGGACTAGAATACTTAATTTGTGATAGGGTTTGAGTGTTTAATTGATCGTATAAGGTAATGAGACAGAGAGGAGAATTTTTGCTGCATAATTGAGTGGGATGCCCTACTCGAGATCTAACTCAAGTGAATTCCATGAAAGTGTAGTTAAAAACCATACCTAATATCTTAACAGCATACTCTTACCTCTACTTTGGAAACATATCACAAGCCTATGTCTTTTGTGTTTATGTTAATTGTTGCTTTTTGTTAGTATTTTAATTTCAATTTTAATTCCAATTTCTCTCTTTGATTCGTTGGGATTAGAGTAGTAGGTTAGGATCTAGTACTTAACCAAACCCTTTTCCTTATAGAAATCTATCTAGTGAATATTCACCAATATTATTACTGTAGATGATTTGGCACACTAATCAGTTAAGAGATGGACACAGTTTTGAAAATTATCATTTATGAAGTGTCCTTGAAAATATAATTTTTGTTAATGTTTTGCGTTGTTCTCAGTCAATTTTTAGCGTCGTTGCTATGTAAAAGGAAATAGTGTTGATATTAGATAAATTGAGGACTTTAAGCTTAGGCATTAGCGTAGCTTTAGTATATTTGTAGTGTAGTTTGTAGCCCAGTTTAACTCCTATTGATTTTGAGTAGTTTAGTTATTAGAGTTTTGATCACTATTCCTTCTCTTGTTCAATTAAGTTGATTTTGCTAATTTGCTATTTATTTGAGTTGATTTGTGGATAAATTTTGAATCTTTACTATTGAATTTGTTGAAAAAGTGTTGAATTTATCCTTAGTTGATTTGTGTTGAGCTAGGAAGAGTGATGTTTACATTCTTGCATTGAAACTTACAAGTTGTAGTTTGGCAGTTCAGTTGGATTGGTAAGAAGTAGACATTAGGTGTATAGATATGGAAGACTATAGAAAACTTTGGTATTATTCAATCCCATCTATCCAAGACATAACCCCAATCCTTAATCCACATGAACTTCAAGTAGAGAACTTTAAACTTAATCTATAATTGCATAGATTCATTCAAGATAGGTAGTTTAAGGGTTACCTAGATGAAGATCCAAATGAGTAAAATTAAGAGTTTCACCAATTGTGCTTAACAATTGAATATCATGGAGTGTCGAAGGATGAGTTGAAATTATGATTGGTCTATTTTCTCTCTAGGGAAATGCAAAGAGTTGGTATTATGGATTAAAGAGGCAAAATATAAGCACTTAGGAGGAATTAGCTTCTCATTTTCTTACATATTTTGTTCCATCGAATAAAACTGACTCCCTTCAATTTAGAATAATGACATATGCATAAAGGGAGAGAGAGCCTTTAAGTAAAGCATGGTAAAGGTTTATGGGGCTATTACCCTTTCCATGGAATTTCTAAGGGTCAGCAACTACAAATCTTCTATAACAGTCTTAGTCATGAGGATGGGCTATTGGTAGACATTACTACTAGAGGTAGTCTATTGAGTAAAATAGAGAATGAAGCTTACTTGAAGTGGTAGCATATAATGATAGGAATCAAGGAGTTGGTTGAAGAAGAAATGGAAAGACTAAAAGAGAAAGTTGTAAGGTTACCTAAATAGATCGACAACCAAAACAAGGTTAC
This sequence comes from Lumnitzera littorea, assembly GCA_024138015.1. Classification (NCBI taxonomy): domain Eukaryota; kingdom Viridiplantae; phylum Streptophyta; class Magnoliopsida; order Myrtales; family Combretaceae; genus Lumnitzera; species Lumnitzera littorea. Next base: position 65,783,776 of record JAMXBB010000008.1, read on the forward strand.
TTATGTTCATACACAAGTGGTTCAATTGATTGAAGTTTATGATGAATGTGAGTTTGCTCTTGATAAGTATGATTATCTTAGATAAGGGCAAATAAGAACATTGAAATACTACCCTAAAACATCACCTAGGTAATCACTAGTTAACTTATGTGGAAAATTTCTGAGGTTATCTTTAAATAAGATTAAGAGAGGCTTTCCTATGGAGCAACCTAATGATTTGCTCAAGAGATCTCTAAGGAGTAGCCTAGAAAGTAGGGAGGAACCTTGAACATGTTTGAATGAATTTCTTCATAATAATGACTTAGAATGTTTATAGTTAGGGAAACAACTCAAGGAATTAATAAATGTTCTACACTTGCTTTAAGAAAGGGATAAAATAGTAAAAAGAGAGCAGTAGACACCTAATAAAGTTAAAGCAATCCAATTAAGGAGTGGAAAGAAAATTAAAAGACCATGTCTCCAAAGGGATTGTGAGTGTATAAGTAGGAATGAAAAGGATAGGGCAGATGAAGTAAAGGGGAGGAAAAAATGTGACCTTCCCCTAGAGAAGGAGATAGAACCACGAGTTTATACCTTACGAATACCCATCTTAGCTAGGTTGAAATAACAAAAATTAGATCAACAATTTACTAAATTTTTAGAAACATTCAAATAGCTGCACATTAATGTACCTCTTTTTTAGGCTCTTGAGTAAATGCCCTCTCATGCAAAATTTATGAAAGAAATCTTAACTTATAAGAGGAAGGTAGAAAAGGAAGCATCATGCCAAATGCATTGCTAGAAAGCTTAAGGACCTTAGGAGCTTGATAATTCCTTGCATGATAGGAGAGACATTTGAGACTAGGGCATTGTGTGATCCAGGCATAAGCATTAATTTGATGTCATACTCTATATTCATACTTCTTAAATTAGACGAATGCAAGCCAACTAGAATGACTTTTTAATTGGTAGATGGCAGTGTAAAGTATCCTTGAGGAATAATAGAAGGTGCACTTGTGGCTATTGGTAAATATGTTTTCTTAGTAGACTTTGTTATGCTAGATATGGATGCTAATAAGGATGTTCCCCTGAACTTAGGAAGGCCTTTTCTAGCCACTGCATAAGTAATGATAAATGTCAAGAAGGGAAAGCTTACACTGATTGTAAACCCTACTTTTAGTGGGCCTATGATCTGACTCCAAGGATCAACTAAACTAAGAACTCAAGTTTACAATTAAAAATGAACTTATTTTTCTAATTTAAAAGCTTATTATCGATAAAACCCAAACTTGAAAAACTACGAGCTTTAAAGTCACTTAAAACCCTAAACCCTAAAATATTTAAGGAATTTTAACCCTAAGCGACTAATCGATAATTTAATTTAAATAATTTCATTCAACTCTAGAAAATTTCACATTTTTATAAGAATTGAATCATATATTACAAAACAATGCAAGAAGTAAATCCTAAAACAATTTCCCATAAGACAATACCCTTATCTTCATGCCTAAGCCTTACATATAAATAAGTAAACCAACCAATCACCTTAAATGAATAATCAATTGAAAGTTGGGATCATTTATCAATTGAAAGTTGGGATCATTTATCAATTGATAACTTATCAAAATCTAGTGATAAGACACTTTCCTTATCACCCCTTCACTTATACTACATATGGACAAATTGTTATAAGATTTCACATGCTTAACTTTAATAAATGAGATAAGACAATTCTACGCCCAAAAGGACACCCTTATAGTGGGTTTGAACAAGCAAGAAAGGGGGGGCCATACTCTTGTCTTTTACCCATCAATCACTTTATCTTACACTCTATTATTCACCTCTTAATACTTACATTATCAACAGTTGCAATTGTTAACTTTTGTGTATGCTACAAAACAACAATTTTAAGCTTCTTAAACACACATTTACCCCATTCCCAACCGGCCACATTTTCTTCCATTTCTCTCACTTTCAATTTCATTTTCACTTCCTTTTTCTCTCACTTGAAACCAACATAAGAGTGGAAACAACCTTACCCCACAAATCCTTCAACTTTGCTGTCACTTCTAAGCTTCCACTCACTGCACTTTCAACTTTTTTCTTGTGTCTTTTTTTTTTTTCCAACATTTAAGCTTCTTTAAGACCCTTAGAATATTCCACAAACTCCACTTCAAAGGATCCAACAACTCGGATTTCAAAAAGGTGCAAAAGGAGAAAGTAAGATAAAGAGCATAAGTGGAACCTTTGTGCACAACCACCATATTTTTGCTTTGTGGATAAGTAAGTGTATCTTTGTGTTAGTAGGTTAGTATTCATGTTAGGAGATTATGATTTCTCGAAGATATGAGTATGATCATAAGTGGTTATAACATCAAAGACCACCCTAAGAAACAAACTCATGAAACCTTCACATAAAGTTGCAATATGAGTATGTAAAGTTAGTGTTTTGTAGAGATACTTATTTAACACTTTGGATGGAAGATTTTAAGATGAGAAAAGCTTGAAACAATAACTTGAATGAAAGAGGATCATGCTGGACGTGAGGATTCAAGGTCATTTGGATGTGGATTTCATTTCTATTAAGTTGAACATGCTCAAATCTAGACTTAGGTTAAGGAAAAATTCATTACATAAAGTTTCATGAGGAAACCAACTTTATAAGACATGAGCTATGATGTGAAAATTGTAATAAGTATGGGATCTACTATTTTCATTAAAAGTATGAGTCAAATAACCCTCTCATGGCAAAGAAGTTAAGCTAAGATTTGAATACAAGTAACCTAAGTTTATGATCTAATACCTAAACTTAAGAAAATGATGAAACAAGTTGGAAAACCAAGTCGGAAGCTCTCATATTCAAACTAACCAGATCTAGAACATCCTTAAAAGACACTTAAAAATATGATAAAAGTAAGTAAATAAAGTGAAAAGACCAACCAAGACAAGTGTGATAAGTATATTAAGCTTAAAACTCAAAATCGAGCTTAAAACTTCCAAAATGGGCCTTATACACCAAGTTGAACCACCCTTAAATTTCTGACCATCAACTTGACACATCAATAAGAGTTGTTTTAAGACTCTCAAGAAACCCACAAGATACTCCCTAAGCCCAACAAAGTGGTTAAATTTAAGTTAGATAAAAAAACAAGCCCATTTGACAACTTAAGCCTAAGAAGTGGTTGATAGCCTTAGGAGTGTAAATCAAAGTTACAAATCTAAACTTAAGGAATATTTTGAGCTTAGAAGGAAATCTTGAGACTAAGCCCAAAGGATTTCCCAAGTTACCAAAATGCCCATTAACCAAACATAGCCCAAAAGCACTCTAAATCATAAGGACTGCTACGATTCTTACCCATGGATAGATTTACGTACCTCATTTCAAAAATCTAACCTCATCACATTAAATTACACTCGAAAATGATGAAGATTGACTATAAGATCATAAAAATTGGATTTAAAACGAAAAAGTTATACGCAATTGAACTTTTAAGTAAAACCAGAAAAAGATACAAAAACTAGTCAAGAGTATAACTTAAGGGATTTTAGCTTAGTTTCTTATGTTTTATTTCAATCCCTTATAGTATTATGATTTTGATGACCAGGGGACATTGCATACAAAGATAACTTGCCCCCAAATTACTTTAATTGACTGCATGACGAAGTGAGTAAATTCCCAATGACTCTTTACTTGATTTTGCTTGTAGAACAGATACACCTAAACTTATATATATATAAATTTGGATGCTTGTGGGATATGAGAAATGCATGTGTATGGATTTATGAACTGAATGCTATGACTTGTTAATTATATAATAATGAGAATTGTTGTGACAAATTTATACGTGCGATTGTATGGAATGAAATTATCTGATCACCATAAAAAAATCGGATTAACTATTTGTATGATTAAGAAATAAGATGAATCATGCATTCCCCATAACTGCATTCGGATAACACTGACTATCGCTTTATGTAGAAGATGAGAAGGGACTCACAGGAGGAAGAGTCTCCTCAGGATTGGGCATTAGCTATGTCATTATTTTTATTGAGTCTTTGTCCTAAACTTATGGGCTTACTAGGTGCCGGGAAACGCCAACTGTTAGTGAGGGGCTGTGTCTTGTGGCTTCTACTTAGGGCGTGTGTTTGTGGATTGTACAGGCCACCACACCGCTAGACTTGGGATTTTAAATAATATGATTTGTTATTTGGTAAAGAAAGTATATACATATATATATATAGTTTTATTTTGGCTTAAGCACAGTAGTGCAAATGAAATAAAACCCAAGGTCTAGAATCCGGATTTTGGTTTGGGTCGGTTAATTATCTCCAAACCCCGACTACAGTGGGCGTAATTTTGAGTCATATGCAATTCCTATGCCATTGCATGCGTTGTTTGGTATATTGATTGTTTATGCATTTATATGATTGTACATGTAATAAATTTTTGCCATGTGGTACTAACGAAGGTATTTATCTCACTAAGATTAAGCTTAAGCTTACACCCCGATAGATTTCTTTTGTTGCAAGAAAACCTCTTCACTAATCTAGGCCGAGGCATGTCTGTGGTAAGTCTTGTGTAGGGATGAGTTAGAGCGATCAGAGAGCGAAGAGAAAATTTTGTAATAGTTTTGTAGATAACTAGTTACTTTTATATTTTTGTATATAACATAGATTAAAATTTTTAATGCAGTTTCCTTATGAACTGCATTTGTTTGTAATATTCTTTTGGTATGGATCTTACGAGTCCACATGTCTAGTTAATTTATACCATAGAAGTAAATTTAGTTAAATTGCTTTATATTACATATCTATGGGCCTGGTGGTAACATATAATGGAAGGAGCCTTATGTGTCATATGAAAGGCCTGCGATCAGCAAGGGAGTTGATAGTAGAACTTTATACGGTACACGGCGACCTATTACGACCATGATACTGTTGGGTCATGATACTAACTATAATTGATGAGGAGATTACAATTGAGGTGCCTTGAGTAATGAAATTACCATAAGGAGTTGATGATTGTCATGCTATGGAGCTAATTGATGATCCAATGGAAGAACTACAAGAGGAGAAACTTAGAGAAGTAAGATTTGACAAGTGGAGAGAAGATTTTGAATGGAGTGAAAGTGATAGTGATGGTGATATTGATGAAGAAGTTGATTTCGAGGGGGATAAGGTTGAAAAGGAAGCTGGAGTTGGGTTGAATTCAGTGGAGCCATTAGAATTTGAACTTAATAAGGACAAACCCCAACCATCAATTGAAATCTCACCTCAAATGGAGTTGAAACAAGACAATTTGAAATATGCCTTTATAGGAGAAAGACACTTTACTTGTTGTAGTGGCCTTTGATCTATCAAAAGAAAGAGAGTAAAAGTTGCTAAAGACATTGAGAGGGAATAGAGAAGCCATTAGTTGGACCATAGTAGATATACATGGCATTTACCCTTCATTATGCATGAATAGGATTTTTCTTGAGTCTAAATATAAGCCTATTATTCAACCATAGAGACGGTGCAATCCCATTGTGCAAGAAGTAGTAAAAAAGGAAGTAGTGAAACTGTTGGATGCAAGGATAATCTACCTAATTTCTAATAACAAATGGGTAAGTCCTATCTAAGTTGATTTGAAGAAGGGATGAGTGACTATAGTGAGAAACGAAAAGGATAGGCTAATTGTAACTAGGATTATGACAGGATGGCAACTGTGTATAGACTATCATAAGTTAAATGATGTTACTTGAAAAGATCACTTCTAGTTACCATTCATAGATTAGACTGTTGAATGACTAGCATGACATGAATGTTATTGTTTTCTCGATGGATATTCAGGATACAATCAAATCCCTATGGCACTTGAGGACTAACAAAAGACCCCTTTTAAATGTCCATATGAGACATTTACGTTTAAAAGAATAACATTTGGGATTTGTAATGCACCAACAACTTTCCAATGGTATATAATGTCAATATTCTCTAACATGATCGAACATGGGAATGAGGTGTTTATAGATGATTTTTTTGTGTATAGAGAAATGCTTGAGAAATGCCTTGAGAATCTAGCAACAGTCTTGAGGCAATGTAAAGAAACCCACCTTGTGCCTAACTGGAAGAAATGTCACTTTATGGAACAAGAAGTAATTGTAATGGGACATAAGATCTCTAAGTGAGGAATAGATGTAGATAAAGCAAAGGTGAAAGTAATAGCTAAGTTTCCCCCACCTACTAATGTAAAGAGAATTCAAAGTTTCCTTAGCCATGGTAGGTTCTATCATTGATTTGTAAAAGACATTTCCAAGGTCTCAAAACTATTGTGTGCCTTACTAGCAAAAGGTGTACCTTTTGATTTCAACCTTGAGTGTAGGAGTGCATTTAAGACATTGAAGGAGAAATTAGTGACAACATCAATTATTGTGGCTCATTGATGTATAGGCAAGTGCACCTATCAGTTTATAATATAGTAGATTAAGTTCAAGTGTTGATCGCTTAAGGACTTTGACTACTAGTATTCGCTAGGTCTCTATTATCTAACCGACAATTTAAATTTGAAGAAATCTAAAAAAGTAAATCTAAATTACTACTAAAACTAAATTAAAGAGTATCTAAGATGAAATTCAAGAATTAATAAGAAAGTAGTTTAATTAATTCAAGATTCAACACTGTACTTAGATCTTACTTCTCCTAGATCTAACATGTGATTTTCTTAAAGATAATCTAATTTTTTCTTTAATTTTTCTTGATTGGGAGAATTCTCTATTAAAGTTAATTACTTTCTCAAGTTAATTAACCCTAACCCTAGAATTACCTATTAGAATCTCTTCTTAATAGCATGATCTAAGATCGCATTATTGAACAATAAACTCTTTACACTTTAATTTGAAATCCGAAAGAAACTTGCAAATTATCTCTAATCTTGTAATAATTCTCATCGACTATGCCTAGATCTAATCTTATAAGAAATCTCTCAATTCTCTTATAAGATATCAAACTCTAGATTACTATCCATGGAAATAATAATCTAAATCATGAAGCAAACATAGTTAAATCAAGAAATTAATAAAGAACTAAATTAATTAATACTAATCATGTCACATGAATAGATCTAGATTTCACAAAACCTAGATACTAAGATTCTACTCACTACACATCCTAAAATAGAAATCTAAAATCAAAGTGTAGAAACTAATGGAAAGAACTATCATGAAATCTAAAAAAAATTGAATCTTTAAGTCTTCACTTCTCCTTGCTTTCTTGGTTGCTCTTGGCTTCAAAAACTCTCTCAAAGTCATGCAAAAAAGTTCTCCCCAATAAACCCTAACAAGGGTTTATATATGAAGAATTAAAAAAATTAGGTCGGTTGAAAAAGATACGGCCGGGGACACAACTGTATCTTTTGGTCATGTAACAATCTGTGCTTCACATTTATCGTTTTTTTTTATTAAACCTAGAAACGACATGACCGACGGCATGATCGTGTTTTTTGGTTGTGTCATAAGCTGTGATAGATGAAAATTAGCTTGAAATTCGCCTGGAAATAACAAAATCGTATCATTTGGTTGTATCGATCTTTAAACCTTCATAACTTACTCATTTTAGCTCCGATTTGAGTGAAATTTATTTCTATCTTCTCGTTCTCTTGCATAGATCGTTTCAAAACCTAGAAAATAAAATTTTAATCAATTAAGTATTATTATATAAAAATAAACTCAAATATAAAGGAAAATCATCAAAAATCACTTAATAAAATATGTGCAATTAGGAACTCATCACTCTTGATTGGACCTTACCATTTGAACTCACGTATGATGAAAGTGAAATTGTAGTAGGAGCCATTTTGGGGCAAAAGTGAAAGAAAATCTTCTAAACAAGTTACTATAGAAGCAAAATGCTTAATAAGGCTTAGAAAAATTACATAACCACCGAAAAGAGGCTACTTGCTGTAGTTTTCGCATGTGATAAGTTCTAATTATAGCTAATAGGATCTAAGGTGACGATATATATAGATCATGTAGCCTTGAAGTACCTATAGAGTAAACAAAATGCTAAACTAAGGCTAATGTATTAGGTTCTCCTATTACAGGAATTATATTTGCATATCAAAGATAGGGGAGGTAATGAGAACCTAGTGGTTGATTATTTACCACGAATCATCACATGTGAAGGTGACTAGCCTATTCATGAGAGCTTCTTAGATGAGCAACTGTACGTGATCAATTCATCTTAGTTGCCTTGGTATGCAAACATTATCAATTATCTAGTTGGGAGGAATCTTGATAATGAAATTGAGGAGGATCCAAGTGAAGAGCAAAATGAAGAAGAAGCATCCAGTGATGATGATGTGTACAATTTGGAGACAACGAGAATGAAGGAAGTTAGTGAGGAAGAGGATCCAAGCAAAGAGGAAGTTGAAGAGGATCTTAGTGAATGTGAAGGCATGGAAATTGATGAATCTAGGGAGAAGAACTTTGAGAAATTTAAATCTAAATAGGAAGAAGAAGTGAGTTTAGAAGAGAAACCTAATATTGATGAGTTTAAAATTGCGAACATAGTACTTGAGGAGAAGGGTGCTAGTTGTTTGCAGTTTGCTTACAAATTGGACGATTTAAGGAGATTTTTCTTGAGAAAGCTTTTGGCTACTAAAGCATTAGATAATTACATGTCGAGGAAAGCCATGTAGGAATTAGAATTGGAGAATTTTATGAAGACAAGTCCATATTACATATGAACCATTGATAGAGGTTAGACCATACCTTTAGGAGAACTCTACTTCATACCTATTGTGATATCTTGATCTTCGACCAAGTGGTTTAGACTCGGAATGATAAATTATTTTTATCTAGAGATAGGACATAGAAGGTCTTGGTAAGAAGTAAGTGTCATGACCTTAAAGGGGGCCTATTAGGATTACTTAAAATTTTCATATCATGTGTGCACCCATGATTTGAAAATCATTTTGCAAGTTAGAGATTGTAAGATTCTAAACAACTAGTCACTAAAGTTTTTATTTATTTATTTAATTAACTTATGACCACATATATGTGACTATGGATATCCGATAAGTTACAGTCCAACAGAACCGCAGAGAATCGGTAGCCCCTACCAAACAATAAGATTAGGTAGTAAAGTTCTAAAACTCAAACTTACTAAAGTTACAAAATTTAATTGTAGTATATAACAATTCAAATGAACCATATAATCTATCCTTAGAGTCTAACTTCTATACATCTTGACGTTGGCACTTAACCCTTAGTTCTTAACCCATGCCCGATCATCTAACAACCTGCAAGAGAAAACTATTGGGGAGTAAGCTAGAAGAGCTTAGTGAGATATCCCTCATACTATATTAGCAAACAAGTTATCAAACAATTTATTATCAAGCATATGAATGCATGAATAAGCAGTATGCTAAACAATATATATGTAGTTGACCGGTACTATAGATAACATCGGATTTAAAGCCCTCCGAAGTAAGGGTTGGAGATGCATCGGCACCAATCACAACCGGGCCCTAGCACCTAGGTTTTTAACCTTATATCAATATATATCAATTCCCTGTTTCACTAAACAGGTTTCTACTTCCATCAGTCAATAGTATACAAATATCTAAGTCTAGCGGTGAATGGGCTCACACAGTCCACGCTTACACCCTACAGCGGTGGTCTCTAAACACGACCCCTAGCCACCCACGGTTAGCATCTCCGGCGCCAATAGAACCCACGAGCCAAGAGTAGGGTCTTGTTGTACCAATGCTTTTGCACTGTACTAATTAAATCATGTGGGAATCCATCCTTCCAAGGCCTTTTATTACCAACCGAATGAGGTGACGGCCGGAACATTATATGCAATGTTCGTGCTTTATGCATGAGCTGTTTAATTTTAGTTGAGCTGAATATGGTTAAGTCAATTTATGAGGTGATCAAACATTATCAACAAATCATTCAAATAATGCAACAATCAATTATATCACATTTAACAGTATTTTGCATAGTAATCAATTAATATTAGTCACATGCATAACCCGAACCCCCATGCATCAAATTATTAATATTTAATTCATGTGCACTAACTACAAGCATAAAACAAGTATAGAGTCATCGGGAGTATTCACTTGGTCATAATGTCAAGGATTATATTAGTCCAAAGGTAAGTCGGTCTTAATCTCAGGATCACCTAACATTAGGGGAATATGGAAAGTAATAAGTTTAGGAATTAAATAACTAAATTAACATGCTAAATCGTACTGTTTACTTAAATCGGTTATTGATTTATGTGAAATTATCGATTCGATCTTTTTATCGAATCGTGTATAACTTTTTTGTTTTAGCTCAGATTGTTATGAACTTATAATCCATTTTGATCGTTTTTTAGCGTATTTTCACGTAGTGAGGTCCGTTTTGGACGTTATGACTCGCAGTGTAAATTGTGACATAAAAATATCAAAAACTTTATTATTTTAGTTTAAAAATTATAAAATACCAATTTTAGCTTTTTCTTAATATATTTATGATTTAGTAATTATTTAAATCATATATTTGATATGTTTATTATTTTGAGTATATTTTTCTATTTTTGAGATTTTTACTTTATTATGATTACTATTATTATTATTATGACTTTTATTATTTTTATTATTTCTCATTTTCTTATTATTTATGTACTTGACGATTTATACATATATATATATCTATATATATTTTCGGTATACTACATATATATAATATATGTTATACGTTATAGGTATGTATATACTTATTTTATGAAAATAAACATACTCTTATGTACATATATATATTCATATATTTGTATTTATATATACTAATATACTTATATAATTTTTGAATACTTAGATATATATAAATAATCTACAAATACCTATTCTTATATTATATATTCAGTATCTATATATTTACATAGTATTTGTTATAAAATATGTATACTAGATATTATATATATGTAATATACGGTATATGTCATATACCACTGTACATACACTCTACATATATTAATACTATACAATTATATATATATATATATACAATAATAATTATACACGGGTACATATATATATACATAGTTACGGTACATACATATACATAGATATACTATAGTTATTTAATATAAATACTTAATACTAATCATATGTATACTAAAAAAAATACATAATATATACTCTTCCATATAATATACTTATGTTCATACATGTATACATACCTAGCTTATTACATGCATATATTATTCAATTTATGTATTTATGCAAACATACATGTATTAGTAATGTTATATTTATAAGAAAATACTATACAAATACTATATTTATACATGTATATACTACATAATATACATCTATACTAGAAAATAATTTACTTACCTATTTATTTTAATTCCTTCTTCTTCTTTTCTTTCTCTTTTCTTCTCCTTTTCTTCCTTCTTTTCCTTCTTTCTTTTTCACGTTTGTTTCCAGGTTTCGATTTCCTTTGTGCAGGATTTTATTTCTAGCTTTTTATGTCTTCTCTTTATCCCACATGATCAACCAAATAAATAAAAAAAATCTCATCTAATCCTTTGCATTAATGTAGATAAAATAAAGGTAATCATTTGTAATATTTTCTTTGATTTAGGCTCAATACTTGGCAACTTATTTCCTTACGTGGGTTGCTTCTTTTTGCTCTCTATTTCCAGAACATGAAATTGGGTTAAAGGAAGAAAAGAGAGAAAAGAGATAAATTGAAAATGAAAGAGAAGGAAAATAAAAATTAAGAATAAATATATGTAATTTTTCGAAACATGTAAATTATAACAAATCTCATCATAAATTAATTTTTAAATTTTTTTGAAATTTTATCAATTAAATTGATACCCGTTATAATTATAATTTTTATAAATTATTGTGGCGATTTCGTTATAATTTCGCGCGAATAGGCTATTTAGCCGAAAATTATAATCGACTATAATTTTATTACTATTGAGTAATATTTAACTATTTTATAGGTTTATATTTATAATTTTAAGGTTTCAATCAAATTCAGGTTCAATTTTGATTAATGGTGTGTAAGTCAGTTTTAGGGTTTTAGTATACGACATAGGGTTTTGATCAATTTCTAAGATTTTTATTACTTATATTATATTTAGATTTACGATTTATTACATTTTTATCTTGCTCGGCTTTAATGACTCTTCAAGTCATTTATAGTATTAGGGTTCACTTTTACTCTTAAATAGCTAAATTTGCGAGGTTTACAATAAAAAATTAACTTGCTAATGGAAAATCAAAATTTAAGTTCCAAAATACAACAACGCATAAATAGTCGAGACAACCTACGTAAGTGCATAACTAATTATGAACATCAAATAGATAGCTTGAATATACATGTATTATAATTATTCATTTAATATAGGTGACAACTTATTTTACAAACATGAAATATGTACATAATAAATTAAATACAATTACTCTTATACGTATAATGTGGGAAACTTAAAAGAGGTAGCAAATTTACCAACTTTGTACTGAAAAATACTATGACTATATCAATAAATGAATTGTAAACATGAATAAGTAATGTGATACATTAAGTAAGAAATTAGTGTATGAGAATCAAAAATCAAATTCCTTCGATTACTCCCTTATAATTTGTCCATTGGAGTTGCATGTTGGATGGCCTGATTAGGAAAACAATAACAAAAAAAAAATAAAAATAAAAATGAACTAACATGGACTAAGATGAGAGATACTTAAAAGAGAGAGAGAAAGAGAAAAGTACCTAGCTGTCAACTACTAATTGAATCATCTAGAGCAGTGGATGAGGTGTCGTATTCATATATCTTATAGCAAATGAAGTGGTATGTGTGTTATAAATTCAAATTGACACCAAAATTGTTTCTTAGTTGGACTGATGCAAAATTTTCCACATGGCTATGGCTGACTATGTTAGCTTACAAAAAGAATCCAATTCCCTAATTTAAACAATAATATATGAAAAAAAGAAGAAGATGCCATAGCTGATCCTAAAAGCATCGAAGTGAGGTGTGAAATTAGAATAATACCATCCACCCTAATGTTTGCATCTAGGAAAGAGATAAGCCACCATTGGACTTCACGGTTGCCTCTTGAAAGTTGCTATTATGGATCCTTGATGTGTGGTTCTTATAATTTTAGGAGTCAACTCCCATCAGTCAAGGTGAGTTTTGATGTTAAAATTTAAGTTTGTTAAGCTTTAAGTAACATTCTAGAGTTTTACGGTAGGTACGATCATGGTCAGTGATTTATTTTTAATGATCGGTGATTTAAAATGCATTACTTCTTATGTTAAGAGTATGATCATTGTCAACAAATGATGTAAAGGATAACTTGTTTAAGTTTCATATGCTAAATTGTGAAATTCAATAAAAATGGAATTAAGGAGTGAATCACGTAAGGAAATTATGTTTGAACTTATTTTTGCATAATTTGATATGGTTTCTATAATTATGCTATAAATTTGATATCTCAATAAATTATATTATTTAGGGCTAGATATATTCATATCTAATTGATACATATGTACATTGTTGAATTATTAATAATAAGTAAAATTATGACTGCAACATTAGTATTATTAAACAATTGAAACGTTAAGTTGTTGTATCCTAACAGCTTTTTGAGTGGTAGCTTATTAACATCTAAAACTAGGAGTCAACATTAGAAATGGTCTGAAAAATGGACACATAAGCTTGGCATATTAGGATAAGATAAGTGTAGAATGGTAAAATGATAATTGCAAGGTGAGTTAGTTTCTCTTCACTGACTAACTTCAAGGATAAATGGTATGTCAGTAGTTCATTCAAGGAGATTTTTAGAAGATCAACATTGGAAACCAACAAAGGATAATAATAATAAAATTATATACGTAGGTAGGAAAAGGATTTTGGTTGCAAATTCTTAGCTAGACATTCATCACGTTTACATTTGGTCATGTAATAACCTTGTTGTACCTAAGTTTCATTCGAGGTAAAAAATTAGAGTGGTTTTTTTTTGAGTTTGTCATCTACTTCAACTTTCCATGTTATTGGATTTGTTGTAGGAATTCAGAGTAAGTATTCCTTTTTAAGCTCAATTATTGTAGTAGTTTATATTTTTAATTTGGATTATTGTTTAGTGTTTACTTCATATAGCGTAATGGTTGATAAAAAAAAAAACCTAAGTTGTGATTAGAGAAAAGAAAACAAAACTAAATAAAACTGTTTTTTTCCTACTTAATATTTATTATGAGCTATTTAATGCTCACATTTTGCAAATATATCGTTATATTTTGAAAAAGTGGAAACCGGTGTTCTTCATCTAAAATACATTTAGGAATTTCAATATCCCATTAAGTGTATATAACACTTAATATATATACAAGTATATGTATACATATGTTTATTGCTAATATAGGTATCGTACACCTTAAAATGCTATATTTGCAAATATGATATTAATTTAAAACCAAATAAAAACCAACACCAACTCCATAAGGTTATGACATAGCTGGAAAGTGTCTAAAATATTAACTATCCCTCAAATGATAACTCTACGAGGATACGTACCATACATGAGATTAATGGTGAGTTGGATTAAAGCTCATGAGGATATTTTCATGCTTCGATGGATTAGTCAGTTAGGTTGCACAACAACTTCTTTAACTAAAGAATTCGAGTTGATGAGAAGGTAAACTAGGGTAAAATTAATACTAGGGAAGCTTATGGCTCAATAGATATAAGCCATTTCAACAAGAGCCTTCAATAGCGGTAATAGTAAGTAAGAACATTAATACTCATGTTGTTTACATGATTTAAACTCGATGTTTCCATGAAGACATGTTGGTTAGTTTTAAGAACTATACACTTAATCTAATTTAGAGGATAGATATGAAGATAGGTCAGATGATAAGTTAGAGGATACATTAAACTATAGGTTTAAGTAATTTTGTTGTATCTGGTTTATAATTTAACTTGGTAATACATATATGTTCCTTAAGTGAACTAGGTGAAGAGGAACCTCACATGAAAGCATAGGTCTTTAGCGATCTATAAGTCAAAGTAAGTAGATCTAACCTATGCTTGGAGTAGATACATTGTTACTCATAATACTGCGTGCTGTTTGATGTTGTGTTGATTGAATATGGGTATATCTTGGGTGAATTGTTATGCTACTATAGTAGATGTTGATGTGGTGATTTTGAATGACAATAATTGTATTCTAGTTAAACTATTATGCTGCTATGTTGGGTGATGATTTGTGCTCACGATTGATTGTGCTAACTAGGAAAGTTGAGCGATTGCTAACTCAATCTTCTAGGTGTTTACCTAAGTGAACCCTAAGTAAGATACAAGAATTTCGCTAAGGAGAGTTTGAAAACTAGAATGAGATCACTAGATTTGATAGATTATAGTGTATGGTCTAATTTGGCAATGTTGCCTCTTTGATTTGGTGAACTACAATGTGTAGTCTAATTTTGTAAAGCAAGGTTAGGGGTCTTACTCCTAAGCAACTCCTTGTTGCCCTTTTTGAAAATGGTAGACTATAGTGTGTAGCCCAATTTGGTAGGGGTCTTACTCCAGAAAGCTCCTTGTTGCACTAGGTTCCTAGATGTTGTATCTAGATGCTCAACTATGTCAACTAATTGGAAGAACACTGGAAGGGCATAAGATATCGGTACCAATGCATGCCACGTACATGAGCATAGCATGTTGCATTGCTAGTAATAAATGCTTGGTTAGGTGAATGCACATATAAAGTTAAACCTACCGGTTATAGTTGAAATGTTTCAATTATGATATGCAATATTGTTTATGTTATGTTGTTTGTTATCCACTATCACTTAGCTTCAGTAGCTAAGGGAATAAAATGTTTTATTCTCAGGTTAACTGCCTCGTAAAGGGCTCAACACTAAGGAGGGATATATATATATGCTAAGAGTGTGAGTCGAAGTCAACAACTTTTGTACGAAACCTATATTAAGTCAGGAATCCTATTATTGTGAGGATTACAAAGAAAAAAGTTGGTTTATGTTTTGATGTAAATGTTATGTTATATACATAAGTTGTAATAGAATATTTAACTAAACTCCGATGTAGCCACCCTTTTATCATGTAAACAAAGTTGTCTTTTGATGAATAAGAAGGTTGATTTAAGTTTTTAAGAGGTATTCTTATGTGATGATACATTCCGTGCTAAGCCAGGATGTGACACTTGTTAGTGCTATACCATGTGACTTCCCAGTTGATTTCATAGTATTGGATATGAAAGATAAGGAGCAACTCTTAGTTTTTGGAAGATTGTTCTTAGCTACCTTAAGAGCTATACTAGAAATGAAAGAGAGAGTGATTACTTAAAAAGTGGAGAAAGAAAAGTGATGCTCTAAGCTAAAGAACAAATTTAGTAATTGAAGGAAGGAGAATGGGTGATGGATTAAGAAAAAAATTTTGAGAAGGGTAGTTATATGAGGAAAAGGAGGATATATGAGAAAGGAGAGTCAAGCTTTAAACGAGGAGTTGAAGGATTTAAACCCTAGAGGAAGTATGATGACCTACCATGAGTTTGCATCAAAAAGTCAGGTTGAAGGCTTAAAAACAAGCGCTTAGAAGGAGGCAACCTTACCCATTATCTTTTCTTATTTCTTTTTAACTTATGATAGAGTCTTTTCAATTTCTTTTTAGTTATGTCTCTTTTATGTTACACAAGCATATGTATATAAACAAAGGAAGTGTGTTTTGTGAATTGGTTACTTTTTAGAATTGTAAGAAATGGAGATTTTTAGAAAAACTAAGCCTTTGATTACTTAAGCAATTTAGCTTGAAATTATGTGGAATAAAAATGTAATAAATAAATTGCACATAAGTAAAAGAGTAGGGAAAGATCAGGCAAATGAATTATAGTGTTTTGGTCCTGTACATACTATACTCTTCTAACTATACTATTGGAGACTCAACTCACCTTACCAGAGTCGTTCCATTATTCACTTTTACACAAAATACAACTTTGATAGGTGTATAACCACAAGATCCTCTACTTTGACTCATGTAGCCTCACCCTAAGCTAATCACTCAAAACTATAAATATTACATGAGTCTCTCTCAAATACACACCATGTGCACACAAGAATTACAATGAAATAATGAGGAAAATAATACAATGAATCTTCAACAAATGAGAACAAAAATAAAGATTTGGAAATGAGCTTCTGACTGATCTTCTACTCTTGTTATATATGAAGGATCTTAAAAATTTCACTCTACCACTTGTAATTATTCTCTTGTGTTATATATTATCTTTGAAACAACAAGCTTTTATTTGCTGCTACTTGCATCAACTAGGAACTTAAAGTATGGAAGGTCAATAAAAAATTATTCTTCACCTCATTATTCTTAGCTTTTGGAAGCACGTAATATTCTAGCTTGATTTTTTCTTCTTCTACTTTTGTTTCAAAAAACCTTCCCATAAAGTTGTATGCTATGAGCAGGATACTCATGAATTGAAATCCTTTCCTTTTTAAGAGCTTGGATTGTTCTATAACGAAGGTAATCTTTCCTTATTTTTTAACTTTATAAGAGGAATGATTTTTTATAATAATTTGGTTATTGTCCTTATTTATTTCTTAATTAGATATGTGTCTAGAGATTTCATTAATTTGATAAAATCTAAAAAAAAATCTCATAAAAATAAGGTTTGTTTATAATTGGCTTTGATTAATTTTAGTCCCCGTGGATTTATGTCCTCCCTTTGTGGAATGTATTGAATATGTTTTGCAAATATATTCAATAGATGGAGGTAGGTCTTCTTTTCATCTTGAAGATTTCTTGACTTGATTTGATCTGGTTCACAAGATAATTACATTCATCATATTTTCTTGTTCCCTTTAATTGCACCTCCTGATGCATCCTCTAATTGATCTTGTGATAGATATCAGAATTTGAAAGTAGTCTAGCTTGTCCTATTTCTAGAATGCACAAATATATATGACCATACATATGTACAAACGTATACGTATACATGTATCTTTCTTTCTTTCTTTCTTTTTTTTTTTTTTTTTTTGTTATCATCACTATACATCTCTCCCTTTTTGATGATAACAAAACCCTTAAAAAATCCAAATTTCTAAGAACAATAAAAAATAGTAAGTGAGTAATAATATCCTATCTTTTCCCTTATTTTGTTATTATTTTAAAGATGAAAAGCTCCCCTTTAATGAAATAATCCCCTTCAGCACTAGCATCAAGAAATAATCATAATTTTGACCATAATTCAAATAACAATGAAAGTCATAAGTTCGTCACAATTCAAAACATGCTAAAGTAGAAAGGACAAACATAAGAAAGGTTTACAAAAAAAAAAAAAACTTTCAAATGAAAGGAACATGAGATTGCTAAAATGACAAAGTCTTAGGTCTTTTCTTAGGGCAATATTTTTTAATTCTCCTAGAGGGAGATGATTGAAAGGGATCTATCTTGCTGGAGTTTGTAGTGGAGCAAGGTCCTCTTCAAGAACTTATTTAGAATGTGTTATATTAGCTGGAGTTGGTAGATTGGAGACTAGTTCAAGAGATGGATTGGAAACCTGTTCAAATTGTGGAATAGGAGCTTATTGATTTGGTTCTTGAATGGTATTGGTGACAGAAGTCTATTTAGGGATTTGCTTAGGAGTTTTGTCATCTTGAACAATGTTAGATGGTGGTGAGGGTGATAGAGCTGGTTTGTTTGCTTGTTGGTCTTGGTTAGATAGCTTAGGTTGCTTGGGTAATAGAGTAGATGGTGAAGAGTGTTGAATAAATGGAGCTTCATTGATAGGGGGTTTAGAGGTTTTAGCACACTAAGTCTTCTTTACATTTAAAAAATCTGAGAGTTTCTAATTCATAATTTCCTCAACTTCTTTCTTAGATATCTTACTGCCAAAGCCAAACTTAAAGTTTTTCCTTTACTCAACCTATCCTCTAGGTCATCTAATTCATTGTTAAAATTAGAGACTTTCGTCATTTTCTTCCTTTCATCAATTTGGAACTTTCCTCTAGTCTACAGATCATACATCTTACTCTTCTTAGCTACTTTCTTTCCCTTAGCCTTCCTTAGTATATCCTTACTGTTTTTTGAATCTTCCTCTATGGGATCATTTTGCTCACTTTCTGATTCTTCTTCCAAATCCCCCCCCTCAAATAGAGACTTTGGTAACCTATTCCTTTTATGATTCTCATGTACATAAAATGCCTAATCATTTGTGTACCAAATATTGTTAATGTTGTACTCTTTAATTGCCTTAATACGTAATTGTCTCATTGCTACAAAGGGGATTTTTAATTTTTTTACTTAAATAGTTTCATTAAAAGATTGCCATAAGGTTTCATTGTTGGGGTTAGAAATGCATGCTTGATAATAAGACTAGCAAGATCAATCTTTTTCCCTTTCAACATTGCAATTATTATTAGTGCATCTTACCTTGAAATTGAAGTTTTACTTCCTTTCTTTGGCAAAATACAACTTGTAACTAATTTGTTTGACAACCTTATTAATAGTCTACAATCAAAGACAAATACTTCCCTAGCTTTCCTCTTTCATTTTCCATTTGTAATGATGCTAAAAACTTAAAATTCATCCATAGCCATCAATCTTTCATCACTATTCACAGCCGTTAAATTGAAACATTTGACAATGTCTTTCTTAGTGATTTCAATTTCCTTTCGTAACATAGTAGAACTTAACCTAGCTCTTTTGCTTAAGTCCAAATTTTCAAAAAACTCATAAACCACTTTGCTACATACCATAGTATCTACAACATAAATCTCTTTGCAACCGATTACACATAAAATTTTGTCCCAATAAAATCCATTTGCAGTGAAATAGTCAAAATCAAATAAACAAGGTTCGATATAATCTAATTTCCTCTTCAAAGAGATGGATATGATATTACCTTTTGCTTTGATCCTTTGATTTCTAATTGAATTGCTACAATATCCTATTCCTCTAACACATCCTTTGACACATCTTCTAACTCATCTTCTACTTTTCTTTTCTTTAAAATTTGCTTCTTTTCTTTTCTATATGGTAGGTCTTTCCTCTTTTGAGCCTTTCCCATGTCTAACATCTACAAACCCTACAAACTTAGCTACCAGTTTGTCAGTTTCGACTTTAGTAAGCTTCTTTTTCTTGGTTTCCTTTGTTTTCTTGATTGACTGTTGTGCTTTTCCTTTGGTTTTGAGTTTAGGTTCTATTTCATTTGACTATGTCTTCTTTGAGTCAAAAGACTCATCTGCTAATTCATACGGATTTGCCATGCTGTTTGTTGGGTCTTTCGTTTTTTGTCCTTTTAAGAGAATTTGAGAGAATTTTCAATTTGGCATTTAGGATTTAGAGAAGCAAGATGGAGGTTTTAAGAAGAGAAGGAAAATAGATCGTGAGGGTAAGAGTAAGAGTGGTTCAAACTAGGAAAAGGAAAGAATGTAATTAACAGTGGAATCACAATGTAGGAGAGAGAAAGAGAAATTAATTAATAATGGAATGATGATTCTTTCCATGCTTAAGAGAGATTGGATAAGGAAGTTGGTAGATATAGTTAATAAAGAAGGTAACTACCAAACTTGTAATTTTTAGAAGATATGCATGGAAGCTTTTGAAAAATGAAATCCTTCGCACGTGATGGAATTGAAAAAAATAAATAAATAAAATACACATAATAATCACATTAGATAGCATACACCAATTTCATTTCTAATATACTCAAATTTTATTTTATCAAGATGTAGAGTGAATATAACAGCCAATTGATTATTGGTATAAACAAATTCAATATTTATGTCCTCATTGTTGGCATGATCTCTAATAAAATGGTTCTTAACTTCAATATCTTTAGAATATAAGTGATGCATCGGATTTTTAGTTAAATTAATTGTACTCGCACTATCACATTGGATAGGCACGTTATTTAAAGTTATTCCATAATCTGACAGTTGTTTAATTCATCATATTCAAGTACAGTAATTTCCAATTGATACATACTTGACTTCTACCATAGATAAGACTATTGAGTTTAGTTTCTTGGAGGACCAAGAAACTAACTTGTCCCTTAAGAATAAACATGTTCCTAATGTGCTTTTCCTATCTATCTTGCAACCAACATAATTTGTATCTGAACATCCAAATATTTCAAAATTATGATTCTTCGAGTACCATATTTCTAGTTTAGATATGTAAGATAAATATTTAAAGATACATTTTGTTGCAGCCAAATGTGTTTCACTTGGTTTAACCTGAAATCTAGCACATATACATACACTGAATATAATAACGGTTGAGAAGCTATCATATACAATAGGGATCCAATTAAACTTCTGTAAAGCTTTCCACTTACCTTCTTACCTGTTTCATCTAGTTCTAGCCTTATTGATGCTGACATGGGAGTTGCAACTCTCTTTATATTCTCATATCCAAACTTTTTGAGAATCTGATTTGTATATTTTTCTTGATGGATGAAAATTTCATTAAGTTTTTGGCACCATTGTCAACTGTCGATAAGGAAATCTCATTCCTTTTTCACTTTTTGTTATTTCTCTATTCCTTTCTATTAAGTTAGTCAAAATCGAACTTGAATTTTCTTGTTTTATGTTGAGGAAATTTGGAGTGATGACTAATAATAATGACATACATAAAACTATGTTCGAGCATATTAAGCTATTGACAAGTAGAGCTAACTCCAGTATTACAAGACTAGCTATCACTACAAACATATTTATGATCTCGTCAATCATTATCTAGATGGTTCAACAGCAAATGTGATTTGAAAGCTCTCCAAAGGAGGATCCAGATTCACATTTTGTGAACTTCTTGGAAATATGTGTAACTTTCAAAATTAAAGGAGCTACGAATGATGTAATAAGGTTGAGATTGGTTTAGTTTTCTTTGTAGGGAAAAGCAAGGCAATGGTTAGCCTCATCACAAAAAGATTCTATTACTTCTTAAGATTTACTAATAGAAAAGTTTCTAGAAAAGTATTTTCCTCTAACTAAGATAGCTAAGCTTAGGAGTGATATCTCGTCATTCACTCAGATTAACGAGGAAACAATTTATGATACCTAAGAGCGTTTTAAGGAGTGGCTTAGAAAGTGTCCTAATCATGCTTTGCACTTTAGATGTAGATACAAACATTTTACAATGGATTCAATTTTAATACTAAACAATTTATTGATGTATTTACAGGTGGTACATTAAACTCAAAGACGCATAGTGAAGTTTATGCTTTGTAAGAAAGCCTAGCTATGAATAGCTACCATGGGGAAGGTCACAAACTCAATAGGAAGAAACCAATAGTGAATGATGCAGAGTCTACCATAACCTTAGTAGTGATTGTGGATGCACTAAATAAAAGGTTAGATTGCTATCTCATGTTAGCACAATATTCTATGATGACTAATATAGTTAACCCAAGAGGATATATGCCACCTTATTATCATAAGCTTCCCTACTAGGGTATGAATCGATGAAGTTTTCAATATTTACCTTCTAACGATTGTAAAGAATGGGATAGGGAGTGTTTTTCTTATGTAGGTAATTATTTTTATGTAAATTAACCATGGAATGTTAGTGTTTCTTATGGGTTTCAAACTTACCCTCCAAAAGAGGAGAACTCAAAACTAGAAGAGATGTTGACTAGGTACATATAAAGTAATGATGCCAGGCTATTGAGCATTGAAAAGCGTATTTAACAACTTGCTAAGATTTCAGTTGAAAAGCAACTAGAGTCTTCACCATAAGTTCAAATTGAAGCTATGACCTTAAGAAGTGGTAAGGAGTTGCAAGTTGTTAAGTAGTTTGAAAAGATACTAGTCAACCCTAAACCAGTGATGGAGGTGAAAAATGATAAAATTGCAAAAACTTTTGAATCGCTTAAGGAAGAACCAAAATCCTTGAAGGTCAAGGAATATAAACCACCCATTCCATATCCTTAGAGGTTAAAGAAGGAATGCTTAGATGAGCAGTACGATGAGTTTCTAGACTTATTTCAACAATTGCATATTAATCTACCTTTTGTGAAAGCCTTGTTATAGATGCCTAAATATGCAAAGTTCTTAAAGGAGTTGCTCTCTAATAAGAAGAAGTTAAAGGAATTGCCTACAGTCATGCTTAGTGAGGAGTGTTCATCTATCCTACAAATCATGCTTACTATTAGGTCATATGTTTTATTGCTTTTTAGATGGTTTGTCTGGTTATTTTCAAATTCCAATTACATTAGAGGACTAAGTGATGTGAATCTATGAACACATATCGGGTACGAACCATGGATGGATATTCAATGTTCTAGTGGAATGAGGGATGGGATGTGTAAGGGGGTTTTGACTATTAATGTGTATGGATATCACATACAAAGACACAACACAATCAGGGGTTGTGCTCGAAATATGGTTCGATGCAACTCATGAACACTAAATGTCACTTAGGTTTCAAATGAGGGGTGAGATGTGACTTACTAACTTGCTCAAATGAAGGGTTCACCACAATCTTAAAGGAAAGATTGATAAGAACACAAGAGATTAAAGAGTAAAGCACATTCAATAATCTAAAAAGCCAGCTGTAAACCTCGTGAATTTAGCTTTCTAAGTATAGCATCAAACGCCCAAATTTTAGATGATTTCCTAAAGTCAATAGAGCTAGTGAGATTTAAAATCTATTAAAATCTCAATTCAAAACCTAAAGTGAATATGAAAAACCTTAAATTATCAATTGTACCTCTAATCGCAGACGAAGACCTTAAAACCTCAAGTACATGTAACTGCAAAAGTTAACCTCGAACCTCATCAAAACCCTAAGATAATAATCGAAGACTTAATCGCGTATTAATATATTAAACCCTAAATGTGTAAAAACACTAGAGATTATACTAAAAGTCACTTTTACTTAAGAAAATATCTAAGTTATCTAATGATTTCTTTTCTTTTCTTTTAGATTTTTCTTCCTTCTTCCTACTTCTTTGCTGTCCATTCTTCTCCCTCTTCTAGACTTTACTTTTCTCATTTATAAAATACAATTTGAGATAAGAACAACTCCTGTTCCTCTTGCATTTCAAACCGTGAACTCCCCTTTGCTTTATCATCTTCATTTTTCTAAAATTTCACTTTCACAATCTTAAATACCACCACACACCAATCTACTATATCTATTGCTTTCCTTTTCAAATTATAAAGGAGAAAAAGGTATGTTTTATATGATTTCTTATCTTAATTAGTGAGTTAGTTATCTATCTAAGATTAGCATAGGAACTCTATGTAATTTGTGCTTTGGTGTTATGGAAGGAAAGGAATCCTTATATTTATGTTTAGAGTGTAGAAATACCCATGTACATACATCAAGTGAGTATATATGGAGTGTACATATTAGGGTTTTAGTGAAACCCATAGTATAAGTGTATAAATCCTTAGCTAAATGGAAAGAAGAACACTTGTACATATGCTTAAATATGTGCATATAAGAGTATACTTAATAAATACATGTATGGGAACTCTTGTACATGAATAACCATTATGTACATAACCTAAAAGGAGGTTTATACTAGTTATACATACATATGCCATGCCAAATACACCCTTAAAGTACAAAAATATAAAAATTGTGAGGATTTCTTAAGAGGGGACTTTAGGCATTCGAAAATACATATAAAAATACGTATACCACCGTATGTGTATATGGGTATATGTACTAGTATATATAAGTACATAAGTATATATATTAGTATGTTATAAGTGTAGGTAGGTATATAACATATGTATATGTATGAGTACATAAGGATATATATATATATATATATGTATGTATTTATATCTAAAGAATGGTTACATAAGCCATGACATCATCAAAAGATTAAATAAGTCATGACATAAGCAAATGATGACATGAGCGATGATACAAGCGATTGATAACCTAAGAAATGACATAAGCATAAACTTGTAAAATAATAAATTATAAGATTACATAAGAATATAACATATATATGTATACATTTACTTAGGAGTTGAAGATCTTTTAAACCTTAATACACTTCCTAAATTGAATTAAACTTAATTAAGTACATAAATTAGTAATACTAATGTAAAATTTCCTAAGTGTAAGAATCTGATAGCTAATTCAATCATTAAGTACTAAAATAGGATATAAACATAAGTAATAAGAATAATTAAACTTCAATAAGTTAAAATTTCAATAAGTTTAGCCCATATCATAAAACACGGGTCTTAATGTCCAAAATGGACATCACCATGTGAACGTGCATCCGAAAACAATGAAAAACGATTATAAGTTTGTAAATATTGGAATTAGAATGAAAAAGCTACTAAATACATAAAGGAAGTCTCATAATTGATGAATATAAGAAAATAATACTATTAATCCTATTGAGTATGATAAACCCTATATACATTATACTTAGGTTATATTGGGGGAACTAGATAAACTATAATAGACTTTTAATTAACTAAGGAGTCTGACTTTTTAGAATACTTATAAGTTTTACTATTTTGATTTAGGCATTCAATATCAAGTTTTGGAAACCCCAAAGCTTAGAAAATGAGTAATAATCTAGGTGAGGGAGTTTTAATAACTTGCTACTTACTTGTCGTGTTACTTGTATGAGGTTTTTCTACTTGCTGTTACTTGTATGTCTAAATGATTGCTTTGTTTGTTTGCTATCATCTGTGTGACCATCTTTTTAAATTGATAAATATAAGTATTAGATCAAAATAACCAATTATACTCATCGCATGTTTATGACTCGGTAAAGATATGAATAGAGAGTGCTAACTTTGCAAAAATCTTGAGAAAAGTGTTTTTGGAAAAAGCTTTTCTACTCTTAAATATATTTTGTATGATCTCTATAAGGGCTCGTAGAGCCATAAATAATATTTTAACGTTAAGGCAAAGTTAGCATGGGATCTCCAATTGATAGCGAGATGACTCGCTTTATTGTGCCTATAAGGCCTTGGATAATTTTGGTTGCGAGAGGACTCGCATGTTTGTGCCTAGGAGGCCTTAGATAGTGGATAATCCTAGTTTGGGATTTACTTATTTGGATTGGAATTTTTTTTTTCTCGATTAGGGTAATAGTTAAGTGTTGCCTAGAGGGGTAGTGTCACTAAGTAGTTTCATGCGAGTAAGTTGAGGTACCCTGTGCAGGTAGGTACAGGGGATAATTGAAGTGTAGATGACGTAATTCTACACTATTCATAGTTCCGGACTCTTATGAATGTGTTGCTTGCATTCATCAAGCTTATATTCATTTTGTATGTAGATAGTTTGCTTGCATGTGTGATAATAATGTGTGATAACTTACTTGAATGGTAGTAGTGAGGGACGAACCCACTAAGCTGTTTTATACTCATTCCCCCCTTAGTTTTTTTTGCAGGTTTACTTATGATGGGATTGGGATATATCTCGAGTGTTGAGTACGAGATGAAGATATATATAGTAGTATTAGAAGTAGCTAAGTACTCTTTATATGATACATAAACATCATTTGTAGAAAATATTTATATGTTAGAATTACTATGATTTAATTTTTCTTGTATATATTTTTTTTTATCATGTTAGTATATCTTGTCTTATTATTTGGTAGGAGATACCGATTCTCTAAGGTTTTGAAGAATTGTGGGATATCAAATATCTATAGTTATTTATATTTATATGTTATGTTATGTTATAATAAATTAATTACTTAAATATTAATAATCTTAGTGATTTATTATTTAGAGTTTTGCAATCTCTAACTTGCAAAGCGGTTTTCATATCATGGGTACACACATGTTATAGAAATTTTAGGCAATCCTATTAGGCCCCCGTTAGGGTCCTGACACTAGCTTAAAGGGGCTTAAGAATGTCCTTACTTTTAGAAGGAACTTTCAAGTGTAATTCTTTGTAGGAATACTCTTTTCTGTTTAATTCTCTATGTTTGCTAATTACAAATGTTGCTATTTATAGCAAGTCTTAAAGCACTAGTAGTAAAATTGTAAATAATATATAAGGTCTTAAACCCTAAAGAATGACCTACAATCAAAATAAGGAAAATGTTTACAAAGTATACAAAATTGTGCACTTAACGGAGTGGACAACAAGTAGTCATCTAAGCTGTCTGTAGGCTCGAGTAGGGGTCGGTTGGTAGTTGGGTGTTTGGGTTAGGGTGGGATGTTTGGGAGTCTTATTATGCTTGGCCGAGCTCCTAGTGAGGTTGGCCCACAGTTGTTTTACCCATGGATTGCTTGGCATAAACTTTCTTGTGCTGTACCGAGCTATTCTTTAGCCTCAAGTGCCCGGCCATGTGGTTTCTCAACTTCTCGACAGACAATAGACATGGGACCGAGTAGCTCCTTTCCTTCCCCTTGGTCTTCTAGTATTAGCTTGACCTCGGGAAAAGCTATTTGACCTCGGCTTTGAACAATTTAGCCTCAGGTTAAGATAGGTTGGCTTTAGCTTTTGGTAAGTTAATGTTAGCTTAGGATAGGTTAGCCTTGGCTTAGAGATCATTAAGGACTGATTCCTATCACTAAAAGAAGACTACCTTTACATGTCCTTAAGGTACGTTTGCA
Organism: Lumnitzera littorea; assembly: GCA_024138015.1. Taxonomy (NCBI): domain Eukaryota; kingdom Viridiplantae; phylum Streptophyta; class Magnoliopsida; order Myrtales; family Combretaceae; genus Lumnitzera; species Lumnitzera littorea. The sequence continues at coordinate 65,811,324 of JAMXBB010000008.1, forward strand.
TATAGGAGAATGCCATTTGGCCTTTGTAATGCACCTTTGACTTTTCAATGGTACAAGATGGTAATTTTTGATAAATTTATAGAGGATATAATGGAAGTTTTCATGGATGGTTTCTTGGTTTTTGAGAATTGATTCATTAATTACCTTAGGAGCCTTGAAAAAGTATTGCCTAGATGTAAAGAGACTAATTTAGTTTTAATTTGGGAAAAGTACCATTTCATGGTACTAAAGGGGAGAGTGTTAGGGCATAAAGTACCTTAGAAAGGTATAGAAGTCAATAATGCTAAAATTGACACCATTGCTAAATTACCCCCTCTCGCGTCTATTAGAGCTGTACGTAGCTTTTTAGGACATACTTGGCTTTATAGAAGGTTTATTAAAGATTTTTTAGAAATAGCTAAACCTTTAACTCGACTATTGGGAAAGAATACTCCATTTATATTTTTTAGGATTGGTTAGATGCATTTAATACTTTAAAAGATAAATTAACTAATGCCCCAATTATGGTAACCCTAGAATGGAGCTTAACATTTGAACTAATGTGCGACATTAGTGACTATGCTTTAGGGGTAGTGTTAGGTTAAAGGCAAGAAAAGCATTTCCAATCGATCTATTATGCAAGGAAGGCTTTTATTAAGACTTGGTAGAACTACACCACTATGGAAAAGGAACACCTAGTAGTAGTTTTTGCCTTTAATAAATTTAGGTCATATCTTATCTTGTCTAAAGTTATTTTTTACATTAACTACTTTGCTTTGTGATATTTGTTGAATAAGAAAGATGCTGAGTTGAGATTGATTAGATGGTTCCTAAAAAGTGATAGGGGAACCTACCTTTGCTTTGTCCAACTAGAGGAAGTGTTGAAGTAATATGGAGCAAACCATTGAATTGTAACTCCATATCACCCTCAAACTAATGGATAAGTTGAAGTAGCAAATATGAACCTTAAATGAATCTTAGAAAAGATTGTCAAGTACAATAATAGAGAAGCACTATGAAGCTCTTTAGGCAACCCCATGTTGGCTTATCTATGGTAAAGCGTGTCATTTACTTACGGAAATCAAGCATAAGGCATATTGGGCCATAAAGCGTGCTAACCTTGATCTTAAGTAAGTAGGTGAATATAGGAAACTTTAGCTAAATGTGCTTTAAGAATGGCGAGATGTAGCCTATGAGAACTCAAGAATATTCAAGGATAGACCTAAGCGATTTCATGACAATTAGATTAGGTAAGGAAAACAATTCCGAGCTAGAGACAATGTTTTGCTATTTTAATCCTGATTAAGGCTTTTCTTAGGTAAGCATAGGTCTAGAGGGTTACGACCATACACTGTAACGTAGGTATTCCCATATCGAGCGATGAAGATCTTCAGTCTCGAAAAGGGAACTTTCAAGTTAAATGGTAATCAGCTTAAATTTTACTTAGGAGGAGAGTTTGAAAAAAGAGAATAATCTTGACTATGACCTTTATTCGACTAGAGAAAACGGGTAACTTCATTCTTAACTCGTTGAGTAAACGACATTAACTAAAAGCACTTCTTAGGAGGTAACCTAGGCAAATTTTAGTTCTCACTCACTAAAATTTTCAATCTTGTGCCTTTTTTATTCATGTTTGGATTTGTATTAAGTCAACATAAATGATTTTTAGATTTTTCTCAAGTGTTTTAGGGACAATCATAGGAGATAAATTTTTCTAGTCACTAAGGAAGAGGAAGAAAGGAATTGTGATTGCAAATTGGAGCGTGGAGCTCAAGGAAGAGTGGTAAGTCCAAGTCTAGTGAGGACCATAGCCCAAGACCATGCCTATGATATTAACTGTAATCCTCTCGTAATAAAATTACACTTAATGTGAAATTCAAAGTTTTAGGATATGAGGCAACCATCACCCATGACCACATCAGTAGCCTCGCCAGTATTCCTCTCATCGTAAATTGAACTTGAAATTGAAATTCGAATTTTGAATCTAGTGACAACCATGACCTAGGACCACACCTGTGTTCCTAGTTGTATACTTTTAGGATGTAGAAAATATGAAGTTGCAATCAAATTTAGCATGTGAGAACCATGACTAGTGACCATGCCTATGGTCACACCCATATTCCCCTTGTTAAGAAATTACACTTTGAAAAAATTCAAGGATTCAACCCCAGTAGTGACCATGGCCACTGATCATGGTCGTGATGATACCCATGTACTCCAAGGGTCACTAAATTAAGATGTACCCTAATTTTGCAATTAAGGAAGTGTAATGCACTTTCCTATTTTGAACTTTTCTCACCTAAAATTCACTATCCTTTTCATAAACCACCTTCCTATTGCTATTTTGCAATAAATATTCAAGGTAATCACTTAAACAACTCATTGCCTAGATTGAAAGATATTATTGCAACTTTCCTCAAAATTAAGTTGCTTAGTTAGAATTGTACTAATAATCTAAGAGACTAGTATTTAAGTTAACCTTCATTTTTGAATAACATTATTGCAATTCCAAAACTCTTAGACACTAGTCTATCAAATAAGTGTGGGGAAAGAGAGAGAAATAACAACCATAACTACCACCAATGACACTATGAAACACCCGTTGTGTAACCTATAGGAATTCTTCTAACCTAATATTGGAAGAGAATCCTCTTGCTACACTTCTACCTCACCCAAAACATATGTTGCAATTTGATAATCCCAATCACCAAACCCATTATGAAGCTCTTTCCAAAAAGACTTTTTCTTGATCAAGCATCATTGATTAGGAAGTATTGAGACTTGAAAACATAGGGGGTTGGGATAAGTTGTTTAATATCCAAAAACTCGTTTACAATGGATTAACCGTTGAATTCCTCACTACCTTATCACTAGAACATGACTAAGTTCCTTGTAGAGCCTAAAACACAATTTCTTTTTGATTTCGAAACACCGAATTCAAAATTGGGGTCTTGATGGGGATTTATGATAAAGAATTTGTCTGTTCATTGAAATTCTACACTCTTCCATGTAAATCACCTCGCGTGTTACCCTTTCCAATTATTGGTTCAAACTAAGCGGTGAAAAGATGTATAATCCTAAATTTGCAAGAGGATCCTACTTGAAAAATCCAACCCATAGAATCCTCCATTGGCTTCTCATACACACAACTAGTCGGAGAGGGAAGAGCATCAAAATAGTGGCTAGCGTGAGGTCTTCTACCTTTATAGCCTTGTAGAAGGATACCCCATCAATCTAGCAATGGCTCTCACATTCTAGATACGGCATCAAGCTATTGTTTATTAGGAGAACCAATTGGGTTGTAGACTTTATGTTACCGTATTGGCAAAGTAACTTAAGCTTGTAGTTGACAATCCCCAACTCATAATGATTTGGAATGCTACCTTAATGAACCTTTCAACCTTTTGTTAGATGGGACTTCTTCTCGATGTAGTCAACAAATCAACCCTTAAAAGGAAAGAAAGTGAAAGTTCCACTAATGATCAACTAGTAAAAGTTCCATTAATGATCAACTAGTGAAAGAGGTGAAGAAATTGAAAACACAAGTTCAAAAATTAGTTGAATCTCAAGAGATTGAATAATAATCTCTAAAAACATTTTTTAGTAAACAAAGTAAAATGATAGAGTTTTATAGCAACCTTGTCGACTAAATCAAGTTGAAGATTCCTCCATTAACGGATAAAAAATTGATTGATGTGGCAAGGAGGATGAACTTAGGGGATGATGAAGAGGAGGAAGTGACATCTAGAACTTAAGAAGAAGAGGAAACCTCTAAAGGTGAGAAAGAGAAAGAACCCATCAATGTTGATTCGAAAGATGAAACCAATGTGGAAGAATTTGATTTCTTTTAGGAATTTCGAGTTATTTATTTTGTTCAAGTGTTTTAAGGTTTTGATGATTTTGATGTTTGAGTTTAATTAGTTAGTCAATCTATTTAATTTCTTTTGAATTTTCATGTTTTAGTTTCAAGTTTATGATCTTGTTCATTTAATGAATTAATAAAATTTTTTCTCCATGTTTCCTTTTTTCTCTTTATTTTATGTGTGTTAATTTAGATCTTTTAAGCCAATAAATTCTAATAAATTGTGTTGAATTCTCATGGATAATTTGAGCCTACTCTAAATATTTAGGGGAGTATTGTTTTTCCCATGTTTATGTTTTCTTCCTCATTATATTTGTTGCAATAATTTTTCCTATAACTTTAAATTAGGTACATTGAGGACAATGTACTAAACTAAGTGTAGGGAAGGAGTATATTACTATTATTTAGAAATTAAATAGCTAATTTTTTAGCCTGATTTTTTTTTTATTGAATTTGCAATTCCCATTCACTAAGAAAATAGTGCTTGTACTGAAATTTTACTAAGTCAATATTGCACATAGAACACATTATTAGAATTAAATAGTGGAATTTCTTAGAGCAAGAATTACATGTCATTTAGCCCAAGATTCTAGGACATATATAATTAATTATTGAAGTTGTGCTTTAGTCTTGTGCTACTTCTAAAATTTACTTAGATATATGCTTATCCTTTTTTTTTTTTTTTTTAGAATTTTATAATCCTAAATAATAAAGTAAAAAAAGCTTGTCTCTTATAACTTCTCCTTAAAAACCTAATTTGTTAAAGGCATAATTAAGACTAAATTGGTAAATAATGATTGGTAAGGATAAGTCTCGATCCCTTAGAAGAGCAAGATGTTTTCCCACTGCTAATTAACTAAAAAGAAAAGAAAGAGAAAAAGAAACAAAATTGATTAAGATCGACCTTGGTCTCTTAGAAGAGTAAAGTACTTTCTCACTGTTAATGTCAATAAAAAAATAGCTGAATTAATAAGGATTGGTCATGGTCCCTTAGAAAAGCAAGGTGCCTTCCTATTGCTAGTGAAGCTTTGGTGATTAAGTAAATTACAAAGCTTATTAGTAGAACCTTATGTTAGGGGGATGAGCAAGGGATAAGTGGATAGAACATGCATTTACTCTTGATTATGGTGTTTGATAGAGTTAGGAGAAATTTATATACATCCTAGCTAAATGGAAAGAAGTTGTTTATGGTTTTTGATCGGCAAAATAAAAAATTGGGCTAATTCAAGAAGAGGATCCTTAGTTAATTGGAATGATTAACCATTAAATTCTAATATATGTGTTTAGGATGCAATGAAAAAGTGAACAAGGAGAAGAATGTAGAAGTGACTAGAAAATTTTGAGAGATGCAAAGTTTATTGGTGGGGTTAATTCAATTCTTTTTTCTATGATTTCTAAATAATTGGTGTTTTTCTTGAAAATCTCGTCATGATTGTTTTTTAATCAATGCTTGTTTTGATTAATTTGCTTAAGATCAAGAAAATATTTAAGTGTGGGGAAATTTGATTAGTGAAAAATTACACTCATCCATCATACTATTTTCCTAGATATTTTGAGCTATTTTAACATAATTTAATTGAATTTGCTAATGCATTGAGTTATTTTTTATTTTAGGACTCAATTGAAGTGATGTGATGAAAAGATAAGAATTCAATTATTTTTGAAAAGAACTTCATCTATTTTGAAGAATAATTCAAAGATAACAAGGATTGAAGATAATTTGTTCCCAAAATAGGTAAGGAGGATGACGATGGTTGAACTTCACCACTGTGTTCTTTAGCCATGAAGCCTACATTTTTAATTTCGAAATTGAAGCTCAAAGGATTTTTGACAAGAACATGATCATGGTCACCAACTACAGCCATCTTCCTTAGCTGTGATCTTCTCTTAATTAATTTCATGACAATTCTTGAAGAATTATTGTAAGGTGTTGTTCATGCCCGTGGACTTTCTATTTACCATAATTCATCTACCATTTGAAGATTATTCTATCTAAACACTATATATAGAAGATAGATATTTCTAGAGCAAAAAAGGAAAAAAAAATAAAAAATAAAGAGAGAGATAGTAAGAAATAAAATACTTTCAAAAGGTTTAGTTTTAGTTTTAGTTTTAGTTTCGTCATGGAAGTTATTATCTTTCATATGATTATAACTTAAAAGCAACTATATCTAGATCTGTGAACTATTAAGGTAACAATATAATGTACTATATTTGTTTTATTTTAATGAAATTCTCTTATTTTTTAATAATTCAATTTCATGTTTGGTTTTAGATTAAGTTGTTATTTCTAAAGTTTCAACTTAATTATCTAATTTTATGTATTAAAGTCGTGAGACTAATAAATAAATATATCTAATATAATTGAAGGGATTTGCTATAAGCATAGGAATAAGCCATAGATTTCTTCTAGAATTCAAAATTAATTCTTGTTTGTGTAGAGGATTCTTGATCTAATGTTGTTTTAAAGAGTCCTATTCTAGAAGGGATTTAGGTGTAATGTAATTAGGATTAGAATTTAATAAAGAAATGATTCTTATTAGATTGGCACTTGAATTCCTTTTAGTAATAAGAATAATAAATTCAATAAAAATAATATGATCTTACATGTTATGTTCATGGTAATCATAGTCTAGATATCTCAATGTATGTTTATTTGATTTTATTTTATTATTGCATTATTAGATAATCATTTGTTCGTTTTTGTCAAGCTTGGATTTTTCCCAGTTTTTATTATTTTTATTAATTTGATCAACATTTAACCATATCTATTTAATATTAACCCTTGACAAACAATTAAGGAAAATCTAGGTTTTTAAATATGTTTGAAAAATACTTGGAGTTGCTATCTGACTAAGGTTAGGAAAAGGGTTAGATTAAAACCAATTGGGTGTATTGATTTTAATTTAGACATTGGGTTGCACAAAAAATCAATTTAAAAAAAAAAAGTTTTTCAAAACTAGAGATTTGAGTTTGGGGTTTAGCCTATTAAACACTAATCGGATGCCACTTTTAATTTTTCGAAATTAATTTTATTTTTTGACAATACTCTTCCAAAGTTAATACTTGTTTACAAATAGGTACATAAAATTACGTCTACTTGCAAAAATAAAGAATTCGAGTAAAGTTTATAGAAGTGGAGAAAACAAAATTTTCACATATTTTAAGTTGCCCCGTAATCTTGTATGGGTACCTATATACCTGCTATTTGGGATCAAACTTTTGTAGTTTATTTGAAGAAAATTTTAATGTGTTAATAACTTTTAATTTTGAAAATTGGCCAAGTTTACATCTTTTAGCCGCTTTATTTCATTTTAAAGAAAATATCTAGAAGGGGTGCTAATTTATGAAATGTTTATTTTTTTGGAAAAATTCTAAGAACAATTCCTAATTTTAAAAAGGATTACTTAATAACTTCATTCTTGAAAATAACTTTTCCAAGGGAATAAGCATTTTTACTATTTCTTCTTTTTTTATTATTTATTATTTTTGTTTTTATTCTAACTAAAAAATAAAACAAAACTAGGCTTTTTACCTTGTTTATTTTCCTTTTCTTTTTTTTACTCACTTTTTTCTTTTTTTTTTCCTTTTTGGATTTTTTTTTACAATTACAATTACAGCAAATTTACAAAAAATAAATTAAAAAAAAAGTTGCATGAAAACTGAATAAAAAACATTAAGGACAGGGCTAGACTTGGATAGTAGCATGCGGGTCGGAGTTAGGTACAGATCAAGTTATTAGGTATAGGGCATAGATCTAAGTAGATGAGAGTAAAGAGCCGTAGTAGCATGCAAGGGCGGTTCTGGTTGATTTGCTCACTAAAACAAATAGGAGAAAGTGTTTTTATGATTTTCTAATTAGGCTTAGTGGGTACAGATTTGATGCTTTAGTGTTTAGAAGTGGTTTAGGCAATGGTTGGTAGTGGTAGCTAGCGGTGGTTCGGGTATTGTGCGATGGTTGCGAGAGTAGTGTGGCTAGGGGTTACGAAGTATGGTGAGTTCGGCTGTATACATGGTTTTGGTTGGGGTTGCATATTGATGGATATTCGAAAGTAGTAGCTACCATAGGTTAGGTTTTAGATAGTGGAGTTTAGGGTTTGTTTGGTAGTGGGTGTAGAGGTTGTGGTAATCGATGAAATTGGTTGGGATGGGATGCTAATGGCCAGGGAAGTTCATGGTGGTGGTGAGCTTGCTTGCAAAGCTTCGAGTTAAGGCAAGTATTTAGAGAGAGAGCAGATAGGCATGGGTAGAGAGAGAGAGTTTGAGGATGATGTGTCATGATACTTTTTTGTGATTGTTTTCCCTTAGAACGAGTCTAAGATGCTCCATTGATACCATTTGATCCTTAATGAAGTTTGGGACAGTAAAAAAAGAAATAAATCCAGGCTCCATCATAAATAGGTATTTGACAACATTCAATTCGATTTGCTTGATGTTAGACGAAATGCTTAGTTAAATGGAGTCTCTAAATGTTCATTTTTACTCAAAATATCAATGAGAAACTTCAAACCTTTTAAAGAAGCTTGAATAACAAAAATGGAATTTGAAAGAAAACGAGCACTTTCAACTTTTTTCGAGGCTTTAAATCAATTTTTGACCCACTTAATGTGTGAATCAGGTTAGGATTATGGCTTCGACTCCAATGGGGCCATGAGATCTTCATGATTTCACCACTGATTTAGTGAAATTATGAAAGAAATCGAGTGAAAGATGGCCTTGAATTAGGAGGGTTAAGTTAGGAAAGTGTAGGAAAGTAGGAGCAAACCATAGGAAAGAGAAAGAAAAGAAGGGAAAGTTTGCTGATGTAGTGCTATGTCAGCCACATGAGCCAATGGTGCTATGCCACATATCTTAACAGGACATGTAGTGTAATATGTAGCAAAAATGTTGATATGGCGCCACGTCAATGTGCATGACCAGTAGTGTTGTGTCACGTGTCAAGATAGTAGCTTAACATATGGTAGAGATGCTGATGTGGCACCTCATTAGCTTATAGTCCACCCAGGTAGCACCACGCATCTACAATAGAGACGTGGCCTAATGATAATTTAACATATGTCATTTGTGCTTTGTAAAAAAAGAGAAAAAGGGATAGTGAACATGTTCTAAGATTTGAACCTAGGACGTTCCGCTTCATATAATGCTAAGATCAAGTGTATTATCATCAGGTTATTGACTTGTATCTTATCCATATATATAATCAAATTACATGTATGGATTAGGTCAGTCTAGCCTAAATTTAAATCTAAACTTCAACCCAAAGGTTCCCTTTATTATTTTTATTATTTAAGACCCAAAAACCTAAGCTATTAAAATTTCCTATTCTATTTTAGATCATTCGATTTTCATATTTATTTTTTTTAAATTCTATATTTTTGTAATTATTTTTTTTCTAAAATTGGACCCTTTTTCCTTTAAAACAAAAATAAATTTACAGGATGTAAAAATGGAGTGTCTATAGTTTCCATTTCTTTATTTTCATTCAATTCATTGTTACTATTGTAATTTAACATAAGTTAGAGCAATTGGAATGGGTGAATAAGTGTTAGGTCTTTGTTGGATTAATAATCGTAGACTCTTGTAGTCCTCTATACTATTATTTGATAGGTGCATTTACTTAATAGCACGGCATACACTCCATCAATCTTCATCACCTCATCTTTGACCTCTTGTTTTCATCAAGTAACTTTCGGAGCATAAAACATTGCCTTAGCATGTAGGCCAAGATGATAAGGTACTACCCTCTTTTGCATCTATGATGCAATACCAAAACACTCATATTGTGCACTTAGTTCGTGGTGCCAAGTTGCTGACTTAAGCTTGCATCAGATATCCGCACCGAGGCACTCGACGAGATCTTGTCCAGGATGTCTTACTAGAGCTCTCACTTAGCGAATAGCTAGGATGCCATGCTAAAATTCCCTCAGCCATGCCAAAACTTTGTTAAGCTGCCAAATCTCTATGATACAAAAGGATGTTGGCTCTTCAACCTCTTAAATCCTTTATCCTCGCAAAGTGACTACTAGCTGTCAACTATCCGAAGAAAGTATGAACAAAATGGAATAAAGTGACACAAATCAAGAAAACTATTCTCATCAACAACAGCTAAATGGCACTTACAACAATTTGGAGGTCGACGTACCAACCCATGTTACGAACAAATGAAATACGAAACACTGTAAGAAACAATGACCAAGTCAACTAACAAAAATATAGCGATGTCAACAAATTTAGGTAGAAACTTGTCAATTTCGAGCTCCGTTCCGTGCGAACCGGCCATGGAGTCATATAGCTTTCAGCATCCCTACTTAATAAGGCAATGCCGGGTTAAAACCCCATTGTAGTAGTAATGTAGAAGAAGAAGAAGGTTACGCTACAAGGTAGTTTGGATCAAGCGCGACAGAACGACTGTCATAGATCCCCTAAAATAACTTCCATGACCAAACCGTGAATGACCCATTTGCTTAGTTGGATTGTGAACCCTACACTAGCACCATAGTCAACGGAGCTGGGAGTTGGCTACCATGAAGAGCCTTAGGAAATGGAAGACAGGCTAATGAGAGCTTATAAGTCGGCCTCTAATCCCAAATTCCCTAAAGCGCGCGGGCGACGAGCACTACCATGGGGATAACTGAGGTACTGCTACCAGTTAGAGATAGCTCCTATTGTTCTCCCCCCAACCCCAGCCCTCCACACCCACCACCCTTTCCCCCCCCCACCCCAACCATCTAAAACTAACCATACGTATGCACATCTAACACGTGGGATATGATACTAAGGCTTCATACCACTTCTTAAGGATAGTCTGGAGCTATTCCAACTTGCGCTTCGAACTTGGAGTAAGATACTAGGCTTCGGGATCATTTGCAATCTTTAGATAGGAGGAAAACGTCAAACCACCATTGATGTGACACCTATTGCCGCCGGTTGGTGAAGGCCAACAACCATCGAAAAGTACAGTAAAGAAGAGAAATTGGGAGTGCTCTGTAGAAGATGGCTTCGCAAGAATAAGAGGAACAGCTATTTATAGGCAAGGGCCCTCGCTTCACCTAATGTTGACAATGTAAAAGCAACATTTCTTAAAGAATTGAATGTTATTATAAATGCAATGCATGTGGCATCTAACAACCATTGGGAAAATACGTTATCAAGGCGCTCCTTCCCAATGCCTTGTGGCCTAGTACAGATCGCTAAAATAGAAAAATAGGATGGAGTAATATAAGAACATTTTGCCTGAGTCATCTACCACATCGACCTCGGGATATGTCAAGATCAGGAAATGATAGATAATGCGTGAATATAAAATGGAGCAACAATAAAAGTGTTGATGGAGATTCTCATCCTAAGGCATTGGAGACCCTCAAGCTACTTGAAAAAGCTAACGCCCGACCTCCTAAGCCTAGCATATGACCTCTTGAGCCTAACATTTGACCAACCTTATTAGCCTTGCAACCACAAGGGTTTGACAATTCAAGAAGTAAATGAGCTTGAATTCTCACCATATACATGAAAGGAGATCATGGTGGTCTCAATTAGATTGGCTAAGGGGTAAAGAGCTTAAGAAGACATGGTTCAACCTACAGGAGATTCAAATTCAAACATAACCATGAGTGGCTAGGGATCACTATACAAATAACCACCCATAACCTGCTAAGAATTGATTTACATTCCAAGAATTTAGGGAGTAGTCTTTAATTCAAATTCCACATGTGGAGATTTTGGAGGTAGTGGTTGTGAGGAAATTACTAATCGACCTTTATAAATAGAGGTCGATACCTTATAGTAAGTTTCTTCTAGACACTTGATTCTCATTAGCTTTACTTCCATCTCTATTCTTTCTATGTTTTTCCCCCAAAACTTTAGTTAGGCATTGAAGTGGCTATACTAGAGTCATCACAACACCCCCATAGCTTAATTTTTTCTTTCTTACAAGCTCGAAATTCATCACACAAACTAAGTTCACCTTAATCCAAATTTGACTTCAACAGTTTGATGTTGTTTGTTTATCTTACCTCAACATGGTTACTAAGAAAAAAAGCAAAGATGATACCATTTTGAGGGGGAGTAATGCTCCTCACATGGCTTAAGAAGAGTCATAGCCATAGTAACTTGTACCTGAAGTATGCCCAATGGAGTTAAGTGATACCCTAAGGCAATCATATATCCAACAAGATGATATACTACACATTTCACAACTAGAAGCCCTTTGTACACAATTTGCTAAAGAACTGGACAAAGTTAGGGGCACATAATCAAGAGTTAAGAAGGAAACTTTAGGAGCATGATGTTGCATCTTACTCAACCCCTCTTTGGAGGTAGTAGGCGAGGAAGTAACTTTAGTTGCCTAAGATGATTATTAGTGTTGCATAAGCGGTAAGGCTCTTATGGTCACTGAAATTAGTCCATAAGCCTGACGTGATGCTCTAGCCCATAAGATTACTGGTGAGCACCATCATAAGCTCTAGCTTATGATCATTTTCATCGAGCACCTAACTACTCGCTTGCCATAGAAAGTCATTATAGACATGATCTTATAAGGTTTAGAAGGATATATTAAGAAATTGTCAAATGAAGGATGTTTTAAGGAGGAAGTTGAGTTAAAAGGAAGAAAATTGAGTCCTTTTATTTGTGAAATATTAGAGGAAGTGTTGCCCTTGAGTGTTTGACTACCCCAATTCAACACTTACAATGGAAAAAAGGACTTAGACAACCATCTCAATGCTTTTTGCATTATGAAAGAGTTGTATGGGCTTTCAAACACCATAACTTGTAAGGTATTTCCATCTACAGTAGTGAAATCATTAAGATAGTGGTTTAATTCAGTGAAGGTGGCTTCCATTTCCTTCTTTGATCAACTTGTTGATGAGTTTCTATATTACCTTTTTGTTAGTAAGCCCCTTACAAAGGATTCTTCACTCATGACCTCTATTCAATAGAGGCTCAAGGAAAATAAAAGGGACTACGTATACTAATTCAATCAGTTAATGATTAAAATTACAAATTATGATAAGAGCATTGCTCTTCAAGCCATTTGCCAAGGGATTAGAGCAGATTTTGACTTCTTCAAATCCTTAGCAAAGTACCCTTCGACCTCACTCAATGAATTTACCACAAGGTTTAAGAAATTCATAAGCCAAGAGGATCAAATGCAAGCTAGTTGGGAGCTTGAAAAGGAGAAATTTGAAAGGAGATTGGAGAAGGAGAGAGGGGTAGTGGAAGATTGTTTAGGTAAGAAGTTTGATATGCATGATCGACTAAGTAAACCTTAAGGAGATTGAAAACGACCTATTTTGACCTATTTAGTGAATTCATGTTTAAACCGACCAATGTTGGATATTTTAATCAATGTTCAAAATCAAGGATTTTTGGCTTTGTTGGAGAGGATGAGAAACAACCCTTTTAGGAAAATTCTAACATGTATTGTGATTTTCATGGTGACCATAATCACAACATTGACGAGTGTATTCAATTGAAGAATGCACTTGAAGATGCTATTTGAAGAAGATACCTCAAAAAATTTATTACCAACAAGGATAGAGTGTCCTACCTAAAGAATAAGGTTTGATCAACAACCCTAAAATAGTGAAGCCAAGAATGATAATTAAGTGTTGATAGCTCATTATAATAATGGAGTCAATAACGAGCTCCTAAAGGCATAATAAATATAATTTTCTAAGGACTAAGAGGAGGAAGTACATTAGCTATGTTGAGCTTAGCAAATCCTTAAGGAGATCATGTGCTAAATGTCTAAGGTAAAAGACATAGGGTATATGATACGATTATCTTCTCTAAGAAAGATATGCAAGGGATATACTTCCTCCATGATGATACATTGATCATTACAACCAAAGTGGTTGAATTCGAAGTAAAGAAGGTTATAGCCGATATAGAGAGTTTAATAGATATCATTTTTAAGCATGTATTTGATCAAATGTGTCCAATGTTAGAGAATCATAGGATGAAACCCTATAAATACAATATAGGTTTAACAACCAACCAGTTAAAGTCTAGGGGGTTGTTACCTTGACTCTACAAATAAAAGATCATAAGAATGTAGTAGAGAAGGAAATAGATTTTGTGATAGTAGATTGCACTTCACCATATAATGGGATCATGGGCTGACTATCCATCAACATCTTAAAGATGGTCATATCCAAAGCTCATTTTAAAGTGAAGTTCCTAACCTTAATACGGATTGGTACATGTGATGGAGATTAAAATTTAGCTAGGCCTTTATACTTGAAAGGTTTGAAAAGAGATCAAGTGTACCACATTGAGCAAGAGACGAGCTATTGTTTATAGGTCTTATGTAAGCCGTCAAAAGAAACTTTAACCATTTAATAAGTGATGATCCCAAGCATACTACTAAGATTGGAGCAAGTATGGCCCCTGACCTCTAGGAACATGTGGTAAACTTCCTTCGACTAATAAGGATGTCTTCGTATGGTCCCATTGGACATGCGAGGTATCCTAGTAGGAGTGATCACTCATCAACTCAACATTGACTCGAGTGCCAAGTTGATACAGTAGAAGAAAAGGTATTTTGCTCTAAAGAGGCAAGCCATGATTGAGGAAGAGGTACAAAAATTAATGAAAGTAGGTTTTATTAGAGAAGAGCCATACCTGACCTAGTTAGTTAACTACATGTCAATCCTAAAGTCCATTAAGGAAGTCTAGAGATTGACAAGAAGAGTTATAGCCTTAAATCGTTTCATATAAACAAGATTTGAGAAAAATGTTGAGCTTTTTCGAGTTTTGAGGAATCCTTTTGAGTTCAGATGGACGGAGGAATGTGCCAAGTGTTTCAAGCATTGAAGGAGTTTCTTACAACACCTCCCATCCTCTCAAAGCCCATTGATAGTGAAATTTTTTATTTATATCTCTCAGTTAGTGATTGAGCTCTCTTGTCCATAATGGTATGAGTAGAGGGGAGAATCCATCGACCAGTCTATTATGGCAGTCACATTTTGCAATGTTTAAAGTTTCATTACATGAAGTTAGAAAAGTTCATATTAGCAATTATTATAGTAGTAAGGAAGCTCTAACCTTAATTTGAGGCCTATAAGATTGTTACTCTTACTAAATAATTGTTGAAGCAAGTACTACAAGAGCTTGATGTAGATGGTGAAATATACCTTGGAGTTAAGTGCCTTCAACATTCAATATTAGCTAAGAGAGGCATATAACGCTTAGATTCTAGCTGACTTTGTGGTAGAGTTTACAAGAAGTGAAGAATTTGTTGATCAAAATAAAGCATTGACCTAGATCCCATACATTGATGGGTCATCAAATCATGAGGGTAATGGTGTTAGTTTAATATTGAAGGGTTTAATTAAAGCTCAAATTTCATATGCTTTAAAGTTTGAGTTTTTAGCTAATAACAATGTGTTTGATTATAAGACACTTATAGTTGGAATGAAGTTGATGAAAGAGGTTCGAGTTAAGTGATCGGATGGATATTATGATTCTCAATTGTTTGTTAACCAGGTGAAAAGGGATAGTGCAATAAAAGATGAGAATATGGGTAAGTACCTATAGTTGGTCAAAGAGCTTGGATCATGTTTTGAGTCTTGGTAATTGGTCAAGATCTTATGAGCACAAAATTACACCACAAATAAGCTCTCAATGTTGGCTTCCATAGGTTTGTTGAACTGGGAAGGAAAAGTTTATATAGAATACCTGCTTGAAAAGAGCACAAACAAGCAATATGTGGAGTGTTTGGGTGTACAATTCAAAAAGTTAGAGCCATGTTGTATGGATCCCATCCTCAATTACAAGAAAGAAGGAATCCTACCTATGGATACCAAAGAAGCTTGGAGTCTCAATTGCAAAGCTACCAACTTTACCATTGCGGATGGAGAGCTTTATAAGAGAGGATTGATCATGCTGTATTTGAAGTGCTTGCAACCTATTGAGGCTACATAGGTCTTATCCGACCTACAATTAGAGGTATGCAATAATTACATCAAGGTTGGAGCTCTTTATGTGAAAACTTTAAGACTTGGCTATTGGTATCCCACCATGAAGAAGGATGCCCTTAAGCTAGTTCAAATTTGTGACCATTGTCAGAAGAATGCCCCTGTAAAGAAGGCACCAAGTGCATACCTTATCCTACTCACTAGTCCCTAGTCTTTCACCTAATGGGGATTAGATATTTTAGGCCCATTTCCTAAGACTACAGAGTAAAGGTAGTATATCATTGTAGCAATGGACTTTTACAAAATGGGTCATGGCTAAGGCAATGGTGAGCACCATGAAGTTAAGCATAGAAGCCTTTGTTGTTAGTAATATTTTGACTAGGTTTAGGATACCTTATTCGCTCATTACAGATAATGGTCCTAGGTGTCACGCCCCGAAGCGGCAGAGTCGTAACAGCCCCCGCCGTGTAAACCATCTTAAGATAGAAGTTGGCCTTACAACCGCTATCTTAGAATTGATCTACACAAGGCATCCACGACTAACCCGCTTTGAAGGAAACAGTTTGTAATTTAAATAAATCATTTCTCTAAGAAAGTGAGGAAAGATATATATATTATAATACAGTTATTACAATTAAGGTTTACAAGATTTCTCCGTAATATATTTCCTAGCTATTACATTATTCAAAAATGAAAAGTTCTAAAGTAAAAGCTTAAACCTTAAAAATATATATTTATTCTTCACATGTTTTTCCTCACTCCCCAGGATCCAGCAGTTGCTAGCTTCAGAGTAATTGGTATTTGCTTCTTAGCCAGCACCTGCACAACGTCTATAGGGATGTGAGCAACCACAGCTCAGTAAGTAGGGACGGAGGACTTAAAACTATACCATACACACAACAAGGTTTTCAATCACTTATTAGGTGCAATACATGTGCAAGCAAATGCCATCGCACGACGTTGTCCGGCCCGTCGTGAGATTAGAGAAATTGCGCCCGCTCTAATCCGGGTTGAGGAGTTGCCGTTAATGCAATAGCTCACGACCAAACCCAGGCTTGTGTAATGGAGACCTTGCTCCTCTCGCGACTACCTTCGAACCACTGCCTTCACCCTCGCCGCGACCTCCTCTCCTGTCACTTAGTTCGACTAAGGATGAAGAAGGGACCATTTTGCAATCCTGCGCTATCCCTTCCGAAGGGATCGGTATTTGGCCGGAGAGTCCTAAATCCCCTAACGGGTTGCCATGCATGTTCGATTATGATTACTGGTCGTATATTTGATTAAGTCCAATTTAGGGTGATCATTCATTACATACAATTCATACAACATGTGCCAAAGCAACAAACAGAATCATAGCATCACCCATAATCAAGCATATGCACACATTCAACTATCTAACAAGCACAACCAAGCATAATCTTAAGCCTCCAAAAAATACAGCATCGTATTAATCCCAACTTACCTCGACTCCTCGCTCATTCACTCGAGGTCCGATTTGCTCAGGCCATCGCCGATCATCCCTATAACACGAACGTGGTTTCAGCTTTTCATATAAATATTATAAGTTCATTTTATCATATAACACTTATTGTTAGGTTTTGTTTAAGGTTTAATATGCCTAATTATCTAGGTATTAAGTCTTTTATAATTATTCTAGGTTTAGGGCTAGATTCAGGTTCGGTTTCGGTTTCCGCATCAATTTCTAAATTAGGTTTTAGTTCGATTTTTAAATCCTAAACATGCTCGAATCCTAATGTGAAATTAATTACATTAAGCTTGAGTATCCAAATATCCTATTGGGTCTTAATTTAGTATTCTAAGCTATTTGGTACACGCTAGTCCTAATTAGGGTATCGGATTTATCCCCGATGTGAGAAAATCTTACTTTTTTATATAATTACCTAAAATTCAATCTTAATTCAGATTTAATATTATTCTGATTTTTACTCTAATATTATCTAAATAACCCTAATTTTTCCATATTTATTAATTTACAATTTCACATATTATTAATTTCTTATATTACTTACCTAATTTCCTTAATTAACTATACTTAGTACCTAAAGGCTAGGATTAGGGTTCCACTGCAGAGATTAACTTCCTTAAACATCTAATTAAGATCCAAATCAGTAATTAACATCCTAATCACCTAATTAATCCTAAATCACCCAATTTTACCATCATTTTAGGGCTAAAAATTAACTTAAAATTTTCGAAAATTAATTTTAAAAAAATGGCTTCATAGCATTGTTCTACATCATATGAGAATCCTACAGAAAAATTTTGAGCCCCAAACTACATCCCTAAGCCTATTTAATTTCCGGTTTAATCATGCTCGGTTTTGAACAATTTCTTAAGGACCCTATATTTCTAGACATAATTAAACTAAATCAACATTTTTCCCTAAATCTACATACAATAAAACCTCAGAATAACAAGTTTCATAATTTTCTGGGCAAAATAACTAATTTTACAAAATTATACAAGAATCGGGCTGGAATTTGGACTCACTGGTTCAGGTGGCTCCGGCCACCGCGGGCTGCCGTGGCCTTGTCGGCCGGCCTGGGTGCTGCCACCACCGTGTGGTGGTGGTGGTCGTCCATTCCCAGCTCCTCGTTTGGTGTGGGTTCCTTTTAAAATCCTTAACTGCACAGTTTTTCTTATTTTTTTTTATTTTCTGGATTTTCTCTCGAATTTTCAACTCTCTCTAATTTTCTCTGATTTGTATTTGTCCAAATGTACTCTGTAAATTTTTTCCCTATTTATAGACAATTGTAGAATTTAATGTGCATTAATTTGATGGGATTTTGCCCCAATTCCATGATTTTAGGCTTTTTGTTTGTCAAATTCCTATTTGTTATTTTTTTCTTTTTCTGTCACGACCTAATCTTGTTGCAGTTATCCACTTCTGATTTTTTTCTTATTTTTTTTATAATTATTTTGTATTTTTCTTTAATTATTTACTTAGTTTTCGGCCAATTTTAGTAATTACGCGTATTTTTATCTACACGTAAATACATGTAGGGTACACATGAACATTCCTAAATATTATTTTGGTCATTCTAAAATTTTTAGTATACATATAATCTATCTCTACTAATTTATTAGTTATTATATTACACTTTTTGCCTTTTCGGTAATTAGCAGTTATTATGCTTAAAATTTGAAAATTTTATAGTCTCCTATTTTACTACTCATTTTCTTAAATTTAAGTTTACAAGGTCATTTTTACTGATATTTTGCTAAATAGTTTATAATTTGGGTGTGATCGGATCCTTTAACCGATCGCTCTAAACCTTGAGTTCTAAGTTCAATCCTACGGTTACTTGTCTGAACTTTGGGGCTTACACTAGGTTTGATAATGATAGGTTTAGGAAGTTTTGTATGGTAAGTCACACTAGATTGTGTTATACATCTGTTGTATACCCTCATAGCAATGGACAAACAGAGGTAGTAAACAAGGTTGTCCTTCATAGTTTACAATAGAGGGTGAATTAAGTTGGAAGCAAATGGGTAGATGAGCTATCAAATATTTTATGAGGTTATCAAACTACGCATAAAACCTCTCCAACGACCTTAAAGGGGGAGCCTAGTAGGATATCCTAAAACTGTCATATCATGTGTGTACTTGCAACATGAAGATCGTCTTGTAAGTTAGAGATTACAAAACTTTAATTAAATATTTTCTCATTACCTTTAATCATAATACATATAGTTCATTTATATCATTTATATGACAATTACTATAGAATCTAACATTCCACAATTCACTAGAATCTTAAAGAATTGGAATCCCCTACCAAACAATTAGATTGAGTAATCAAATTTTTATAAAACTAATAAGATTAAAACAAAGTTTGAGAAAGATAGAAACATTAACTTAAGAGAGTATATAAGTGTTAAAATTTTCATGTTGTAATCTAACATAAGTACTACAAAAACTATGTATAAACCTATCCTTCAAGACCAAATTGGGGAAACCTTCTTCACTCTAATCCTAACCCATTGACCGCTTTTGAATAACTTGCAAAAGGAATTGTTGGGGTATAAGCTACATCAAGCTTAGTGAGATATCCACTCATACCACCTTTTAAGCGAAATAGGCAAGTTATCATACATATGATATGCAATCAATTAGTGAAGCATATGCAGCAATAGATGCGGCTAACCAGTATCCGGCATGTATTCTAGGGTATATTCCCCCCTTTGACCTTGAGTTGAGGATTCATTGTTCCATCCTTGGCCACCATAATAGAATAGTCATAGAATCACATTCTCAACTGAACATTTACCCATGCTAACATAGTAATCAATGGAAAATGCCCCTTTATCGTTCTTAGAAAACACAAATTGGTAATGTTTTCCTTGATCCCACGGGAGAACCAATCCCTCGATTGCCTAAGAGAACCAAAAGAAATATGCTTATCCTAAATCCAACATAATCTTAGGAAGATGGATCTTCTAGTTAGCCAAGGGAATCAAACGACATATCTACCAAGGCTTATATATAAGTCATAAGAGAAGGATCTCTTGATTTGTCCCAAGAAGGCCTAAATCAAGTATTAATAAGAAATGAATGCCTTCTTTAACCACTAAATTATTAGGGATTGATTAGATCCTTGATCGGCCTCCAAATGCATGCAAACATGAAACAAAAGAATATATGGCCCCATCTAGTAAATAATCATCCTCGAAGTTACTTAATTTGTAAGAGATAGGGAAGGTTCTCACCTTTCCATTTCTTATGTGATAGTAGTGGTAGAAAGTAGGATTATGTAGTATGCTATGCATGATCATTTTATACTTAAGTTATGATATGCTTAAGATTTATTTATAAAACGATTAAACAAATTATCAGATACTTACCTAAGAGTATATCACATCATAGTCATCAACTATATTATGTGGAATAATTTATAACATCTTCACAAACAATTCACATAAATCAAGCACAAACATTTCCCCGATACCCTAAGCACAAAGTCAGTTCATATATACATTTAAATTGCATTTACTTGTTGTAAATACTAGATATACATAGTTTTCTTTATTTGTTATATCTTATAACTTTATGAGGTCTTTTGCTTAGTTTTGTTGTCATATTTGAATTGTCCTATTGTCTCTTGTCCAGAGTCCAATTTGTCCTTGTGTTCAGGTTTCTAATCCTTGTAATAGGTCCAATTGTTACGATGTCAAGGTGATATTCCAAAGAGTTAAGGCAAATGATATGTCCATATGTCCTATAGGTTAAATATGTCTAAGAGTCACATGGTAAATGAGTCAATGGTATGTCAAAGTTGTCCATATGTCCAAAAGTCATGAGGACTTCATAAAAGTTTGGACATAAGTATATGCCATAAAGATTTAAACATAAAAACTCTCGTATTATTAGGCATGGATTTATTTACTTGATTCTTATAAGTTTCATATTAGGTTGTTTTGAAAGGAAAGTGTGATCTTTTAGTTTTAATACTTTAGAGACTTTTGCATATAAGATTCGATAGTGAAATAAGAAAGGTTTCAGTAAAGGTAAAGGTTTTCCTTCTTGTAGAAACCTGATCATTGGATAAGAAAAACTTTGCTTATAATATGAGCTCAGTTTTACAAATATGAGTTTAAAACTTATTTGAAATAGATATTTAGATAAAAAGATTTTAGTTTGTCAAAGGCTTGATTTAAAGAGATTCTTGAGAAAAGATTGTAAAGATAAGACTCGATTAGTAAAACTTGAAAGTTTATAAAATAGTTTTGGTAGAAATGAAAATTTTACTTATTAGATCTTTTTCTTGTTTTAAAATATGAAATTTAGAATAAGCATATGACTTTAGGAAGGTGTTATTAAATCCAAGAATGGTTGTTTGAATAGTGTTGCTTATATTCTTGATTAAGATTGTTTTTGAAATTTAAAAACAATCCTTAGTGAGGCTAGTGTTGGTGTTGGGGGTAGTGAGGAGAGGAAAGAGTTTGGTTTGAAGAGAAATGAATTTAAAGAGAAGGCAATGATGGGATTTAAAGGTTTAGAAGTGGCCTTTATAAAGAGATGGTAGGATAAGCTTGGAAGTTACTTGAAGAAATGAAACTTTAATAATAATTACTTATTTGACTAAAACTCTTACTCATGTCCCTTTCATGCATACATATGTGATGATGTAAGTGGATAAAATTATTGAGGCAACTTGGTACAATAATGGAGACTTGTGAAAAGGCATTTGGAAGAGATAAAATGGAATTTCCCTCTCATGGTTCACACCACTGACCATTATTAGCATTCATTCCATTGTCTTGAATGTTGATCACCAATGGCTAAAGCTTGGCCAGCTTCTTGTAGACTGAACTCTCTTCTCTTTAGGCTCCGAGTTGTTTTTAGGTGGGATGGTAGAATTTTTCTTCGCCACTAGTGGAAATGAAATTATTGGTAATTAACAAGGGGGGAAGGAAGATCTCCACTCATTTCATTGATTCAGTGCCTGCGGTGAGGCGCGACCCACAACAAACGAAGAGGGAAAGCTATTAAGAGAAAAATTATGGTACAACTTTAGGGTTCTCAATTCTTTAGGATTTAGTTGGAATTGGAATTGATAGTGACTTAAACACTTAGCTAGGAGTTAGATGATTTAGTTAGTTTCCAATTAAAGTGGCCATATAATTAGTCTATGGTCATAAAGTTGTCACTTTCATCCACTTCCTTGTCTTAGCCACAATTGTTGACTTAGGTTTGCCCTTTGACTCCTTATCCAATCATATTAGCTTAAGTAACTTGGTGGACCTTCTTTTTACTAATTGTCATTGTCTTTAAATTAAGGTTGCTTGTTGGAATTGGCTGCTAAGTTTCTAGAAAAACATCTCTTTCAATGTAGACTTTCTTTGACCAAAGGTTGCTAAAGGAGACCAAATTAGATTGATAATGAAATCATCTCTTCCTTAGTCAAATTACTTGTGGAATTTTTTTTTCTTTCAATTTCTAGAATCTCATAATTGCCTTTACGGAATATTTGTTCCTTAGTCCTTCTAGATTTAATGGAAAATGGTTCATGAAAACCATAATTAGCACCACCTAGGGTCTTCCTTAGGTATTTCTTCTCCTTTTCAACTTCTTGAGAAAGATGTACAAGTTATTAGTCTTAAATATTTTGTTGGTGATTTGGTTAGTTTCTAACTTGATTTGATCTCATGGTTGGTGTCATCTTGCTTACTTCAAGTTCCTTATGTAATCAAAGTTACTTTCACACATATATTTTGTTTTTCCTTATAAGGATTAATTAACTTGTTTTAGTAGTTTAAGTGAGAATTTAGTCACAATTGTTGACTTTGAGGAGACTGAAGTTGACAAGCTTTTTCTTATTCATATCTAATGACTTTTGATGGAATTTGTGAAAGAACATGATGGTATCTTACCAAAAGTTATAGGTATACTAATTAATTCTGATATTATCTCTCAAATCTCTCTTAATGTAGCCTATCTTGAATATGCCTTTACATTTATCATAGTGATTTTGAGACTTATATTAAAATTTTTTGAGGTTTACATCCTTGATTGACTATACCCCTTATAAATTGGCTCTTAGATCTAAGGCAGTCTTACTAATTGAACTTTATGTTAAAAGGGCAAGAGTCCAAGCTTATGACCCTCAATATAATGACATCAGCCTCCAAGCAAATCTTGACACCATCCATGAGACCAAAGCTTTAGCAAAGGCCTATTTGACCACTTACCAATAGTTTGCTAGTGGGTACTACGAAAAATAAGTTAAGCATAAGTGTTTCCAACCTTATGATTTGGTAAGTAAGACGCTAGAAGCACTGGGAGTCAAGTAAAGCCAGGGGAAATTGACTCTAGTATGGGAAGACCTTATAAGGGTAAAAGAGGTCATAAGGAATGAAAGGAAGTAGAGATTGGAGAGGCGTGATAGTCAACCTATTCCTCGAGCTTAGAATGTAGATAATCTAAGGTTGTACTTCAAGTGACCGACCTCTTTGAAGCAAAAGATGTTTTCTGATTTGCAATTTGAAATTCAATGACTAGTTGTATGTTTCTTTAGATTCTCTATTGTTATGCTTTGTGAAGCTGTTAGACTATCAGTATTTGTTTCATAATGATGTTGATAATGAAATGTTTTAGTTACATGATATTCTTTGATATTACACTTTGTTTGATATCTTTCATTGCCATTAAAAGTTCGATTCAGAATGAGGCCAATCTAAGGTCTATATTTTTTGCCTACATCAACATGAATAGTTAATGGGCTCTATTTAGATTGCTCTTGAAACATGAGATGTAAAATATCTCTTAACCCTACATATAATGGGTGATGAGTAAACTATACAATACGCTATCCTTAAGTCCTAAAATAATTAACGGATGATGAGATTAGGATGTCTTGGGGTCATGAATTGAAACAAGTAAAAAACATAATCTAAGCATAAAATGAATGAGAATGAAAAGAAAGGTTCACAATTTGACTTAAATGTATGATAAGAGTTCTTGAAAAGGAAAGAGAAATAGAATAGAATGGAATGAAAGCAGTTCAATTTTTAATAGTTGAATTAATAGGAATAGGGGTTGGATCAATAGGACGGACGATACTAGGAGCATTAGGAGTAGCATTCTTGATCTCATTCTAAGTAGTAGTAAGAGTATTATCGCCTTCAACTGGTTAGTCACCTTCCACTTCTTGTTTGGTAACATTCTCTTTAATTGCAAGGGCTTCGTCCTTCTTGCCTTCGATGGCAAAGTTCATGTAGTTCAAATCATAATTGAGATAGTGGATTAATAGCTCCTCCCTTTCTAAGTTGACACCATTAGAATTTGTCTAAAAGCATGCCAAGATACTTTTCATAGTCTTAGATTTCTTGGAGGGCCTTCTCATAGTTGGCCCCTTAATTAACTTTTTCTTCGAGTTTAGCAAACTTGACCTTAGCTAGTCATACGAGCTCTACAATTGGTGAATCTCCTCAATATGCTTGCCTTTAAGACTATCTAACTCGTTCTGGGTCCCTCGCAGGTCAGTGATGAGCTAAGAGCTCTTCTTTTGTTCCCCTATTAGGGTAACTTCCTTTTCTTGCCACAACTTGACCTCCTCATTTAGCTTCTCCCTCAAGTTAACTTAGTTTACTCAAGCTTCATTTGCTCAGCCTTAGCATAAGCAACTAAATCCTTAGCCTCTTTTGCAATCTAAAATGGAAAAGCACATAGGTAGTGGCTAAAGTAAGATGTGCAAAGTAAGAATAAGACCTTCAATGGGTGGAAACCTTACTGCCTTCTTCTCTTTAATTAAGGAATTAATTGTCATAAGCAAATGTTGAGAACATCGAGAAAAAAAAAAAAAGAACCAAGTTACAAAGAGATATGAAAACACCAATTCTAGCAATAATCCATTAGATCCTTACATTGTAAATTTTTACAACAGCCAACTATTGAAGATTGTCAACACCAATAGACTGCTAATACATGACATTCTTTGTGATTGAATTGATATCCTTAGGAAGATGGATCCATTTCAACAACTTAATAGCAATCTTGCCATTGTCGAGGGCGTAATCACCTTTGACTTGCTAGAGACGGAAAACTTGATATATTTCCTTATTCTTCTTCTTAATATAGCCATAGGAATAGGAATTGCTACCAAGGGTTGCTTTGTTTGTAGGTTTGCAAAACCCCCATCAGGTCGGTTACATCTTTCTTGTCACCTTTCCCTTAACCTTTTGATATGTCTTCGGGGTTGAACATACGGAAAGATACCCTAATGAAACAAACTAAAATAAACAAGGAAAAAGGTTAGCAAAGTCTAAGTAGCTATCGAATGAATATGACGCATTGCTTAATCTTACTTGGCCTACAATTCATCAGATATGATACATTGGTCCAAACTGAAGGGTCACTCGCCACTACTCTTTGCTAAAGAGAATAGATAAAAGTTAAGAGATAACGAGAACATTAAGGTTGCTCAACTAAAGTAAATTTGTAAAGAAAGTTGGATCCTTGCATACATGGAAGTAGGGGCTTATATACCTATCCACTAGGGTTACTTTACATTTATGAAAAGACAAAAAGGGTATTTTACACTTAGGTTACATAAAACATACTAAAAGAGGTAAAAGAGACAAAGAATGTTTAATATAGAAAGAAAGAATCATTCTGGAATATTGTGTCAAAAAATACGTATCGCTTGGTGGCTAGTTATTAGGAATATGTTACAAATTAGGCGGAAACAGGAGGGTGTTGCAGTCGGAGGCTAACCTGATCTAGTTCAGGTCGAGGACCAATTTATTCTGTAAAGAAGTTAGCTTGCTTCGGGGTCGATTGCCTATAGTCTAATTGGGAGCTTGCCTCAGCTATTCTTAGGCTATCTCTTGGAGTAAAGCGTTGTTGCTGAACATGGATAGATCAGATGCATTGAGGATCTGATAGTTAGGTTGGTTAGAGATTAGCTCGGGGTAGGAATCCCTATCTCGGCTATGGCTTAGAGTTAGAATCTTTTGAGTGAGTTCTTAAAGTCCTTTAGCTCACCTACGTGTGATCGGTTTGAGGGGTTGATCATCTGCTTAGGGGTTAGAAAGATTTGTCCTCAAATCTGGAGTGGTCTCTACTCTTCCTTCTAGGGCACTTGCTGAGTTTTCTTCTGTTGGTTGGTGAGGGATCAGATCAGACACATTGAAGGTGTAAGAAACTCCATAGTCATCAAGCAACTCGATTTGATAAGTATTACGGTTGATTTTCCTTTATGTTTTGAACGGACCATCAGTACGAGGAGATAGTTTGTTCTTTCTCAAGTATGGTAATCACTTTTGGCTGAGGTGAATCCATACTAGGTCTCTAGGCTGGAAGGAAACAGTTTAGCGACCTTGGCTACCAATCTCTCGTCGTCTTTAATTGAACTTGGTTATCTTCTTCGTTATAGACTAGTGTAGCTCATGTAATTCTTAGCCTCAGTCCACTCTAGATTAACTTTCTTCAATAGTTGTCAGGGTGCTGATCATATCTAGGGGAACGGTAGGGTTAAGGCCATAGACGACCTCGAATAGAGTTTTCCTAATAGTGCTATGGACAGTTAAGTTGTATGTGAACATTACAATTGGTAGGCATAGATCCCAATCCCATAAGTTCTTTCCTACGACACCTTTGAGCAGATTACCTAGTGTCCTATTTACTACTTCAGTCTAGCCATTAGTCTGAGGATAGCTATTAGAGCTGAATACAAGTTTAGTTCCAAGTCTTCTCTAAAGTGTCTTCCAAAAATAGCTCAAAAATTTTGTGTTTCGATTTGAAACAGTAGTCCTTGGTACTCTATGTAATTAGACAATCTCTTACAAAAACGAATCAGCGATATATAAGGCATCATTAGTCCGATGGCATGAAATGAAGTGTGTTATCTTGCTGAAGCGGTCCACTACAACAAAAATAGTCCTTCCCTTTGGATGTTTGAGGCAACCCTAGGACAAAGTCTATGCTGAGGTTAGCTTAAGGTAAAGTGGGTGTTGGTGGTGGCATGTACTCTCGATAGGGTTCTTTATTCCCCTTAACACGTTTGCACACTTCACTACTACTAACTACCTTATAGACATCATTAGCTAAATCAGGCTAGTAAAAGTTTTCTTTCAACATATTAGTTGTCTTGGTCTTCTTGAAATGACTAGATAATCCTCTATTATGAGTTTCCTTAATCAACAGCTCATGTGTAAAATAGTTTGATATGCATAACCTTCGGTCCTTGAGCAGGTAGCTGTCATTGAGATAATATCCCTTGATAGCAATTTCGTCCTTACTCTGTTCTATGATAGGGCCGAAATGAGAACCATGAGCATAATGCTTGGTAATTAGTGAGAATCCTAATAATTTTGTCTATAAAGTGGTCAGCAAAGTTTGTCGTCCTAATAGAGCATTGGCTACCACATTTGCACTTCCCTTCTTATGCTAAATGATATATGAGAATCCCTCCATAAACTCTAACCACTTGGCCTGTCTCTTTAAGAGTTTGTTTTAACTCCCGTGATGCTTTAATTATTCGTAGTCAGTGTAAATAACAAACTCTCATAATAGTAGGTAATGTTGCCAAACAGTGAGGGCTCAGAAAAGGGACTATAATTACTTCTTTTACACAGAATAGTACAGGGTAAGACCACTAAGTTTCTCATTGTGGAAGGCGATGGGTTATCACTCTTGCATCAGGATAGTACCAATTCCAACTCACAATGCATCACATTTTAGTTCGAAGGGCTTATCAAAATTTGGCAGTGATTGGATAGGTACCGAGGTGAGTTTTTTCTTAATCTCTCTAAAACTCTATTCAGCTCAATCTTTCCACTTGAATCCTTCACTCTTCTTAGTCAACTCGGTCAATGGGGTAGCTGTTATACTGAAGTCTTTAATAAATTGTCTATAGAAAGAAGCTAGGCTATGGAAACTTTAGACCTTAGTGACATTCTTCGGTGTCAACCATTCTAGAATAGCTCCAATCTTTTCCTCATCTACTCGAATTCCTTCCCCTGATACTACAAACCCTAGGAATATCACTTCTCTCTAGCAAAACATGCATTTCTTTACATTCCCATACAACTTCTCAATTTGCAAAATGTCAAATACTTTACGAAGATGTCGAACATGGTCATTTAAGTTGGTACTGTATACATCTCCCAATTAGAGGGCGCATTACGTGGTTCATCAACCTCATGAATGTGCTTGGTACTTTAGTAAGCCCAAACGGCATAACCAATCATTTGTAGAGTCTATGCTTAATCTTAAAGGCAGTCTTCCAGTCATCACCCGGCTTCATGTGAATTTGGTGGTAGTCACTCTGTAGATTAATCTTCAAAAATATTTTGGCACCATGAAGCTCATCTAACATATCATCGAGCCTCGGTATTAGGAATCTGTACTTGATAGTAATTCTATTAGTTGCTTAACTATCAATGCACATGTACCATAAACCATCCTTCTTTGGAACGAGCAAAGTTAGTACAACACAAGGGTTCATGCTCTCCCTTACATACTCTCATTCTACAAGCTTGTGTACCTGGCTCTTTAAATCGACAGCTTACTCAAGGTTTATCCTATATGCAGGTCAGTTTGGGAAGGCGGTACCTAGCTGTAGGTTAATACAGTACTCTATGCTTCGGACTGGAGGCGGTCCTTTAGGTAGTTCTTTTAGAAACAGGATGAAAAACTCATTTAGGAAGCTTTAGATCTCTTCTGGAACATCTTGTAATTCCTTC
Organism: Lumnitzera littorea; assembly: GCA_024138015.1. Lineage (NCBI taxonomy): Eukaryota > Viridiplantae > Streptophyta > Magnoliopsida > Myrtales > Combretaceae > Lumnitzera > Lumnitzera littorea. Next base: position 65,840,292 of record JAMXBB010000008.1, read on the forward strand.
ATCTCCAACAATCTCCTAACCAACAGGAACATAGGTTCATCAGCCTTCTCAATAGATTGGAGCTCTCTTTGGCTCATCACTAGGGCTTTCTTCTTACTAGCTTAGGTGAGCTAATTATAGGCTTCAATTACTTGGGACTGGGTTAGAGGTTGCAACATAATCTTCCTCCTATCCTTGACAGAGGCATCGGTGTTCTTATACCTATCATGAGTAATATGTCGGTCGAACAACTAAGATCATCTAAATAGTAGATGCGAAGCTCCCATGGGGACGATATTGTACACTACTTCGTCCTTATATACATTTTCGACATTGAATGGCATGATCACTGTTCAGTTATGTACAAAGCACCCTCATCATAAAGCCAATGTAGCTTGTAAGGTTAGGGATGCTTTAAGGTCGGCAGACCCAACTTTTGCATAAAGGATTGCGCAACCACATTTGTATAACTTCCTCTATCCACTATAATTTTGCAAAATTGCCCTTTGACGATACACTTGGTATGAAAACAAATTCTCTCTCTAGTCCTCTGTAAAGTTCAACAAGGAGCTCAAGATTCATCTTAAGACTAGGGTTATTACTTCTCCTTAGTCAGGATAGATACAGGTCTCCTCTTCCTCTTCAACTTTGGGTTTTCCAACATCTTCTTCCTTTTTTGGCTTACTCTCGTCAATGTTATCCACTACATCTCCTCAAAGTATCATGACGCATTGGTTTGGACACTTAACGGTCATATGTCTAAAGCCTAAGCATTTAAAGCACTTTACCTCATTGGTCTTCTATCTAGAAGTCTACCCTTTCTCATATATCTTCGGGATCGACCTACTCTCGGCTTAGCCCTACTGTTTGGCTTAGCTTTGCTGGTTTCCTTGGCTGTCTTTAGGTTAGTCATTCTTATCCTTAGTCTTGTATGGCCTCCTCGGCTTGGCTTGAATAGATTAACGTGGTATTAGTACCTACAATAATGTCTGCCCAAGTCAGCTCGGAGCACTTCTCTTTTACTTTTCGACCTCTGTACTATCTTGATGGCCTCTTCTAGTGTATAAAACCTCTATATTTTCACAATATTGCAAATCTCTCACTTGAGCCTAAAAACAAACCTTGATACTGTATGAGCCTCTAATTCTTCTACGTTGGCTCTGATTAATAGCATTTGGAATTGCCTAACATTGTCATCAACAAATCAGCTTCCTTAATGAAGCTCTTGCAATTTTGCGAATGTATCCTATAGGTAAGTCTCAGGCACAAATCTGCCTCTTAACAATCTTTTCATCTCATCCCAAGTTTTAACACCTCGTTTTCCATCTCTTACTCTAGTTACATTCAGATTCTTCCACCACATAGTAGCATACCTAGTAAACTTCGATGTAGTAAGTTAGACTTTGACAACATCTTCATAACCATAACATTCAAATAATTTCTTGACCTTCTCTTCTTACTCTAAGTATTCATCTGCATCTTCACTTCCATTGAAGGGTGGGATTTGCACCTTAATGCTGTCTAGCCCTCAAGGAACCTAACGTCTTCCTCCTTGTGCTTAGTAATAGTCTACTTCTTCTTCACTAAGATCTTCAATGTTTAGCTCCTCATCATCTTCCCTAATCTCTCCTAACTCTAGTCTTCATCTAGCAGCTCGATCTATTACTCTTCCAACTCATATCAGTTGAATTGAGTGATTGGTTCAATTGCCTTCGCCATAGTGTCTCTTAAGGGCATGTTCTTGTGGGTTTTGTTATTGTACACCTTGGGGTTGTTGTCTATTAATTTGCTTAGTAGTGACTATACTCTCAACAAGGTTTGTAAGCACCACTGCCTTGGTCAAGCACCACTACGCTAGTCACCAACAACTCCTTAAGCACCAGAATCGGACATGGTACAGTACTTCTCAAATGAATTAACAACTCGCTAACAGCTGTAATACTTGATGGCCTCTCAAATAGAAGAGAAACAAACTTTCTTTGTTTTCATAATGGGAAATAAAGTGGAAATTGAGTAATAATGAAACTACACTTACTATTACATAAGCACACTGTAGTAGCTATGGAAGGAACACACTATAGTAGGTTACATGAAACACACTAAAAGGGGTAAAAAAGACAAAGAATGTTCAGTACAGAAAGAAAGAATCGTTCTAGAATATTGTGTTAGAAGATACATGTCGCTTGGCAGCTGGTTGTTAAGAATATGTTATAAAGTAGGTGGAAATAGGAGGGCATTGTAGTCAGAGGTCGACTTGATCTGGTTCAGATTAGGGTCCAATTAGTTCTAAAAAGAAGTTAGCTTGCTTCGGGGTCGGATGCTTATAGTCTGATCGGGAGCTCGCCTCGACTATTCTTAAGTTGTCTCCTAGAGTAATGTGTTGTTGCTGAACATGGGTGGATCTGATGCATGTAAGGATCTAATAGTTAGGTCGGTTGGAGATTAGCTTGAGGTAGGAATCTTTATCTCAGCTATGGCCTAAAGTTAGAATTCTCCAAGCGAATCCTTAGAGTCCTCTAGTTTGGCTGCACATGATCGGTCCAAGGAGTTGATTCCTATCACCTTCCTTTAAAGTTTTCCCCTAAGCAAGATCATGAACAAAGGATTCCTCAAGGTTAACATTAGGTCGCTTCCTCAATAGACTAGCCTCTAGTGCCTTTCTTTTTTGAGTAATTCTCCCCTTAGGAGCTTGTACCTTTTCTTAGGATTTTTTACAATTGTACTCTTTGTTAGAACTTTCTTTATCCCTCCATCCTTCTTAGGAGAAGTTCTAACCTTCAAACTAGTAAACAAGCTCTTAGAATTTGGGTTCTTGAGCTGTATGTTTGCATAAAATTCAAGTGAAGGTCAAGTAAAAAAAAATGGAAATGAAGGAATAACTTACAAATGTCATGCTAAGCATGAGTAAGGAAGATTACTTAGCCTCTAGAGTTGTTAGTTGAGGCCCCTCCATTAGCAAGCCCCATTTAGCACTATGAATTACAAATAATATATATCTTCCTAGTCTACAACTATACCTTCATTTATAAGCTCCATAATATTCTCATTCCCTTGAATTGTGGTTGTGCCTTTTGAGGCCCTAACCTCATCTTTAAGGAAGATTGAAGCTCTACAGTAATACTTGTTAATAATCTTATCCGCATCTAAAAGGAATTGGCACTTATTATATGCTTTCACAATTGTGTCATAAGAAGCTTGGTCATTCAAAAGCAATTTCTTCATATCAATTTATTTGACTATTTGGGACCATAGTGTAGGGAAGTTAAGATTGGTCTCTAACCTAACCATAACCAACTTTTTGTTCTAGCCATAAATCTAATATTCAAGCCCAATCAAAGTTTTCCTCCTAGGTCGGGTGTAAACTTAGAACTACCGCTTACCTTGTTTAATTGTATGAAAGTAATGAAATAAGGTCGCAGTAGACTTAACCTCCAAATCCTCACAAATACAATCAAGTGCTATCATTAATATATAGGAATTAGGGGTCAACATGCTTGGATAAATGTAGTGATAGGTGAAGAAAGACCTCTCAAAAGTAGAGAAAGGAAATTGAAGACCAACCACAAAGTACTTCTTGAAAAGTGCACACCCATACTCTCTAAGGGATGTTATGCACTTATAGACTAAAGGCCGTTTGATTCTGTAACGGCTAGGAGTGAAACAAAAGTAAAGTTATATGTAATTAACCTCCTTCTCTATTAGTGTGCTTGAGACTCCATTAGGGCTTTAGATCATACTCGATGCTAATGTACAAGGGGATAGATGGAAGGTTACCTTCAATATCAAATGGATAGTCATTAAATGGAATTTTATAGATTTACTAAGTTCTAGTGGAATGAACCTTTGGTAATCTATTATAGCTAAACAAATCCTAAGGGTTGTCATCTTCTGCATTTGTCGTACAAGTAGCCTTCTTTGAAGATGAAACATTGGCTACTTTAGGGGTTATGGGCAAGTCTTGGCTTAGATTCTAAGCATTTGTTGAATTAATAGATTGATTGATGTTGGATGTAGTATTAGCCATGATTACCTTAAGAAAGTGATTGAAAAAGATGAAAAATGAAGAACAGAAGAGGGATTTCTTAAGTAAAGATACGGATGAAAAGTTGAAATTTTAGAGAAAAGGGAGAAGTTTGATCAGCTCATAGAGGTAAACAATAGAGGAAGATGAAAGGGAAGAAGGGAAAAGGAAGAAAAATAAGGGGATAGTAAATGGCAATAAACCTCAAGATCCATAGCAGTTACCTATAGTTTCTAGTAGTATGATAACACTCCTTTATAGAAATTGGAAGGTTGTAATTAAAACACATTGCTAAAAATATGCGTAATAACTATCATGTCCACATAAGTTTTAATGTATGGGATATAGAACATCATTGATTGGATGTGAATCTTCCCTTACACATTTGAGAATAGGTCGATACTAGTAAAGATCAATTGTGATCTTATAGATTAACTGTAGTCCTATAAGTGTAGGGTTAAGATAACAAGTTTAGGATAAATAGAGGTTAGTTAATGAGGATTTTCATCCTAAGGCATTGGAGACCCTCAAGCAACCAGAAAGATCTAACATTTGACCTCCCAAGCTTAGAATCCAACCTCCTGAACCTAGCAATTGACCTCCCTTATTAGCTTTGTAACCATAAGGGTTTGACAATTCGGGAAGTGAATGAGCTTGGATTAGAGCCATACACATGAAAGGAGAATGTGGTGCTCTTGATTAGGTTCGCCATGGGATGAAGAGCTTAGAAAAACTTAGTCCAAACATAGGTGTGAGTAGTTAGAGATCATTACACAAATAACCAAATCCCTAGGCCACTAACAACAGATCCACGCTCTAGGAATTTAGGGAGTAGTTAGTAATTCAAATTCTACATGTGGAGATTCTAGAGGCAAAAATTGCAAGGTATTACAACTGACCTCAATAAATAAAGTTGGCACCTTACAGTAAGTTTCTATTGGAGACTTGAATCTCATTCACTTTACTTTCATCTTTGTTCTCTTTACATTTTCCACCGAAACCTCACTTAGGTGATGTTGAATGTAGGGCTAGAGGGTAGGCAAGTGCACTTTGTCAAGTTATAGTATAGTTAAAATGGATTATGAGTTCGAGTTGTCAATCCCACGAGGAAATTTATATGGGAGTAGTATCTAATTAATTAGTAGTTGTATCCTTAAATTATTCCAATTACCTAACTTATACAACAAAAGATATATTTGAATAATAAAAGGTGGAGAAGTGAAGATTGCTACAACAAAAATATAACATAAACAAAATAAATAGAATTAAGACTAAAAATAAGAACAATGACAAGAGTAATAAATAGAACAATTAAATTAATTTAAAAGGGAAATGTGTTCCTTAGTAATTCTTTAGTGTTAGTTACTACCTAATTTTGAGTCACTTATTCAATTTTAGTCGCAATATTAAATTGTAGTGATTCCTATTATGAACAAATCGGACTTGTTTCTTAGCCAATTCCTAATCTTAAAACTCACTCTACCCGAATAGCTTTTAATAGAGCATCACAGGATTGCATGATACTCTTGAATCCCGCTATTAGATTGTGTTAATATGTAAAAACCTAATTGTTAAACATTTTAGTAAACTAGTTTTGCCTAATTGTATCATTCAGTCATATTGTATGCTCTCATGAAACTTTACAATAGACTCTAGTAAAAATTCAATCACTGGTATGTTGAATTAAAGATGAAACTTATCACAATACAATTAGATCATAATATGCAAAATCATAGATTGAATTTCATTAATAATAAATAAAAGTCACCTTAGGATGTAAGGTTCAACAATGATTTAAAAGGAAATTAAAACAATGACATTACTAAGTAGAAAGAAAAGATGAGAGAAACCCCTTTTAATTCTTTACCTTATTGACTCTTGCATTGAAGGGGCTCTCCTTATAAACTTAGGCCTACACATCTATATATAAGAAATGGACCTAGATCTATAAAGAAAACCAAACAAAAATAAAAGATTCGAAAATTATTGTAAGTTTGTGAGCTAGGTATGTTGTTGTGATGTTTGGTTGTGTACTTGCACTTAATCCAAAATCTTTAAAATTTGATGGAATTAATTGATGAAGGGAGCACGGGCATGAACCATAGCCATGCTCTACAACCATGTTCTCTCCTAGACTTTGTTTCTGATTTGAAATTCTTTTGCTTTAATCCTTTAATCAATGCTTTTGTACAAATAATCTCCAAAACTTGGTAAAACCCTTGAAAGTTTATAAAATGCTCCCAAAGTCCTTAAGTTGAGCATTAAATGAATTAAGCTCAAAATACTATAGAATTAACTAGATTAATATCCAAAACAGCACAAAATAACTATAAAAAAAGTATGCCAATTTCACATTACCAAGTACCCCCACATGTAAGCTTTTGTTTGTCCTCAAGTAAAATAATAAAAAACAAAAAAAAAATATCTTAAGGACAAGGCCATTAAAATATATCCTTTAAGTGTACCCTTAAGTTTGAATAGCTTAGTAAAACTTCTTTTAAAATTACCCTTTTTCCCTAACTTAATAGTTTGTTCAAAACACTTAAATAATAATACCTAAAAATTATTGAATTTCAGTAATCAATCCCAATAATTTAGAGTTAGCCTTATCACTTCACTAAAAAAAAAAAAAGAAATTAAAACAAACATTAACAAGCTAAGAAAAAGCTATAGAAATTTCACCACTTTAACTCAAGAAGAAGAGATTCTTCCCTTAACTAATTTTTAATTGCAAAATTAGAATGGATGCATATTATATTAATTCACACTACTACTGTTTCTCTACTTCTTTCAATTTTCATTAAAAGGCCTTTTAAGTTCAAATTTAATTCCCTTCTTGAAGTTGATTAGCATTAGGAAAGAGCCTCACTCTTCTAACAAACAAAAGCCAATTTTTACTAATTTAGCCCTTTTAATTATTTAGTACTTATCAACAGGAAGGCACCTTGCTCTTTCGAGGCATTAAGGCCCATCTTTAACAACTTTACTTAAATTTCCTTTCTATAAATTGGCAGTAGGAAAGAGTCTTCCTATTTTGAGGGATCAAGATTGATCCTTATCGATTCTTTTTATCAATTCCATTGCATCTCTAATTACTTTGATTTTTCAAAAAACTTTCAAAGGACAAATCTCCTTTATAAATCCAATCTAAGAATTTTTGAAAAAGAAAGATAGATAACTATCCTTAAGAATTAAGCATAGAAATCAAAGTAACTAGTCCCTAATCTATCTAAATGTATCATAATCCTAGGTCTAAGTTTAAGCTTAAGCAACAAAGAACTCTAAATATTAAGGATTTGACAACTTAAATTTAGCAAAGTTTTCTAAATTCAAAAAAAATTTAGGAAAGTTCAATTTTCATTTTACTTGTTTAGTATATATGGGATGTTAATTTTTAAAAATTCTCATTCAAGAAAAATTCAAAAACTTAAATGTATATCTAGATTATTAACATACATAACCTATCCTTTCCCCCTATACATAAGTTGTACATTATCCTCAATGTGCATAATAATGACACAACTCATAATAAAAGTGGGAGAAAAAGAACTAAGAGTTCTTTAGTTTCTACATTGATCCTTGAAAAAGAAATCTAAACTCGTGGATTTGAATTCCATTGATCTAATCATGCTTATGGTTTTCCTTACATCTAATAAAATGAAGTAACTAGAAAAAATGAAAAGAGGAAGTTAATGAAATAAACTAAATAAAATGACGACTAATTCAAGTACTAAATGTTAGTATCTTATAAAACTTACAAAACATCAAAAGATTAAGTAGTTAAAGAAAAAGAGCAATAATAAATAAGTTAAGGAGTAAGGTCATCCAAAATAAGAAAAATCAAATTTAATCTTTCAAAAGAATAAAAAAAAATGCAAAAGAAAGATCACTCTTCATCTACATCGTCATCTTCTTCATCCTTACCTTCCATCTTAATCTCATCCTAATCTAGCTCTTTGTTTAGGTTTGGAGCTAGCATGGATGGTAATGGTAGTGGTTGAATCCTTTGGTGGGCAAAAAGTGCATCCATCTTAACCTTAGCATGATTAATCTTGTGTGTCCAAATCCTTTGCTTCTTCAGTATAATTCTCATAATCCTCTTAATTGTACCAAATATTGAAGAAGAAGAACCATGTCCTAACTAAGATGATGAAGAAGTAGCCTCACTAGATGGTTCAGGGAATGGACCCTTCAGCAGTTGAGGAAGCTTCATGGCCTTTATTGAACCATAAACTAATGGATTAGGAGGATCTAGTTCTTACATGCGGGAAATGCCATGGAAACAGGAGTGTTTCTCTCTAATGGGGTAGCAACATTATAAATAAAGAAATTACAGGAAGATACATACCAAAAGAAGATTCCTTATATATATGAAAAGGGGTAAAAAGGACAAAAGAAAAAAAGGGAAAAATAGCACAATGTCAGATGAAGAGGATAGGTGGCAATGCAACATTAGATCCATACAGGGGTTCTCTAAGCATTGTAAGTAGGAGGAACGAAGGTGTTATGGTGACAAGGAAGTCAAGAAGTGAAAGGATGTCGTAAGAGTTGGAAGGAGGCAAAAAGAGAAGTACTCAACCAGGAGCTAGTTAAATTTACTCTATAGAAGACTCTTAGCAATTGAAAGTTCATTCACTCTGTACAGAGCTCTTGGCTAGAGGAAGGTCGGCATTAGCATAAGATAACAAATAGAGCATAGTATAACCACCCGGAGCTCCCAAGGAATTTAGCCATCCTCCTTCAGCATACTATTTCTCATCATTAGCAGCTTGACGAGAGAGAATCCTTTAGGTAAGGGACTAGAGGCCTCTAAGGTGTACGTGAGTGATTGGGTCGATAGTTGGTAACCCATCAACTCTTCTAGGTTGTTGGAGATTTGCCCTCAAATCATGATCCTCGTCATCATCAAGTATATAAGGAGTCAGATCGGTGACATTGAATGTGGTAGACATACTGAAATCGTTAGGTAGTTTAACCTCATAGGCATTATCATTAATGTACCTAAGGATCTTGAAAGGTCCATCCATTCTAAGAGATAGCTTGTTTGTCCTCTTGCTAAGGAAGTGTTCCTCACTAAGATGGATCCAAATAAGGTCCTTTGGGGTATAAACAATTTGTCTCCTTCCGCAGCTTCTTGCTTGCTTCTATTGGGCTACAGTTTTGGCCAATTGCTCAACAATCTTCTGATGTAACCTTTGGAATTCTTCGGCACGCTGTAGGTCGGATTAACTTTCCCCTTTTGTAGTTGGACTACTAATTAAATTTAAGGATAAGTTTGGGTTAAGTCCATAAACAACCTCAAATGGTGATGTTCCAGTTGAGTTATGAGTCGAGTGCTTACAGGCAAATTCAATGATGGGCAGGCATAAATCCTAATCATGAGAATTCTTCCCAACAGTTGTGTGCAGGAGGCTATCGACGGCTCTGTTCACAACTTCTGTTTGGCCGTTTATCTAGGGGTGACAAGAAGTATTGAACAAGAGTTTAGTATCGAGTTTCCTCTATAGGGTCTTCCAAAAGAAGCTCATGAACTTCGAGTCACGGTCGAACACAATACTCCTCAACACTCCATGTAGTAGTACAATTTCCTACAAAAAGAGGTTAATGACAAGAGAAGCATCATTAGTTTTGTGGTAGGGAATGAAGTGGCTCATCTTGTTGAACTGATCCACCACTACCATGATTAAGTCATGTCTTCTTGGTGTTTGGGGAAGGCTGAATATGAAATCCATGCTTAGATCGGTCTACGGTCGCTTTGGAATTGGTAGGATGTATTCTACATAGGGTTCTCTCCTCCCCTTTGCATATTTACACACCTCGCACCTCTCAAGTACTTGGTGTACATCCTTCATTATTCTAGGCCAGTAAAAATGCTCCTTTAATATCTTAGTCATCCTCTTTTCCCTAAAATAGCTAGCTAAACCCCTAACATGAGCTTCTCAAACGAGTAGCTCCCTTATCGAACCACTCAGCACGTAAACCTACTTGCACTTCATAAAAAACCCTTGACTCAAGCAAAACCCTTCCACAGCTCCTCCAACACTACACCTGGCCACTAAAGGTCCAAAATGTGGGTTACGCTCATACTGATTAGGTAATGTGCCAAATCCAAGTACCTTAACTTACAACATTATGATGAGGGTATGACGATAAGAAAGTGCATTAGCTACCGTGTTGGTGTTCCTCTTCTTATATCTAATGACTTAGCAAAAGGTCTTGAAGAAATCAACCCATTTGGTGTGATGCTAAGAAGGTTTCTATTGCCTGATAAGATGCTTGAAAGATTCATAATCTGAATAGATGATGAATTCTCTTGGCAACAGATAATGCTGCCAGTTCTGAAGTGTACATATAAGGGCATAGAACTCCTTGTCGCAGGCTGAGTAATTCAAGGTAGCACCTCAAAGTTTTTCACTGAAGTAAGCAATGGGTTAGCACTCCTACATAAGGACAGTACCAATGCCGACACTAGACGCATCACATTCAACCTCAAAAACGATCTTGAAATTTGGCAAGGTGAGTACTAAAGTAGACATTAACTTAGACTTCAGATCTTCAAAACTCTTCTAAGCTTTCTTTTACCACCTAAAGTTAATGTTCTTCTTAGTTAATTCAATTAATGGCGTAGTTATGGAACTAAAGTTCCAAATAAATCTCCGATAAAATGAAGCTAAACTATGGAAGCTCTTGACTTTAGCAACACTAATCAGCATAGGCTACTCAAGAATAGCTCTGACCTTTTCATCATCAACTTGAACTACCTTCCTTAAAACAAAATATTCAAGGAATATAACCTTGCTTTGACAAAACACACATTTTTTTCAAGTTGTCGAATAATCTCTTAGCACGGAGTATGTTGAACATTGATCTTAAATGCTTGACATGAGTGATGAGGTTGGTACTGTAGACCATAATATCATCAAAATAAACCACAATGCATTTATTGATCAACGTTCTAAGTAGATGATTCATTGGCCGCATAAATGTGCTCGATACGTTAGTTAGACCAAACGGCATCACCAACAATTCGAACAGGCCATCCCTTATCTTGAAGGTCGTCTTCCATTCATCCCTAGGTCTCATTCATATCTGGTAGTAGCCACTCTTCAGGTTAATCTCAGAAAAGATATAAGTATTATGTAACTCATTAAACATATCATCAAGTCACGGGATCGAGTATCAATATTTAATAGTGATCTTATTGATGGCTTGGCTGTTAATGTATATTTGCCATGTTCCATCCTTTTTCGGTACGAGCACAGTTAGTATGGCACAAGGGCTCATATTCTCACAGACATATCCGCGTTCTACATGTTTCTTTAGTTCAGTTACTTGCTCGAGATTGAGTTTGTAAATGGGTTGATTTGGTAAGGCAGCTCTTGGTTGTAGGTCAATACAATGTTCAATACCTCTTAAGGGAGGTAAACCTTTTGACATCTTGGTAGGGAATAGGTTAGCAAAGTCCTGAAGTAGTTGTTGCACTTTGGTAGGTGAGTTCTTGGCTTCTCTAACTTTTGAGAGTCTCTTGACTAAAAGAAGCACATAGTCCTGGATCTTGACTTCTCATGCAAACTGAGCCTAAAAAATCACTAAGGACTTTCACTATAGAGATCTAGTAACCTTTTCTTAGGCTTCCTATACTTCCTTCAGACTCATAGGTGTCAGTATTATTTTCTTCCCATTGTTTTAGAACATGTAGGTGTTTCTATACTCATCATGCACCTCAGGTCAAATAGCTATGGTCGGTTGAGTAATATGTGAGAAGCATACATGTGAAGGACATCACACAACACCTTGTCCTTGTACTTATCACCAATCGTAATTGGTGCTCTAACTTGTTCTGCAACATGTAAGCCTCCTTTCTCATTTAGCTAGTGAATCTTATACGGCTTAGGGTATGGGAGGGTTGATAATTTCATAGCTTTGACTATCCCTTATACAATGACATTGGTATAGCTCCCTCCGTTAATGATTAGGGCACATAGTTTGCCTTACTTAGCAATTCGTATAAAAGATGTTCTCCCTTTGCTCATTCTCTTCTACCACAAATGCACTAAGAGATCGTTTGACAACAAAACAGTACCTGGTACTGCCCTCAGGAGGTATCTCATCATTACGGTCTTCCTGAAACTATTTTAGTATTAGTTTAACTCCTATGTAATACCTTATGATTTCGAGCTAATTCAATAACCTTAGGATCCGAGCTCCTAAATTTAGGATGTCGGATTAAGTTATCAATTTTATTTTAAACTTTATAGTAAATTTAGAAAAGTTAGATGAAGTAATTTAAGTAAAGTTAATTTTTTAAAATAAGCTATATAAAAATATTAATTCGAGAAAAACGTTAATTTATCAATAAAGTTGATAATCGTAAAATTTAAGCTTTTAGATATAGTGAGGTATTAGAGATAAGTTAATTAACTTTTAAAAATAATAAATGAAGTTCAATTATACATAATATATCTGTATTTACATGTGATATGCATTATATGTATTAAACATAAACATATAATAATAATAAATTATTAAAATTAGGTAAAATAATGGAAAATTAATAAAAAAATTGAATGGGTGAGTCACTAAATGATGTGTTAAGCTAGAATTAATTGCAAATGATGAGTCAATACTTGGTTAATGAGGAAATAATACATGGCACTTAAGGAAATGGGAAAAATGACATATATAATTTTACTATTTCACGAAAAAAATCCTAAAGCCTATAAATAGGACTCTAAACCTCACTTGCAATATTTTAGCTACCTAAAAACACAAGAACATAATTTTAGAAAGTCAAAAAAAGTTACAAAAAAATAAAATAAAAATAGATCAAGAAATAGGGTCGGAATAGGGTTAGGGTAGTTTGTGTACCAAATCAGAACTTAAGTTGGAGCGGCTTGGAGGTCTAATAGAAGGTGGTTGGAGGAGGCTTTCTGACAAGGTGTGGCGGCTAGGTAGAAGCCAGTTTAGATGAACCAATTTTCTACCCGTAATTTGTTAAATTTGTTAAAAATATAAAATGTTGTCAATTAATTATGAAATTTGGTTTTCTAAGATTATTTTAGGTGTAGATTAATCTAATAATTTTATTTTAATTAAATAATTAGTGGAAATATGGGTTCCTTAAGAAAATGCCTTGTTTGGTGAAAATTGAATAAATTTTTATAAATATTAGATGATATTGTTTCAAGCTAAATTTTTGTATATAATACACCTAATATATATAATTAATTATGGTAATAATAAATTTCGAAATTAATCATGTTTACTATTTTTTATTATTATTTTGAATAAAATTGCCAATTTTATCGAATTATTGAAATAATTAGTTTTTGATGAAATTAATAAATGAGCCCTACATGTTTAGACTTCTGGATGTTTATAATGATATTTGGAATATTTAATTTTTATCTAACTCATAAATTTATTTGTTTTTCTTGATTTTTCGTAATTTTGAGTTAAAATTGCTATTTTTGTAAAATGTTGTCAATTAATTATGAAATTTGGTTTTCCAAGATTATTTTAGGTGTAGATTAATGTAATAATTTTATTTTAATTAAATAATTAGTGGAAATATGGGTTCCTTAAGAAAATGTCTTGTTTGGCGAAAATTGAATGAATTTTTATAAATATTAGATGATATTGTTTCAAGCTAAATTTTTGTATATAATACANTAATTATTGAAAATATAAGGTCCTTAAGAAAATACCCTATTTGGGCAAAAATTGAATAAATTTTTATAAATATTAAATGATATTGTTTCAATCTCATTTTTTTATGTAATACTCCTAATATATATATATATATATATATTTAATTTTGGTAATAATAATTTTCGAAATTAATCATGTTTACTATTTTTTATAATTATTTTGAATAAAATTGCCAATTTTATTGAATTATTGAAATAATTAGTTTTTGATGAAATTAATAAATGAGCCCTACATGTTTAGACTATTAAATGTTTATGATGATATTTGGAATATTTAATTTTTATCTTACTCATAAATTTATTTGTTTTTCTTAGTTTTCCGTAATTTTGAGTTAAAATTGCTATTTTTGTAAAAATAGATAATAACTAATTTAGTGTAATCAATTATCAATAACTAAGCTACATATTTTTATGAGTCTATAAGATTTTTCGTGAAATTAATTGGGCTCATATATTATTTATTATATATTTTCTCAGTATAAACCTATATATTGGCCTAATATATAATATAGTAACTAGTACTATTAGAATATTTATCAAATCCTTATCAAATGAACATTTTGGGGTATAATAAGTATTGCTGGATAAGTTTGGAAAGTATAATATTTAGGGTTTTTAGTTTAGTACTAAAGCTTACTCAAGTTAATTTCAGAGTTATGGTAGCGTACGATCGAGTCGTAATATGAAAGGGTATTTTCGGGTTTTTGAAAATATTGATCAATCTTGTTTCTTAATATATATTAATAGTACTCAAAATTATGATCATGACGATATAAAGTTTATTAGAATCGGACAAGAAATGAGTAAGATATGATCAAATGAAGTTTAAAAATGCGGAAATAAAAGCTTATAATAGTTTGGTTTGACCCATACTTGATTTAAAGATTGTGTTATGTTTTCATAGGTGTGATAAGTAAGGAAGGACCACATCACGAAGTATATGATATTACACTATTGTTAAGCTTAAGTAAGTGGATCTAACCTATGCTTAAAGTAGATCTATTACTACTCGTATCACTACGTTTTATTTGATCCTATGTTGATTGAATATGAGTATATCTTAGGTGAACTAATATGCTACTATGGTGAATGCTAATGTGGTGATTATAAATGATAGTAACTGTACCTTGGTTGAATTGTTATGTTGCTATGTTGGGTGATGAATTATGTTTATGAATGATTGTGTTAACAAGGGAAGTTGAGTGATTGCTGACTCAATTTTCTAGATGTTCACCTAAGTAAACCCTAAGTAAGATACTAGAATTCTCCTAAGGAGAGTTTGAAAACCAAAATCAGATCATTAGGTTGAGTAAAACTTAAAGATTGATTGTGTTGATTGATATTCTTGAGTTGCTATTACATATCATGGTATGGCATGGCATAACACAAAAAGGGACCTATGGGTTAGAAATTTTAGAATGAGACTTCCAAGTAATCATGGAAAAAGCATGGCTTTATGAACTCAATTTTTGGAAGCATATAGATTACATCGCTAGAACATTGTGACTATTTTGATAATTAAATTTGGTAGATTATAGTGTATGGTTTAATTTGGCAGTATTGCCAGTTCAATTTGGTAGACTACAATGTGTAGTCTAATTTAGCAGTATTGCTACCTTGATTTAGTGAACTATAGTATATAGTCTAATTTTGTGAAGCAAAGTTGGGGGTTCTACTCCTAGGTAACTCCTTATTGCCCCTTTTGAAAACGGTAGACTATAGTGTGCAGTCTAATTTGGTAGGGGTCCTACTCCCAAGTAGCTCCTTATTATCCTAGGTTCCTAGATGTTGTATGCAGATGCTCGACTATGTTAACTAACTGGAAGAAGTTTAGAGGGCATAGGATATTGGTATTGATGTATCCTATGTGCATGAGCATAGCATGTTGCATTGCTAGTAGTAAATGTCTGGTTGGGCAAATGCATATGTAAAGTTGAACCTGTGGGTTATGATTGAAATGGTTTAGTTTTGATATGTAATATTGCACATGATAGTTTAACTATGTTACAAACCTCAATTCTTAGCCCAGAAATGAACCTTGCGATAGTTCATGTCTCGGGTTCATTAACATCACATCGGATCATTAGTAATTGAAATTCTCAGAGATAGTCATCCACTGTCCGCTTACCCTGTCTTAAATCTTGTAGACTTTAGAAAGTGTCTTGTTCATAGTGCTCATGAATAAACCTACTTCTCGAAACTCTCTTCATTTTGTTCCATGTTCGGACTTTTCGTCAAGCCTTTAGGCGAACATTCTACAGCCTCTTCCACTACATTGCCGCATATCTAGAAAATTTCAATATAGCCACTCAAATATAGACAACATCTTCATAATCGTAAAAGTCGAATATCTTTTCGATTTTCTCCTCCTAATCAAGGTAGTCATCAGCACTACCGAACTCGTTGAAGCTTATAATCTATACCTTGAGGTGTTTAGCACCTTTCAACCCTCTAAACTCATGCTCATCAATCCTGACGTACTAGTCTTCTTCTTCATCATACTCTTCCACTTCATCCAACTCCAAGTTTCTTCTCGTAACTTTATTGGCACATTGGGGTGATGGTTGGTTCAGAGGAAAGGCTTCTGGTGCTCGTTCATTCATTTGCCTTCTCGACCTATCTCTCATCTCTCGGCTCTATTCAATAACTCTCTCACGCGGTCCAGTCCCTAGAACTGTCTACACCGAAGTAGCCAAATTGGCCATAATAGTAATAAGGTTTTGTATTTGCTCATTAGTAGTACGTGGTGTTTGTTAGGTCGTATGACCGCGACCATGAGCATCACTATCAACATTGTTAATTTTCCCTTGAACACTAGGATTCAATATTCTCATAACAAGGTTTTGAAAGCACTCTCCACACAAGAAATCCTTACACACATACACAAATACCATATAGCTCGCGGCCTTAACCTCAAGCTTTAATACCAGGATTATATGATGCACCTAAAAACTCAGTTATCATTAAGGCTTATCGTTGCAAATTCGAACCAGTGGGTCCTTTAAGATATCGAAGAAAACAAAATGAGTAGGTCTACAAACTGGGTAGGGTAGCTAATGTGGAGCTGCTCAAAGGATACGACACACCAACGAATACAACATGACTTGACACTTTACTTTATATGATGCATAAGTTAATGCCAAGGTTTACCACTACTAATCCTAAGCTACTCGGCAAGATTAGATAAAAGGTTTATGAAAGTGGACTTAGAGAGGGTTGTCTCACAAGAGCAGTATATTTAATGCTTATGTGTAAAGCCAGATGATCTCGATTTATAAAGGGAAGGGATTATTTATAGTAAGTCTCTAGGGCAACATTACAAATAAAGAAATTACAAGAAGGTATATACAAAAAGGAGATTCCTTATACATATGAAAAGGGATAAAAAGGGAAAAATAATACAATGTTAGATAAAGAGGACAGGTGATAGTTGCAACATTGGATCCGTATAGGGGTTCTCTAAGCATTACAGGTGAGAGGAATCGAGGTGTTACAGCAACAAGGAAGTCGAGAAGTGAAAGGGTGCCATGAGAGTTAGAAGGAGGTCGAAAGAGAAGTATTCAGCTAAGAGCTAGCTGCATTTACTTGGTAGAAGACTCTCGGCAGTTGAAAGTTCGGTCACTCGACATAGAGATCTCAACTAAAGGAAGGTTAGCATTGGTACAAGATAATGAATAGAGCATAGTATAACCACCTGGAGCTCCTAGGGAATTTAGCCATACTCCTTCAGCATGCTATTTCTCGTCATCAACGGTTTGATGAGAAAGAATCCTTTAGGTGAGGGATTGGAGGCCTCTGAGGCATACACAAGTGATTGGGCCGATAGTTAGTAACCCATCACATTATTAGTTGCTGTTATCAGGTAAAATCGAACTACTAAAGATTTTAGTCAATTAGTTTTACCTAATTATATCTTTTGGTCATATTGCATGCTTTAGTGATGTCACATCTCAACATAGCACAGGAATAGTCACAACTCAGCATAGCACAAGAATAGTCACAACTCTAACAAAAGTACACTTTATTGTATATTTAGTGCTTGAACAAGAGTTTAACTATAGCCTTTTACTTGCAAATATGTACATCATTTTCAAATTTTAAAAAAACTCCAAAAGCTAAACTTCTTTCAAACTTTTGGGTTTTCATTGTACCTATTTAGTAACACTTCTACTTTCCAAAATAACTGACTTTATTTAGCGCTCTCAAAAGCCTACTCTATTGCAGATGGTGCCCCAAAATCCACATCTTAACTTGAGGATAAGAAAGCCTTATCCCCTTATCTATTGTTGAGTTAAGTAGGAGTGGAAAATCAATAGCAATACAACAAAGCACATAGCATAGGCCTATAGATATCTTATTAAGTTAATACCCAACTAGTAAATAAGATAGTGTAGATAACGTGTCATATTAATGTATGTGACATGTATTGATACCGATATCCTACCTAGCTTAGCAACTCATTCGATTTGGTTGACTTTAAATCCAGGCATTTGAATAGTATATTCAGGAATGAAGCAAATAATTTAGCCTAGCAAGACCATAGAGTGTAGTTGAAATATTTGCTAATGTAAAAACTACATGTACGAAAACCCAACTTTGTAAACTTATCCTAGCAAGATCATAAGTTTCGAAAAACTAGCCCGTAGGTCTTTTATGTCATGTCATGTCATGTCATGAATGCATCAACTAATTCTTAATAAATACCAAGTATAACAACAATGCTTATCAAGTCTCATCCTATTTTTGTTTTAACTTCTAAATTAGCCTCTGATCAGAACACCCATTATGTTTAGCATAAATCTCCATAAGTCTTACCCATAACTAGATTCAGAGTATATCACATAACCCATTTCCAGCATTAGATACATAGAGCATAGCATCATTGAGTACCTTACACAACAAATCCAAGCAACATTCGAAAAATCGTTACAATCACATAAAAGAACACCCACTATCTACTTAATGGACCTAAATCTATTCCCTATACACACAAATCCAATTACCTAGCTAGTGGTGCGTTTCCAAACTTACTTGTTAACTTGAGCTCCTTCCCTTGTGATTTCACTTAACAAGAGTAAATACTACTAGGTTAACTACAAACCACGTATGAATACATTTTAGCTTGATATTAGTTTGGTGGCTTCTAGTTTATTCACAAACTATTTCTAATTTAGTCTCTGACTTGACTTCTGAGTTTGCTTTTGAAATAACTTCTGAGTTTAAAATTCTCAATCAAATACTAGTTAACTTATATATTGACTTTACCAACTGAAATCTCTAATATTGTACCCCACTTAGTTGTTTAAGTTCAATTTACACGAAGACTCTTAAATATAGTAGCTTCTAATTCTGCCTTTTGATGTTGTTTTTGATTTAGTCAAATTACTATACTTCATTACAATATTCCCACTTTTCAACTAAACCAAACTTAGACCAGTAAAGTGTCATTTAAGTACCATAGTAGCTAAAATCCTCCATGCTACAATGTCAACTAGACCAATTTACTAAGTTTTATTATATTTGGCAAAATATATACAAATATAGGAAAATATGTAATATTTAGTATTTGCACTCCATCAAAACCATGAAAAGTATATTATACTAAGAAAATAATAGTGATCATATGTTCATTGTTAAAACACAAATAGTATATTATACAAGATTCTCTGCATTACTTAAATATGTAGATCATTATACTTTTCTCTAAAATTAGAGTACAATGTATATTTTGATATTACTAAGCCCTAGAAATTATATCACGTTGGTTTTGTACACAAGTTACTTTAAAATCCTCTTGATTGCTATATTTAGGAAAATTACCAACTAAAGTCAAATAAATTACAATAAATAGTAGACATAATATTTTTGAAAAAGTCTTATTGCCATAATTTATATATGTTGTAAGAGTGCTATGTAAAATTTTTCAACTCGAAACAATGTCGTTTAATATTTTAGAAAAATTTAATTAAAATTCGCTGTTGTAGGGCATGCTCTTAGGCAAGTACTCTAAATCAATGTTATTTTAACAAAATAAAATTATGACATGAATGTACATGTAAAATGAATTAAGGAAACCAAATTTCATAATTTTTGAAACTAAATTTGATATTTTTAGAAAATAATGCAAAATAGGGAGTAAAAATGTACCTCACTGATGCATGGCGGTCTAGCTACCCTCTGGCCATCAGGGTATGTTTGGCCAGACTTGGCTTAACTGCAATTGCTTAACTACAAATCCCCATAATGTCAGGTCTTCAATTGCTATGGGAAACCTAAATTCACTAATATTTCCCTATATTTTTCCTATTTTTGTTTAATTACCTAATATAATTTCTAGAGAGAATTCCTACTGTTTCTAGTCTACAAAATGAGTATACTTTCATCTCTCAAATGATTTTATAGATGGCTGGGTTGATTGAAGAGGCAAAAGTAAGTACATGTGTCATTTTGCAATATTAAGCACGTTTATTACTTTTACTTTGTACTTGTTTTTAATGGGCAACTCATATTTAAGTTAATCTAATGCTCCTCCCTTGTGCCACACCTACTTCTAGATATTTCAGGTGTGTTTACTATTTTTTAATAATTTTTTATTAATCTATTACATTTTCTAGGAATTATTTAGTATATTTAATAATATATTTACATATTTGGTATATAACATATGTACTACACAACTACATAATCACATTATATGTTATTTTACTCTTAAATATTATTTTTATAACTCAAATAATTTATCTTTAAGGGCTCGTTGCATTAAGAGGCTCAAATGTCAAGCTCTCAATAATTATCAAACATACCTAGTAAGAATATATTTTATTGACATTAAATATTGTATATACTTTATTTTGAAAAATTGACCTTACTAGGACTCTTTGACTAACTTTTATAATGTTATATTAGAATTTGGCTCAATTTGAACAAAATTGTCCAAAAGCACTGAATCATTCTAAACACCCTAACTTATATCGGCTTGTTTAATTACTAGGGGTACATAAGCAATTAAGGTCTCACAGTCTACCCCCATTTTTCATCGTCGGAATTTATTTGCACAATAAACCCAAATTGTATATCTAGAAATTCATCCTATTATAGATAACTTATTATAAATCATTTACTAACCTTAAGTAAATAACTTAAGGTATTGAGCCCTCATACGATTTGTAGATTCCCAAGTTGCCTCATCCTCAGTGTGCCAACTCCACAACACTTTAACATATTCAATATCTCAATTCTTCAACTTTTGTATCTTAGTATACAAAATCTTTACTACACGCTCTACATATGTTAGATTCTCCTTCAACTTCATATGTGGCACATCCAATATAGTTTCGGGATCCCCCTACAAACTTCCATCTAATCGAAACATGAAAAACATTATAAATACCTACCATTTCTTGTGGTAATTCCAATTTCTAAGCTACCTTTTTTATTGTTTTCTTAATTTGGTAAGGTCCTACATATCACAGCCTTAATTTCTGTTTAATACCAAAACACTTGACACCTTTCATCGAAGATACTTTTAGAAATGCCTAATCATCTACCTAAAATTCTAATGGCTTCCTTCTAACATCGGCATAACTTTTCTGCCGACTTTAAGCTACCTTCAATTGTTCCCCTATTATTGACACTTTCTCCTTAAGATCCTAGAACATTGCTAGCTCGATTGTTTGTTTTTTCCTTACTTCATCCCAATATACTAAGGAGCTACACTTAGTCTGTATAATGCTTTATATTGAGCCATATGAATAGTATTATAATAGCAATTATTGTAAAAAAATTCTACCAACAGTAAATGATTATCCTAGTTTCCACCAAACTGTAACACATAAGCACTTAGTATATCTTCTAATGTTTATATAGTACGTTCTAACATTGATCTTCTTCCTTTGACTAGTATTTCCAAACCCTTCTTTTTCATTTCCTTGATTATTTCTTGCTTATCAGTAAGTAGCATAGTGGTAACATTGAACTTTCTCTTACTTAAGGCATCCATAACTACATTTACCTTGCTTGGGTGATAGTGGATTGAAAAATTATAGTCCTTCAACAACTCTAGCCATCTCCTCTACCTTAAATTCAATTAATTCTGTATAAAAATGTACTTAAGTCTTTTGTGGTCTACATATACTTCATACGTTTCACCATATAAATAGTGTCTCTAGATCCTTAAAGCAAAGACTACTACTACTATTTCTAAGTCATGTGTTAGGTAATTCTACTGATGAGGTCTAAGTTGTCTCAATGCATATCCGATCACTTTATCATTCTACATTAACATACACCCTAAATCATTTGTCAAAGTATCACAACAAATTATGTACTCCCCAATCCATCATCTAGTATCAATATAGGTACAGCAACTAATCGCTTCTTAAGTTCCTAGAAACTTCTATTACATTTATCATTGCATTCGAATTTAACCCCTTTATGAGTCAAATGTGTTAATGGAATAGCAATATAGGAGAAATCTTGTACATATCTTTGATAATAGCTTGATATTCCCAAGAAACTTCTAACTTCCTTTACCGTTGTAGGCTTTACCTAATCTATTACTACCTTTAATTTTGCAAGACCACCAACTATTCCAACACTTGATACTATATGCTTAAGGAATCTAACTTATTCCAATCAAGACTCACACTTCTTCAACTTAGCATATAATTGATTGTCTTTTAGAGTTTAGAGTACCTTCCTCAAATGCTTGGCATGTTCCTCTTTATCTTTAAGTAGATCTAAATGTTATCTATGAACATTACTACAAACTCATCTAGATAATTTTTTAACCTATGATTCATCAAATCCATGAAGGCAGTTAGAGCATTCATTAAACCAAATGGCATCACTAAGAACTCATAGTGTCCATATCTTATTCTAAAAGTTATCTTCAATATATCCTCTTCCTTGATCTTTAGCTGGTGATACTTCGATTGTAAGTTCACCTTTGAAAACACATGGCTCCCTTTAATTGGTCAAACAAATCGCCGTTCCTATAGGTAGGTACTTGTTGTTAATTGTAACTTCATTAAAGTCCCGATAATCAATACAAAGCCTTAAACTTCTATCTTTCTTCTAAACATAAAGTACGGGTGCACCCCATGACAATGTGTTAGGTCTCATAAATACTTTATCTAACAGCTCCTGAATTTACCTCTTTAATTCTACTAATTCAGTTGGTGCCATATTGTAAGGGGTTTTAGAAATAAGTATAGTTTTTGGGATAAGGTTAATAGTAAATTTTATTTCCCTATTAGGTGGCAATCCAAGTAAGTCCTTAGGAAAAATTTCAGGAAATTTCTGCACTATAGGTATGTCTTCTAATTTAGTTTACTTAACTTAGGTATCCATTAGCCAAGCTAGGTAACCTATATTATCCTTACATACCAACTTTTGCACCTTACTTGTTGGGATCACTTGAGGAACTGCATCACTAGCATTGCCTTTGAAACAAAAGTCCTTTCCATCAAACCATATAAACACTACTGTCTTACTTTTGTAATCAACACTAGCTTTATACTTAGCCTTCCAATCCATTCCTAATATTACATCAAATCTCTTTATATTTAGGACTATTAGCTCTACGAGCATCTCCTGATCATCTATACAAACATTTCCATCCTTCAGCTTATGATACACAACTTATTCTCCTCTAAAAGGGGTAATGATTACCAATTCATTTACTAAGGTTTGTATTGGTAATTTATTTCTATCAATATACTCCTTTAAGGCATATGAATGAGTAGCTCTAGTATCAAATAGAGTGCATGCATAATCGTCTCCTAAGCTTACCATCATTAGAACAATTACTTATAACTATATTATTTTATATACGTATGGAACACTAGTAAATTCAGGCTAACTAACTATTAAGAAAGCTAAAGTTTGGAGAAGTCTAGATAATGCTTACCTTCTATAACTCGAGCATCACTTGTCTCTTCTTGTTGGAGTGTATAGACTCTTCCTTGAACTTGAGGCCTTCCACCTACCCTAACAAGTCGTTGTTATTCTTATTGGCTAGTTCTAGTCTATCACCTTGAACTTGCTCTTACCTTACTTGTGGTTTGGTACATTGGTTTGCATTATGACCTGTCTTGCGACAGTTAGGACAAAACATTCCCTTAAGGTTTAGATTCTAACAATTCTTTGCTAGATGCATAGCTTTGTTGCACCTAAAACATTTTCTATACAACTACAAACAATCTATAGCTCGATGCCTTGCATTACATTTCTAATACAGTATTGTAGTTCCACTTCCTTTTTGTTCTTATATATATGTTTCTTACCTTGCTTTTCTTTTGCCATCTTATTACTACCACTAGTGCTTCCTACAAACTTTCTTTTGTTATTCTCCATCTCTTACACCTTTTCTTGTAAAGTACGAGCCTACTCAATCAGTCGAGCCTCATTTACCCAATCATTGCATCTTACTATCTTAGCTCTTTTAAGCTCTACTTGAAAATACAAATCAAGTCTAGCTTTAAACCTCCAACCTTAGTCAATTCATTATTTTACACAGCTTCTAGAGCAAATTTCAGTGACTAATTAAACTCCCTCTCATACTCTTCAATTGACCTACCATCTTGCTTTAACTTATAGTACTCCTCACACATCTGCTCCCTTACACGTTCAGGGAAATACTACTCTAGGAATGTGTTCCTAAAAGCATTACATTCAATCGGTTGAGCCAAAAATCGCTTCTTATGCTTCCACCAATCATTGGTATGACCATCTAACAATATAGCTACGATCCCCACCCTTATATTTTCCTCCACTTTGTGCATCTCAAAAGCCTTCTCTAGAGAATCAATCCATCCCTTAGCAAATAAAGGATTAATATTCTTACCACCATACGGCTTCACTATTTGTTGTACATGAGCCAACTTATAACCTCCTCTAACTCTAGCTAGAGTAGCCGCAAGCTATTGCATAAATTCCATTCCTAGCTAAAGTGGAGTTGGATCAAGTTGTAGCTACGGTTCTCGTTTTGCACTTGTGGCTCTCAGTTTACTAGGGGCCTTCTACGTCCTCAACACATCATTTTCTAAGCACCACCAAATAAACTTAAGTAATAAGTACCTTCATGATGTTATAAGGTTATAACACTCTACATGCTAGCTCTAGGATGTCATATCTCAACATAACATAGGATGTACCATCATACACGTAAGCCTATTATAAATAAACGCAACTCTAATAGAAGTACACTTTGTTTTATATTTAGTACTTAAAACAAGTGTTTAGTTGTAGCCTTTTAGTTACAAATATGTACATCATTTACAAATTTCAAAAAAGCTCTGAAAGCTAAACTTCTTTTAATCTTTTGGGTTTTCATTGTACTTGTTTAGTAACACTTCTACTTTCCAAATTAGCTAACTCTATCTAGTGCTCTTAAAAGTCTACCCCTCACTAGTGTTGGTGCCCTAAAATTTGCTTCTTAACTAGTGGATAAGAAAAACTTATCCTCTTAGCTACTATTGAGTTGGGTGAGAGTGGAAAATAAGCAGTGATAGAACAAAGCACATAACTTAGGTATATAGATATCATATTAAGTTAATATTGCTAGTGATGTACTCTAGGTCATATGGATTTTATGTCATTTGAGTATTTACTTTTCTTTATGATATGAGTCATTTTATTTATCATGTTATTATTAGTCTTTTAACGTGAAAAAAGGGTTTCTTAAATATTTGTTCTTCCTTATGTCATTAAATTGCATGACTTTAATAGTAAAACCATAAGGCGATGAGAATGTTATTCTATGTTATCCCTAGTCGCTCATTATGGAATAATAATAAATTAAGATTAGTATGATGTCTAAATGATAATCATATTTTATTGATTATGGATATGACATATTAATTTAGCACATAGATACATGTAAGAGTACATTGTATTGGATCGACCCTCCTTGAAAGTACTACATGGATCAATCTGCTAAGTACTACACATTACAATGTTATTTTAGTCCTTTGACCTGATAACATCTTGGATTCCTATATAGTAAGTTCCATGTTTTGACTTAGTTCTTTATCATTTTTAATTGGATGATTATAAGTTTTTGATTGGATATTAAATAAATTATGTAGAGGAATATAAATGCTCGTGAAGGAATTTGTCCATCTCATTTGAGAGAGATCTTTTAGGCCTCTTGAAGAGTAAGACTAAGAAAATGCCTGTTCATGCTTAGATGAATTGATAAAGAGTTAATAATGTTGTTTGGCTAACTTAATTGAACTTTGGATTCATGAAATGGGTGATTAAACAATATAAGAGTGTCTTGATTTACACCTTATGTTCAATCATTAGATATCTGTGACAAAGGGACTAAATAACTAACTGTTTAATAGGTAGAGTCAAAGTGTTGACTTTCACTTAATTTAGGTGGGCGTAATGTCTTCCTAGAGGCCGCTTATATCTTATCGGTCCAAAAAGGAGTTTTAAGCCTATTGCTATCATTAGGTAACCCTATAGGGTTGCACATAAAGGATGAACCAAATGGGCTATAGGTTTATTTTAGATAAACCTAGTAGGAATTATTGAGATATTTATCATTCTTAAATAGTTTAAGAATGATAAATAATAATATTTATTACTTTTTTTAGAAAAAATAATGAATAATAAAAAATGTATTACATAATGTTGATATTTTTAATATCTCATAATATCTCTTAATATCATGAAGAAGATATTATAGCTCCTCTATATATGGATAGAGGTAGATTTTAGTTACAGTTATGTCAACACTTATTGTCAACTTTAAACCTATAGAGAAAGTCACAAACTTAAATAAAGAGAGAATACATGAGGTATTGTGGCATTACTCCCACATGAATATAGATTCACCCAAAAGTTGCTAGCACATTGTTGCCTATTTTAGTGCATTTGTTAGTTTGTGGATACTGATAGATAGTCTTTGTAATTTATAGCATCTATTGGCCCACTTAAGAAAAATTTTGTAAGGCTTCAAATAAGGTAAAATTTACAATCTTTTCTTTATTTAAATGATATGCATGGATCCTAAGGTGTTTAGGGTTAATAAGAGTAAAAAAAAAAAAAAAAATTGCTACACAAAACTGTGATTCACAACCTTAAAACCTAAAAAATACCCAGCAAGTAAATAAGATAGTGCAAATTGTATGCCATGCTAATGTATGTTACACGTATTGGTACCGATATCCTAACTAGCTTAGCAACTCATCCAGTTTCGACGACTTCAAATTTGGACATTTGGATAGTATATCCGAGAACCTAATAAATAATTCAGCTTAATAAAACCATAGAGTGTGGTTGAAGTATTGGTTAACACAAAACTATTTGCACGAAAAACCCACTTTATAAACTTATCCTAGCAAAATCATAAATTAAAAAAAACTAAGTTGTAGTTTTTTTTCATGCCATGGCATGAATGCATCAACCAATTCTTAATAAATACTAAGTATAACAACAAAGCTTATCAACTTTCATCTTTTCTCTATTTTATGTCCTAAATTAGCCTCTGATCCTAACATCATTACATTTAGCACAAATCTCCATAAGTTTTACTCACAACCAGAATAAAAAAATATCATATAACCCATTTCCAGCATTAGATACATAGAGTATCTTACACATCAAATCCAAGCAACATTCTGACAATCATCTTAATCACATAAAAGAACACGCACTATCTACTAAGTAGACCTAAATCTATTCCCTATATAGATAAGTACACTTATTTGGCTAGCGGTATGTTTCCAAACTTGTTAACATGAGCTCCTTCCCCCATAATTTCTCCTAAAAAGAGTAAACACTACTAAGGTTAACTACAAACCATGTATGATATATTTTAGCTTAATATTAGTTTGTTGGCTTTTAGTTTACTTGCAAACTATTTCTAACTTAGTCTCTAACTTCACTTCTGAGTTAGCTTCCAAAATAGCTTTTGAATTAATCTCTGATCTAATTCAATCTTAAAATTCTTAACTAGATACTAGTTAACTTATATCATTAGTTTACCAACTAAAATCTCTAGTATTATACCCCACTCAATCATTTAAGTTCAATTTACATAAAGTCTCTTAAGTACAATAGCTTCTAATTCTATCTCTAATTTTACTTTTAATTCAATTAGACTACTATACTTACAATAATCCCACTTTTCAACTAAAACAAACAAAGACCAGTAAAGTATCGTTTAAGTACCATAGTAGTTAGAAATGCTCCATGCTATAATGTCAACTATTCCAATTTACCCAATATTAGCATATTTGGTAAAATATGTACAAATGATAAGAAAATATATAATGGTTAGTGTTTGTACTCCATCAAAGTGATGAAAAGTATATTATACTTAGGAAATAATAGTGGTCATATGCTGGTTATTAAAATACCAAAATTGTATATTATACAAGATACTCTATATTACTTATTTTAGTTCCATTTTATCATTAAACAACTAAAATAGGCGGATAATTACACTTTTCACCAAAATTAGAGTATAACATATATTTTAATATTACTAAGCTCCAAAAATTGTATCAAGTTGGTTTTGTACACAAATTAATGCAAAATCCTTTTAATTGCTACATTTAGGAAAATTAGCAACTAATACAAAATAAATTACAATAAATAGTACACATAATATTTTTCAAAAATTCTTATTACCATAATTTAGTATATATTATAAGAACATAAAAGTTTTCAACCTAAAACAAAATCATTCAATATTTTGAAAATTTTAATTAAAATTCATTATAATAGGGCATGATCTCAAGCAAGTACCTTAAATCCATATTATTTTATCAAAATAAAATTATGACACAAAAGAATATTTATAATAACCTAGGGAAACCAAATTTCATAATTTTCTATGATAATATGATATTTTTAAAAATAAAGCAAAACAGGGTGAAAAATACAACTCAACGCACAGTGGTTTGACTACCCTTTGGCCACTAGGGTATGTCGATGGACTTGTCTCACCACCAATTGCTTAAGTCCAAATCCCCACAATGTCGGGTCTCCAATTGCTATGGGAACCACAAATTCACCTATATTTCCCTATATTTTTCCTATTTTTATTTAATTACCTAATTTGATTACATAAGAGGATTCCTAATATTTCTAGTAGCAAAATGAATGTATTTTCATCCCTTAAATGTTTTTATAGATGGCTGGCTTGGTTGAAATGGAAAAAGTAAGTAAATGTGTCATTTTGGAATATTAGCCAAGTATAATACTTTTACTTCATACTTGTTTTTAATGGACAACTTATATTTAAGTTTAATTTGATGCTCCTCCCTTATATCACACCTGCTTCTAGATATTTCAAGTGTGTTTACTATTTTTTTTGTAATTTTTTTATTAATTTATTACATTTTCTAGTAATTATGTAGTATATTTAATAATATATTTATAGATCAAGTATATAACGTATATATTACATGACTATATAATTGCATTTTATGTTATTTTAGTTTGAAATTTTATTTTATAACTCAAATAATTTATCTTTAAGAACTCATTATATTTTGGGGCTCAAACATCGAGTTCTCAAGAATTACCAAATGTATTGGGTCAATCTCGGAGAATATTCTTACTCCGTTCAACTCATCTAGCATGTCATTAAGCCTTGGTATGGGATACTTGTACTTGATGGTAATTTGATTGAATGCTTGGCTATCTATACACATTCTCCATGACCTATCTTTTTTAGGGACCAACAAAGCTAACATGGCATAAAGGCTAAGGGATTCTCACACAAAACCTTTCTTGATCAACTCATCTACTTGCCTCTGCAGCTCAACGGCTTATTCAAGATTCAACCTATAAGCGAGCTTGTTTAGTAGTGCAGCTCCTAGCTATAGGTCAATGGCATGTTCTATACCTCAAACAGGGGGTAAACCTTCTAGTAGCTCATCTAGGAATAGATCGGTAAACTCCTTTAATATTACTTTCACCTTGGCAAGCAGCTCCCTTACCTTGGATTTAATCTCTAGTAATATTCGTACTAGAAGGTAAGTTGGTCCTTCAAGCTCCATTTCTCTTTTTAGCTTAGCTCAAGTTGTTACCAAAGCCTCTTTTTTAGGGTCCAATTAAGTTGGGTTTGCATGACCTTTACCTATTCGATAGTCATAGAACTTAATTTCACCTTCCTGCCTTTATGCTCCAAGGAGCACATGTATTCCTCCTCCTATCACATATCACAACTTGATTGAACATCCATAGTCGTCCAAAAAATCTAAATTCCAAGGTTAACCTATTAAGATTAAGTCACCATGTTAAAATAAAAAAAATAATGGGTTTTTATTTTTTATAATTTTTCTAAAAATGCCAAAATATATACAGATATGTAAAAATATAGTTAAGATGAATTCTTAATATTTTTTTATTACGAATTTTCTAAAGAAAAAAAATTATATATTTTTTTTTTGTTGCCCTGAAGGTGCCTATGTATTCACTAGTCAGGATCAAATCAATGTTGTTCTTTTTTAGAAATGGTTTAGTAGGTTGATTTTTTTTAAAAGAAATCAAGTCAGATTTACGTTAGTTATCAAATTATTATTTTAAAAAAAATCTAAAAAGATCTAATTTCATGAATCAACTTTAAAAAAACCTTAACTAACTAAATCTTTTGAAAAAACTCCAATTAAGATTTTTATTTTTTTTTGAAAAAAACTATTATGTGTCAAAAATTAATTTTTCTAAACCCTAATGCAAGATCTACTAAGATATACGATTTAGATACAAATCTTCTCCAAAGACATGAATCTCAAAGAAAAGATATGCAACTATATAAAAAAAATACGATTTTCATAGAAATTAGGATTTAACTAAAAATATGAAATTTATCTAAAAAAAATTTGCGATTTATAGTTTATGTTAAAATTTATTAAAAAGCCTATATTAAAAAAGGTTAGTGAAATAAAGTGATTAATTAAAAATAAATAAATAACTAAAATAATTTACCCAATTAACTAAGTAGGTTAAATTGTGTATGTGATCGGACTGGAGTACATGAACTTGGACTCGACTGTTCTACGTGTATCATAATCGTGTATACTGGTTGAGAACCGTGTGTATTGTGTGAGTTGCTGTGCTCATGTGGTGAAGTGTATGTACGACTCGTGACTGGATGTGTGTATATGACGTGTCCTATGCTTAGTGTGATCGGAAATGCAACAATGTAGACAGTATTGTGCTCATGATCATAGACGTAGAGGTGATGTGGTGTGTGTACTTGTTATTGTAGATGTAGGTGTAAACATGGACAGTATAGTATGTGATCAGTAATGTGGTGTGTGCGTGTGTTGATCAATGTATGGAGTCTATTGTGTGTATGGGATTGTGTACAGTGCAGTGCCGTGTAGTATGAAGTGTTGTTGCAAGAACTAGACGAGTATATATTGTGTTGTGTGGACGTAAAGGGGACGTAGGTTGTGAGATGTGTATAGTGTGTGATTGTGTATGGAGTGACATGAGTGTAATTGTGTATGGGTGTGTTGATATGCAAAAAAATTGTGATCGTGTGTGAATTGTATTATGAATTGTGAAAACGTATATTATTTGCAACCTAATGTCCATTATTTATAGACCATAGATCTGAATCTTTATAGATCTTTTTGGATAAAAATTCAATCTTAACAAATCCAATATTGATAAGATATGATGATATCCAATTTGGATTTATTAAATTCATTAAAGATTTAATCTAGTTTCCAGAAACCCTATATTGATTTGGACTTTTTATCTTGGACTCGACTCAATCTATCTTAATTTAGCCCAATATACATGCTTACCTATTTAATAAATAGTAAGTCTGTTTAGCCCAATATAAATTAGATAAAAATTCGCTTTACATTGGATTAAAAAATATTTTTAATGAAGCCCAACTATTCAATAACTCAAAATTTATTAAATTGAATATACATCTTCAACCATTGTCTATTCCAAAGCTAAACGACTAATGCGATTGGATTCGACTTGCTACTTTTATTATCATCATTCTTTTTAATTATTTCAAATTTAATTTTTTCATATTTTTTAATTTTAATTATTTTATTATTTTTTAAAACCTAGCTCAATTAGAAAATAATCTTAAGGATGGCAAAATAAGATGTCTACACTTAGTAATTGCCAATGCAAATCAACATAGACACATGTTTGTTCCCCTATAGGCTTCCTTTATCATTGAGCCATAGTCAACAATTTCAATTGCTAAACCATAAATGTAGAGGCTGTATTGGTGCTACTCCCATTATTAATGATCAGGGCACATAATGACTCATTCACCTTACATCCAATGTGGAAGAGATTTTCCCTCTGTTCATCCTCGAGTACAAGATTAACACTCATTGTCCTTAACATTGGAGTGGTTAGCATAAAGTTTCCTTCTTCATTGTAGATAACTTCCTCCTCTAATAGCTTGGTCTATTCATCCTCTTTTAGGTCCTCCACTTCTTCATTAGTACTATCTACCTTAATTGATGGCGCTACACCTTGGATTACTATAGTTCTTCTATTCGAACACTAAGTGGCCATGTGTTCGAATCCTTGGCATTTGAAACATTTGATCTCATTCATCTTCTTACCTGAACTCTAGCCTTTCTCAAACTTACTCGGGACTTTATTCTCCTCTACTCTGGTAATCTAAGCGGGTTAGGTCTCAGCAACCTTACTTGGTTCCATTTGTACAAGTTTACTCGAAACAGATCGACTATAGCCAAGATGGTTGATGGGTGTTTGGAACCTTCCTATTCGATACCTTTTTATCCTCTAGGCTACTTGGATTGTGTTTTCAAGTGATCTAATATCCATAGTTTCTAGGACATCTTCGATCTTATACTTCAATCCATTGATGAATCGAAATACAATTCGATCTTCTAGCTCACTGACATCACATCGGATCATTAACATTTGGAACTCCTTAACATAATAAGCTTCAATAGTCAATCCTCCTTGCCTTAGTCCCTACAACCTTTTGAAGGCATCTTATAACTAATAGCTCAGCCCAAACCTTCTCCTCATAACTCTCTTTATTTCATCCCAACTTCTAATTTCTTGTTTTCCCTTTCTTCTTCGGGTGGCTTGCAAGTTTTTCTACCATATGACGGCATAATTAGCAAACTTCAACACATCAAGTCTAACCTTTACATAACTAGCTTGAACATTCCTCTCTTTAAGCTTGTAGCACTCCTTTACTTTATTGTCTCCTTCCACTTCTTCTTCTATTTCTTTGAGTGCTATCCTACAACTAGCAACCCTACCCACTCCTTTAGCTCAAGGTAGTCAAGTTGGGGCATTAGCTTGGCTAAACTAACCATTACCTTACTCTTGCTACTATGTCCTATGGTTAGGTTATTTCTAGCTCATTGTCTATCTTCTTAGATAATAGTTACCAAACTAGCTACTAAGTTGGTGAGCCCATATAATCGGCTAGATAAGAGTATTTGAGAGTTAGCAAAGAAACTTAGCTTAAGAAAAGATCAATGGTATTCTTTATATGTTGTAGCGGCAATTACAATAGACAAGTATTTATAGGACCTAATTAGGGCAAATCCTAGGTTGGAGTAAATTACAAAAATACGATTCCTACTAGTTAAGGAAAAAGGGAATAATTTACAGAGGTATATATGTAATCAAGGCAAAAAGAATATCTAGTGCTAGAAAAGAATAGTATGAATGTTAGAAAAAGATAGCTTACGTATGGTTTGCTTATTCAATGGTCCTAATGATACTGTTGGTCGAGTAGGAGGCATGTCCTAGTCAGGTCAGATTGGCATCGGCAATTTGGCAGCTCAGATAGTTAGGATTAGATAAGGTTTGGTTTAGGGGCAACTTATTTTCAAGTTAGCCTTAGGTGATCTACTCCTAACAGGTGTCAACTTAGCTTTGGCATGGGTTAGGTTGGAAGTACCCTAATGATGCTTAGATTAGTATGTAGTGGAGGGGTCTATTTGGGACATCAGCTAGTCATCTCAACAGCTTCTCGGATGATGTGGAGACTGAAGTAGCTTGGCAAGTCAAATTGGGGAATGGACTATATCATAACCCAAATAGTATCATTGTCGTAATAAATTGCCGTGTATTGCATAAAAATCTATGATCGACCCTCTTGTTGTTCATAGGCTTGCTATGCGACACACTAAGCTCGTTCTACTCCATGTCACCATTAGGCTTATAGATAAGTAATATCAAGCAAGATGACTAAAGTTAATATTTAATTAAAAAAACACTAAAGTTAGAGTGTAGAATCCTTGGATTCCACAACAAAAATATTACAATGTATTCGAAATTCTAAAAAGATTTTAATTAAGAAAATCTAACTAAACAAGTAAATATATTTACAATTCACTAGTTACACAAAAATTCTCTCTTCTTTCCTTAGACACATAACCCTGTCTCAACGTAAGACTCACCTTAGGTATTTAGTTGCCTAGATGAACAAAAAGATGATCCTACAGCAAAAGAAATCTATCGGGGTATAAGCTTACACTTAGTGAGTAAATCCCTTCACTATGCCATACAAACAATATCATTTAAATGTACAACATATGAATGTATGAACAATCAGAATGCCAAACAATATATGTAGCAACCTAAGAATTGCATGCAACTCAAAATTATACCTCTTGTGGTTGGGATTGGAGGTAATTAATTGACACAAACCATCAATCGTGTCCTAACACTTGGGTTTTTATTCCACTTGCACCAATATGCTCTATTCAACTCAAACAAATATATAATATATACAACTTTACTTTTCATATGATAAATATACTTTCCTTTTTAATAATCAATTTTTTAAGCCAAAATTCCTAGGTCTAGCAAGTCTAGCAGTGTAGTAGCCTTTGTAATCCACATTACATGCCTTAAGTAGAAGCTACAAGACATGGCCCTTCATTAACGGTTCCCTAGTACCTAGTAAGCTCGAAAGCTCAAGATAAAGACTTAATAATATAAATGGCATATTCGCCTAATCCTAACAAAAGAACCTGCTCTTGCGAGCCCCTTCCCATCTTCTATGTAAGGTGGTAGTTGTTATAGTTATAATGCAAATATGAGAAATACATGACTCATTGATTTTCTTAGTTAAATGCTTAATTAATTCAGTTTTTTATTGTGATCAAGCAATTTCATTCCATACAATCCATGCATACTATTATCACAATAATTCCCATTATTATCTCATTAGCAAGTCATGACATTCAATCATAATACAGTATACATGCATTTCCCATATCCCACAAGCATTCAAGTTTGTTTCATAAATTTAAGTGCAACTACATTGCAAGCAAAATCAAGTATGAAGTCATCGAGAATCACTCACTCAGCCATGGTGGATCAGTCATAGTAGTCTAGGGGTAAGTTATCTCCCATGGTTGGGTCCCTTGGACATCGCAAATATGATAAAGTTAAGAGTTTGAGATAAAGTTGAAAGGTTAACTTAAACTTCTTTAAGTTACACTTTTTTTAACTTAGTTTCGTTATAACTTTCTCATTTTAAATCCGATTTTTATAATCTTATAGTCAATTTTCATCATTTTCAAGTGTACTTTAATGTGGTGTGGTTAGATTTTTGAGATGAGGCACACAAATCTATCCACTAATCAGAACAATAGCAGTCCTCATGGTTTGGTGCTTTTTTTAGCTTAGTTTGGTTGTTGGGCTTTTTGTTATCTTAGGGAATCTTTTAGGCTGGGCCTTAGGACTTTATTCTAAGCTTAAAATATTCTTTAAGGTCAAATTTTCATCCTTACCTTACAGCTGTGGTGCTATCAACATCTTTTTAGACTTTTATGCAGATTTAAGTGATTAAATAGGCTTGTTTTTAGTCTAAACTAAGGTTAGTCATTTCAGTAAGCTTAGGAAGTATTATGTAGGCTTCTCATGGGATTCAAAAGAACCTTCAGTGAAGGATTAAGGTGCTGGTCAGAAATTTGGTAAAAACCCAACTTGAAGTTCTAAGCTTGTTTTAAGTATTTTAGGCTCGATTTTAAATTTTAGGCTTTATACTCTTGTTATACTTGCTTTAATTGGTCTTTTCACTTTGTTTACTTGGTTTTATCATATTTTTAAGTGACTTTTCTTGTAGTTGTAGATAAGGATGGTTTGGTTCAAGGGTTAGCCACTTGGCTTTTCAACTTATTTTATCATTTCCTTAAGTTTAGATATTAGATCATGAACTTATGCTACTTATATTCCAACTCCAACTTAACTTCTCTTCCATGAGGTGATTATTTAACTTATGTACTACATAAAAATGGTAGATCACATATTATCATAAACTCTATGCCATAGTTCACATCTCAAGAGTGGGTTTTTTCTTAAAAACTTCATGTAATGAGTTTTCTTTTACCTAAAGCGAGATTTGAGCATATGTAACCACATAAAGTGAAAAATGACATCTAAATACCCTACATACTCTATACGTCCAGCATGTTATCTCCCCTTCCATACACATATTTCATGATTTTGTCAACTTACAAACTTCTATTCTAAGTGCTAGACATGTATCTTACCAAATACCAACTTAGCTTGCTCATATTCGAACTTTCATGTGAGAGATTCATAAGTTTATTTCTTAAGGTGGTCTAGCTATTTTATCACCTTATGTTCATACCAATGTCTTCATGAAAATAGTCTCCTAAAATGGCATATTAGAGTACTTTAATAAGGAAATAAACTTACTCATCCTTAATGCGTAAAAATAGGTAGTTGTACAACTAAGAGTCCGCTTAGCTCCTTGTTTTCCTTCCTCTTCTTGCAATTTTTTTTAATAACTAAGATCTTGATGTTTAGGGTAGGTTTTGGGGATGTTCTAAAGTTTCCGAAAATGGCTTTTGAAAGTTGACAAAAGAAGGCAACAAAACTAGTTTGTGTTGTATGTTATGGAAGCAAAAGAGTAGTGGCAATGTGTAGATTTTGTGGGGTTCAGTTTTCTCTTTTTTTTTTTTTTTTTTTTTTTGTATTTGAAGTGTAGAAAAGGAAATGAAAAATGAGGGGAAAAAGGAGAGAGTGTGCTAGTTTGTTTGTGTGTGTGAAGTGTATCCAGCAAGCTTCATTTAGTTGTCTTTTATCATGCACAAAAGCAACTCTTTGACATGACTAGATGATATAAGTATTAAGGGGTCAATAGTAGATGTGTAAGACAATTAGATTGATGGGTATATGACAAAGCATGCCCCCCCCCCCCCCTCTGCTTCTTTTCCAATTGGCCATTAGGGTATCCTTTGGTGCATTGTGTTGTCTTATCACTTGTTTGAAAATTGAATTGATAAAATAATGTGATAACTTGTCCTTATATAGTATAGGTTATGGTGATATATGAAAAGTATCTTATCACTAACTTTTGATAATTTATTCCAACTCTCAATTGATAAGTTATTTAATATGATTAGTTGACTTACTTATCTAAATATACATAGCTTATGTATGAAAATAAGGGGATTGTCTTATATAAAATTTTTTTAGAGTTTGGTTCTTAAATTAACTTGTAAGTTACGATTTATTTCTCATAAAATTATGAAATTTTCTAGAGTTGAATAAAATTATTCAAATTAAATTCTTAATTAGTCGATTAGGGTTACAAGTTCTCAATTATCTTAAGGTTTAAAGTTTTAAGTGACTTTAGGTCTGTTGTTCTTGTATTCTAGTTTCTACCGATAATGAACTTTTGAATGGAAAAAATAAGTTCATTTTTAAATTTAAACTTAAATTCTCAATTTAGTTAATCCTTGGGAGTGATTGAGAAGTACTCTTAATTGATTCACATACCTGTTAAATAATATGGTTTACACACTACTCCTTGGTACTCAATTACCTTAGATAGCTTGGTAAACCACTTAGGTAAGCTTACGAGCTTGGGAGCATGTGATTGGTCTGTGATCGGTCTGTGATCCTTATTATCCAACCAAATTGAACCATACACTATAGTCTTCTAATATCAAAATGGGCAATAAGGTGTTGCTTAGGAGTAGGACCCCTAATTTTGTTTTACAAAGTTAGACTATACACTATAGGTTACCAAATTAAAGAGGCAATAAGGCCAAATTAGACTACATATTGCAGTTTGCCAAATCCGACTATCAAAATAGTCAAGATATTCAGGCAATGCAAATCTATACACTTTTAAAAACTAAGTTCATAAAACCACAGTTTTTCTTAATCACTTGGAAGCTTAATTCTAAAAATTCTGACCCATAGGTCTCTTTTTGTGTCATGCCATGCCATGCTATTCAATAACAACAAAGTATATCATTCAGCACAATCAATTTATAAGTTTTATTCAACCTAGTTATCTGATTCTAGTTTTCAAACTCTTCTTAGTAGAATTCTAGTATCTTACTTAGGGTTTACTTAAGTGAATGCTTAAAAGATTGGGTTAGAAACTACTCAACTTCCCTAGCCAGTACAATCATTTGTAAGCACCAAATCATTACCCAACATGGCATCATAATAATCTAACCAAGATATAGTTATTGTCATTCAAAATCACCACATCGGCATCCACTATAGTAGCATATCAATTCACCTAAGATATAGCTATATCCAATCAACATAGTATCAAACAACACACAGTGTTATGAGTAAAAATATATCTACTCCAAGCATGGGTTTTATCCATTTACTTAGGCTTAGTAATAACCTAAAATCCTAAAATTTACAACATGGTCCACCCTTACTTATCATTCTTGAACTAGCCTTTTCTAGCTACCCACCAACTACTGCACTTTGTTAGAAGGCCTCCTCTCACAGTGGACCTTTAAACCCCAAGCGGCTTAATATTAGGTTATGTTTTGGTTTGTGAACCGCATGTGACTTAATTCGCCCTTAGTTTTTGTTTTAATTTTTCTAATTTTTCTAAATTGTGTTCTTTTATTTTTAGAGTTCTAAAATATTGCAATTGAGGGTTTGGGTCTTATTTATATGTTTTCAAGTCAGCTTAATTTAATAGAAATTGGACATGCGTATGCCACATGTTAACTTTCTATTTTTCTAGGTGCCATGTGTCATTCTCTAGCTAATTAGGTGTTAACTCATTTTTTCCAATTTGTATCATGTTATCACATAGGTTTGATGACTCATCCATCCATTTTCTTTTATTAATTTTCCATTATTTTATATTAATTTACCTTATTTTAATAATTTATTATTATTATATGTATATATTTAATACATATAATGCATATCACATGTAAATACATGCATATTATATATAATTCAATTAATTTATTATTTTTATAAGTTAAATAACTTATTTTTAATATATCGCTCTATTTAAAAGCTTGAATTTTACATTTTCGATAGTTTATTGACTTTATTGATAAATCGATGTTTTTCTTAAATTAATCCTTTTATATAACTTATTTCAAGAAATTGACTTTACTAGGATACTTTGTCTAACTTTGTCTAACTTTTCTAGTCTTACTGTGAAGTTTAAACTAAAACAGATAACATTATCCAATGCACTAAATTTAGGGAATCGGATCCTAAGATTATCGTATTGGCTTGAAATCATGGGGTATTATATTAAAGCCATAGACGACCTCAAAAGGAGTCTTCCTAGTGGTATGGAAAGGTTAGTTGTATGTGAGCTTTATAACCGGTAGACATAGATCCCAATCTTTTAAATTCTTTCTTATGACAGCTTGGAGTAGATTACCTAGTATCCTATTCACCACTTTAATTTGGCCATCAGTTTGAGGGTACCTACTAGATCTAAACGTAAGTTTAGTTCTAAGTATTCTCTAAAGTGTCATCTAAAAATAGCTAAGGAATTTTGTATCCTGATTTAAAATAATGGCCTTTAGCACTCTATGCAGTCGAACAACTTCTTGTAAAAATAAATTAGTAATATATAGAGCATCATTAGTTTGATGGTACAGGATGAAGTGTACCACTTTACTAAAGTGGTCCAGTACAACAAAGATTGAGTCTTTTCCCCTAGATGTTTAAGGCAACCTTAGGACAAAGTTTATGCTGAGGTTGGCCTAAGGTGATGTCGGTATAGGTAAAGGCATATATTCTTTATGTGGCTCTCTCTTTCCCTTAGCCCTCTTGCACACTTCGTAACTACTAACTACCTTATGGACATCCTTAGATAAACTAGGTTAGTAAAAGTTTTCTCTCAATAGGTTAGCAACTTTGGTCTCTCCAAAATGACTAGATAATTCACTATTATGAGCTTCCTTAACCAACAACTCTTATG
Source organism: Lumnitzera littorea (assembly GCA_024138015.1). NCBI lineage: Eukaryota > Viridiplantae > Streptophyta > Magnoliopsida > Myrtales > Combretaceae > Lumnitzera > Lumnitzera littorea. Next base: position 65,880,193 of record JAMXBB010000008.1, read on the forward strand.
TAGAACAAGTCAGTATGCATAACCTTCTTTCCTTGAATAGATATCCATCCTTGAGATAATATCCTCTAATAGTAACTCCTTCTTTGCACTAAATAGGGCTAAAATGGGGGTCGTGAGCATACTGCATGGTGATAAGGGAAAATCCTAATAATTTCGTTTGTAGGACGATTAGCAAAGTTTGCCGAAGTGACAAGGTACCTATGACCATGTTGGCACTGCCCTTCTTATGTCAAATAACATAAGAAAGACCTTCCATAAATTTTAGCCTCTTTGCTTGGAAAAGCAAGTACAACTCTTTCTCATGCACAAAATAATTCAATGTGGCACCACTAAGCTTTTTGTTGTGGTAAGCAACTAATCGACGTTCCTACCTTAGGACTATACCAATGCTAATACTTGATACATCGCAAATTCAAATGGCTTGTTAAAATTTGGTAGGCATAAGATAGGGGCAATAGTGAGCTTCTTCTTGATTTCCCTAATGATCTACTTAGCTCGGACATTTCATCATTCTTCTTTATTAGCTTAGTTGAGGGGGCTACAATTGTATTGAGTTTTTAATGAATTGCTTGTATAAAGAAGTAAGGCCATGAAAACTTTGCACTTTAGTGACATGCTTCAGCATCGGCCGTTCTAAGATAGCTCAGACTTTTTCCTCATTTACTTGGATTCTATCTCTAGATACCACATACCTAAGAAAGACAGCTTGAGTTTAGTAGAACATACACTTCTTCAGGTTCCCATATAACTTCTTGGCTGGTAAAATGTCAAAATAGCTTGGAGATGTTGATAATGGTTATTTAGGTCAGCACTATATACTAATATGTCAAAGTACAAGACTACACAACTTCTTATTAGAGGATGCATCACATGGTTCATAAATCGCACAAATGTGCTCAACACATTTGTAAGTCTGAATAGCATAACCAACCACTCATAGAGATCATGTCTCGTCTTGAAAGCAGTCTTCCATTCATTACTAAGCCCCATGCGAATTTAGGGATAGTTAATCATCAAGAATATCTTAGTGCCATGAAGCTCATCTTACATGTCAACGAGCCTTAGTATTAGGTATCTATGCTTAATTGTAATATGATTTACAGCTTGGTTGTCAATGTACATGTGCTACAAACTATCCTTCTTTAGGATAAGCAGAGCTGGTATAACACAAGGATTTATGCTCTCCTTTACCTAACCTCGCTTTATCAGCTCATCTATTTACCTTTTCAACTTAGCAGCTTGCTCAAGATTCATTTTATAGGTAGGTTGGTTTAGTAAGGCTATGCTTTGTTGTAGATCAGTATAGTACTCTATGCCTTGGACTAGGCATAGCTCCTTAGGCAATTCTTCAGGGAACAGGTTAGGAAATTCATCAATCAATGTTCGGATCTCATTAGGGACATATTCTAGATTTCTCATCTCTAATAATCTTCTAATCAATAAGAACATAGGCTTATTAGCCTTCTCAGTAGCTTAAATCTTTCTTTAGCTCATCACTAAAGCTTTCTTCTTACTAGCTTAGGTGAGTTGGTTATAAGTCTCATTCACCTGGGTTGGTTTCATAGGTTACAGCATGAACTTCTTGTTATCCTTAACAGAGGCATAGTGTTCTTATATTTGTCATGAGTAACATATCAATGAACAACCAAGGTTGTCTAAATAATAAGTATAAAGCTCCCATAGGGACAACATCACACATCACTTCATCCTTATATACAATTTGCTTAAACTATATATAAAAATAAATCGCGAATACTCTAACAAGTATACTGAGTCAGAATCAAGTAATAAAGAGTGAGTAAGGTTGCTAATCCCTCGAGGACTAAGAAATTACTAATCCTATGATAGTTCTTATCAATATTTAGGCAATCAAAATTAAATTGTGAATTAACTAATCTAATAATTACCTTAAAACTATCAAAAAGAAAATTATGATAATATATCTAAAACAATGGAATCAATTGAGAATGTGGGAAAAATAAAATCTACCCTAATTGTGCAAATCAAATTGTCATCATGTTATATAAGTTAATAGCTATATAGTCATTCAAGTGAAATTATCATGTCTTAAAACTTAAGGATTTAAACCCTAATTAATCGATCAACTTCCATATCTCTAATTAATAGTGGAGTCTAAATTACAATCATACATCTCTCAATGCTATGATTATCTAATGTCCTAAATCAATTATCCCTAATGTCTTAGTGAATAATCAACTCGAAACATTACATTAATCCCTAGATAATTTCTAATTAATGTCGCTCCTGCATTAGCTAATTAGTTTAATCAAGAATTTCTAACAAACCCTATATCAACTCCCGTAACAATATTGTTTCTAACAATTATAACCAATGGAGAATTATAATTGAAATCATAGAAATTGCAATCATGAATTATCCATACATCTATTAACCCTATAGAAATTGCAATCATGAATTAAAACAAAAGCACATATAATAATACAATTTGTAAAGAAGATCATAATTAAAAATAAGAACAAATCATAGAATTGCACAAATATAAATATAATAGAGATCACTAATTCTATAATTATGATGAATAAACTTTAATTGCAACTCCAAGGATAATTTCCATAGCAAAAGCGAAGTCTTCTCAATGATCCATGAATTTCAAAAGAGAAACTCTTCCAAAATAAAACCTAACTGCATCTAAAACTCTCTAGGTTAAAAGAAGATGAAAAAGTCTATCTAAAATATCAATCACATGGCTATTTATAGAGAAAACAAGGGTTGCCTTTTGAATGGATGTCGTCTTCTTGAAGGTCGGTAGTGTAGAAGTCAAGGCCGGTAGTATAGAGCTCTAAAGTCATTCGTGTAGAGTGTAGGCTGGCCCAAGGCCAGCTGCATTCAATTCGAAAGTGCTGTAGATCGATTTGGGCTTCATTTGTTTACGTAAAACTCCTCCAAATTGATCGTATTTTACTTTAAATCCTCCAAGACCTAAAATATCCAAATGAAAATATTTAAGTACCATTTCTTAATGATTTCTATAAAATCAATAATAATTCTACATAATTCACACACTAAAATATGAAAAAAATATGCCTTTATCAACTCCCTTACACTTGAACTTTTGTTTATCCTCAAGCAAAATAAACAAAACTAAAGAAATCTATCATTAAAAATGCAAATTTTCCTATTGCAAATCCTAGCCTCTGATATTTCATACTTTTAGACTTATTAATTTATAATGCTCATCGCTTAAACTAAATTGAAATATGTGATTAGAGTACTACAATTGAAATTAATCAACCACTTTAATGAAAACAAATTTTAATCTAAGCATTTAGCTTAAGATTTCTATTTTAAAAGTAGATACTCAGTCTTAAAAGGAAAAATACCCATTTAAACTTCATAGCTATTAGTAGGCATATTATCCCTCTAATTATCCAATTAAACAAGTTAATAAGCTAGTGAAAGCATATGGTATATACTTTATCCCTAGGTTTTCTTCCTTTTTATTATAAGTCTTAATTCATTTCTTGAATTGCATTAAAAAATTCCATGTTTCATTCCCATTTTTTTCCTCTTTTTCTTTTCTTTTTGGTTTAGATAATAAACTTTGCCTTTCTACTCTTCTCGTTATAGTGAGTACATTGAGTCGACATATCTTGAGCTCATCACCTAAGTGACCAGGTTTTAAAGGAACCCCTATGGACTCTTCCTCACTTTAACATTTAAGTTAGGATACTCTTAGCTCAATTACTTGAGTTATTGGAGTAAAGGCTCTAATTTCATAACTTTTTTTTTAATGCTCACTAAAATTTTCTAAAGTTCTTTTATAGGAATCATTAAGTATAAAGCTTCACTTACCTCTTTCACTAAGTGCTAAAGTGTCATTAAAATAACTAAAAAGACAATATACTAACTAACCTTGCATAGAAGTGAACCTGTTTACCTTTCACTTAAGGACTCGACCAACTTTTAAACTTCAAATTCCAAGGCTAAAAACCAGGTAAATTAGGTTCCTAAAGATTTGACTAATTAATTTTAACTAAGTACAAAAATCACAATAATGGTGAGTAAGGTACCTTAGTAAGTCAATTATTCAAGCTAATCACAATCAGATGCTATCAACAATTTTCTTTGTATATTCTCTAGATTCAGAACAAGAAATTCAAAAATTGGGCCTAAAAATTGCTAAATACTTAAGGACAAATGAAATTCAAGGTAATAGGGAAGTATTACCGTTTATAAATAAAAACCAGCATCAAATGTTATGATATTCAATTCAATTTAAAATCCATTTCCTATATTCCCTTTCCCACATGTTAGAATAGGTAGTGTCCACACTGTCTCCAATTCAATATACAAGATAAGATGAAGAAAATAACAAAAAATGAACAATCGGTACTTCCTTGGTTTCAAGTTTTAGTAACAAAGAGAATTCCAACCATGATATCATTAAGAAGAGCATGTATTTCATATTAGATATGTCTCTACAAACACGAAAAAACATGAAAGAGCAAATATAGGATAAAAGTGTACTCAAAAGTATAAAGTAGAAACAATTATCTAGAGTTTACCCACTTAGGTAGGTACTAAAAAAACAGACTAATAGCAAAGTAAAAAAAATAAAAGAAAAAAAAATCATTTTACCTATAGGTTGGTGACATTGAGTTAAAAATGTTGGCCTTTAATTCAATTTTTTTTCCTAAAGGCCGATGGCTTTAAGTTAACAATGGCTGGCCTTTAATTATATTTTTTTTGGATAAAATAAAATTAAAAATAAAAGTAAAAATAAAAAATTAATTTAGTTAGACGTGGTTTGCCACCCATGAAGCACTTAGTTTATAGTTGCTAGCCCGACTTTTCTGGTCCTTACTATAGGTTCACACCTGCCACGATATTGGTGTCACTATCTATGTTTTCCCCTTCAAAATAGTGTTTGAGAAGGTGACCATTTACCTTAAAAGTATGATTGTCTCCTGCCTTTAACTCAACTGTACCATAAGGAAAAACATTAGCTATTTCAAATGGCTCAGACCATTAAGATTTTAACTTACTTGGGAACAACTTTAGTCAAGAGTTGTATAATAAAACTTTTTGATTAAGTACAAACTCTTGCAAATGGATGTTCTTATCATGCTGTTGTTTGGCTCTCTCCTCGTACATCCTAAAGTTTTCATATACTACTTCTCTAAACTCTTCTAGTTGGTTTAGTTGGAGCAACCGCTTTTCACCTGTAGCTTGTAAATCAAAGTTAAGGTATTTTATGGCCCAGTAGGCCTTATGCTCAAGCTCTTGGGTAAGTGACATGATTTACCAAAAACAATTTTGTATGGGGACATTCCTGTAGGGATTTTAAAAGCTGTCCTATAAGCCCAGAATGCATCATCAAGTTTTAAAGACCAATCTTTCCTAGATGTATTGGATTTAGACCTTAACATTGTTAAGTTCTCGAGGAGCTCGACGTCCTTACTCTAATGCTTAGTAATATTTAACCTCTTCTTCTTCCTCTCTATCATCCTCTAAATCCACATCCTCAATCTTTTCCAACTTCAACCTCCGTCTAGCAATTCGATTTGCTATTCCTATAGCTCGATGGGGTCAAACAAGGTAATTAACTTGGCTACCTTGGACATATCATCTCTTAGGAACATTCTTAAGTGGATTACAATGTGACACATCTTATGGTTGCTACTTGTTGGCTTGCATCACAGTAACCGGACTCTCAACAAGATTAGTGAGTTTATGTCTTCAATTGACCTAGGGGTATTACTATCATTTTAACTACAACCAGCATGAGCACCACTACTCAAGTCTCCAATAACACCTTGAATACTTGAATCCAACATAGTGTAATACTTCTCCAATAGGTTGACAACATAATATACAACAAACACTTCTACTTACTACCTAGAACCTTATTAATACTCTCTAATAACTTCAACATCTAACCCTTGCTCGAATATAATAGAAATGAACTTGCTCTATTTTTGTACTAAAAAATGCAGTAATAATAGGAATGGTACTTTCTAATCCACGAACCTCCACTTCATAGCTTACAATTTCAAAACTTCGCTTGAACACACTGTAGTAGCTATAGAAGGAATGCAACAACCATTAATAGCAAATACGAACAAAGCTTCACTACAACATCACACATTCTCTCTCAGAAGCATGCTTTGAAACTAGCGAAGCAGATGTGTCTTTGGGGTCAAACACCTAAAGAAGCACTACAATGGATGAGAACCAAAAGAAAGTAAAAAAGGGGTTAGCAAATCTAGGAAACTATCAATTGGATATGATACACCAATTAATTCTACTTGGCCTATAATTTATCAGATGTGACTTATCAATCCAAACTATAGGGTTACTTGCCATTCCTCCTTGTTAAAGGGAATTGATAAGAATTGAGAGAGAGTAAGAACACTAAGGTTACTCAAGAAAGGTAATTAGTAATGATCAATAATGCAATAATGTGTTATCTACATACAAGTAAATGGGGTTTATATATTAACCCTACTAAGGTTATATGACATACATGGAAAAGATAAAAGGATAATTTACAAATGGAATTCATAAAACATATAGGATAAAAAGGACAAAGAATATTTTTTACAGAAAAAGTAAGAAGTCCTTCTAGAATGTTGTGCTAGATGGCACGTATCAAGGTGATTGGAAGCTTGTAGTATAGTTGGTTAAGATGATATGAATTTTGAAGCTGCTTAGTAATTACAAGATCCAACTTAGACGAGGTTAGAAGAAAGTTAGTAGTCAAAGCTAACTTAGTTTGGTTTAGGTCAAAGCTCACGTATTGCAAGGTATTTTGATCCTCTCCAGGTTGGGTGTCCTAACAACCTAGCTCGAACAAAGGTTTCATGTTGGTCGATTTAGGAGTTGCTTAGATCATGGTATAAGCTTAGCAATAGGTATAGCTACTTAGCTGGTCGGTGTACATGCTTGGCAAGTAGGCATGATTGTTTGGTAGCTCAAAAACTGTATTGGTACTTAGGAGAGCTCGACACTTAAGTCAAAGTAGTGTAAGAGATAGGGATCAGAATAGGAGTCCTCGTCTTGAATGGGGTTTCAAGTTAGTATTCTCCATGTGAGTTCTGGTAGTCCTCTAACTCAACTGTGTATGATTGGTTTGAGGACTTGATTCCTATCACCAATCCTTCAAGTTCTTCCCTATAATAGCTTGGGGTAAGGTACCTAATGTCTTGCTCACCACCTTGATTTGGCCATCTATTTGAGGGTGACTACTTGAGTTGAATGTGAGCTTGGTGACAAGTCTCCTCTAAAGGTTCTTCTAAAAATAACTCAAAAATTTTGTATCCCAATCCAATGCGATAGAGTTCCAATCTCCATGGAGGCAAACAATCTCTTACAAAAACAAACAGTAATATATAAAGTGTCTTTAGTTTGGAGGCACGGAATGAAGTGTGCCATTTGGTTGAAGCAATCAATGACTATAAGGATCAAGCCCTATCCTTTAGATGTCTAAGGCAACCTTAATACAAAGTCTATGCTAGGGCCAGTCTAAGGGGAGGTTAACATTGGTAAAGGCATGTATTCTCTATATGGTTCTCTCCTTCCTTTTGCCTTTTTGCACACATCACAACTACTAATGCCCTTGTAGGCATCTTTCACCATCCCTATCCAATAGAAATTCTCTTTCAATAAGTCTTTGTTTTGGTCTCACCAAAGTGCTTAGATAATCCACCACTATAAGCATCCTTAACCAGTAGTTCACATATGGAATAGTTAGGTATTCATAGCCTCTTCTCTTAGAATGAGTGTCCATTTTTTAAGTAATATCCTCTAACAACAATTCCTTCTTGACACTTCTCATGAATAGGGTTGAAGTGCATGTCGTAAGTTTACTACTTGGTGATAAGGGAGAATCTTAGTAGCTTTGTTTGATGAATGGTCAGTAAAATGTACCATTGTGAAAAAGTGTCAACATCCACATTCGCACTACCTTTCTTGTGTTTGATCACATAGGAGAATCCCTTCATCATCTTGAGCCACTTCGCTTGCCTTTTGAGAGCTTGTTCTAGCTTTCAAGGTGCTTCAAGGACTCATGGTCCATGTATATTACAAACTCTTGTGGTAATAGATAATGTTGCCATAAGAGCTTAGAAAATAGAATACAGCTCTTTTTCTTATACAGAGTAATTCAAGGTAGTGCTAGTAAGCTTCTCACAGTAGTAAGCAATAAGTTGACACTCTTACACCAAGGTTGTACTAATGTTAATGCTTGAAGCATCACATTTCAGTTCAAATGGCTTATCAAAATGTGGTAAGGCTAAGATAAGAGTTATGGTAAGCTTCTCCTTGATCTCAATAAAGCTTTACTTGACTCAATCATTCTACTAGAATCCTTTACTCTTCTTCCTCACCTTAGTCAAGGGAGCCGCAATAGTACTAATGTTCTTGATAAATCTCTTATAGAAAGAAGCAAGGCCATGAAAACTTTGAACCACAATAACATTCTTTAGTATAGGCCATTCCAAGACAGCTAGGACCTTGTCTTCATTAACTTAGATTCCGTCACTTAACACTACATATCTAAGAAAGACTACTTTGTGTTAGCAAAATCTACTTTTCTTTAGATTTCCAAACAATTTCTTGGTACGAAGAATATCAACATAGCTCAGAGGTATTAGCCATGATAGGTTAGGTTAGTTGATGGAGCACATACCGTACTATTAAGCAAGTGTACCTATCAAGTAATAGTATAGGGAACTACAATAGTCCTAGGTTATCGATCCCATGAGGAATGCACACTTACTCACCCGTTCTAATTACTCTTAATTAAATCAAATTTTAGTATTGATAATGACTTGGATAAAAACAACAAAGATAAATTAACTAAAAGATTAACTAACAACATAATAATAAAATCAAACCAAACAAACATAAATTTTGATATCTAAATACCGATCACCATGAGTGTAGCATGTAGGATCTTTTAGAATTACTTTTATCAACCAAAGGTTTCAAGCTTTAACCTAATAGGAATTGCTTCTCTACTAGATTCTAATCCTAATAACATCCTACTTGAATTGCTTTTAGGATAGGACTCCATAAATCAACATTAAGAACAAGAATCCTGTACATAATAATAAATAAATTAATCTAGGAAGAAATCTATAACTTATCTCTAAGCTTTTAGTGAATCTCTCTAATTGTGGTAGATCTAATTATGTATTAGCCTTACGACTATAATACATAGTATCAAATAAATTAAGCTAAACTCTAAAAGTAACAACTTAATTGAAATTAAACATACAATTGAATTAATAAAAATAAGAAGATTGTATTAAAATAAAACAATTCTTGCATACTACATCATAACCTTAGTTGTTCACAAATTTAGATATTGTTGCTTCTAAGCTATAATCATAGAAAAGACAATAAATTTTATAATTACAAGAGTGTTTCTATCTCTATTCTTTCTTGCTTTGCTGCTCTCTCACTCTTTTCTACAACTATCTATATTTTATTTTTAAGGTCTAAATAGAATGGTCTTTAAATGGCAAGTGTATCACAATAACTTGGACATACATGGCTAAGAATACGGCTGTAGTCGCCAGGGATGAAGAAATCTTGAAATAATCTTTGCAAGAATTGTCTTGAAATTATTTATGAAGGAAACACTGTTGGGGAATACCGTCGTGGTGGGTGATTGTGGTTAAGCCTTTGTAAAAAATCCTTTAAAATTCAATTTGCAATTAAAGAAGAGAGCTCCACAGCCAAGAAACATAGTTGTGGTGTATACTTATGGTCATCTTCTTTGCTTGTTTCTTGAACAAATTCTCTCCCATCCTTGGCATCTTTAGTTTATCCTTCAAAATGGATGAAATTCTTCTTGAAAATCACCTAAATTCTCATATTTTTGTCAAATCACCTTAATTGAGTCTTAAAATAAAAAATAACTCAAATCAATAGAAAATTTAACTAATTATATCAATATAGCTTAAAATATCTAGGAAAATAATATGATAGATGAATGTAATTTTACACTCATCACATTTCCCTACAATTAGATGCTTGCTCGTCCTTAAGCAAATAAATTAATCCTTCACAAGGATTGACTAGAAAAATTTAGGATAAGAATTTCCATTATAAACTATTGTTATTCGAGAATCATAAAAAACAAAAAAGAATTATCCCTAAAAACAGAATTACATCCCTTAAAAATTCCTAGTTAGTTGTACCCTCTTCCCCTTATTCACTTTTCAATGAACATCGAATGCCAATATTAGAATTAAATATCTAATTCTTATAAACCAATGTTTTATCACATCATTTAACTAAGGATTCTCTTCTTAAATTAGTTTAATTTTTTATTTTGTTGAGCAAAAACCATATACAACTCTTTTTTGTTTAGTTAAGATTTATACAAATCTCTCCTAACTCTATCAAATACTCTAATCAAGAGTAAATACATGTTGTATCCACTCATCCCATGCTCATTCCCCTAGCATAAGGTATTTCTAATAGGCATTTTAATTTAAGCAGTTAACTAAGCTTCATTAGTAGCGAGAAAGCATCTTCTCTTTTGAGAAACCATGGTCGATCCTTACTCATGCAACTATTATTATAATTAACAATGATAGTAAGAAAGCACTTTACTCTTTTAAGGGACCAAGGCTAATCCTTATCAAAATTTTTTTTTTAGTAGATTAACAATAGGAAAGAATCTCACTCTTCTAAGGGATTGAGACCTATCCTTACCAATCACTATTTATCAATTTACTTTTAATTATACCCTCAGGAAATTCAAATTTTAAGGGGAATTTACAAGTGACAAGTTTTATGTACTTATTTACTTAGAATTATAGAATTCTAAAAGTCCAAAGTGATAAGCTTACATCTAAGTAAATTTTAGAAGTAGCATATGATTAAAGCTTAACTTCAATGATTAATTAACTAATATCTTAGAATCCTAGCCTAAATAACATATAACTTTCACTTCGCAAGAATTCAACTACTCAATTCCAATAGTGTGTTCCATATGCAATAGTGTATAAGCACTATTTCCTAATCAATGGGAATTGCAAAAATTTTTTGGTGGTCAAAGTAAATTATGTCAAATAATTTTAAACAATGATTTCTAAATAATAGTAGTATACTCCATCCCTATACTTAATTGAGTACATTGTCATCAATGTACTTAATTCTAAATTATAGGAAAGACAAACTAGTAGAGAAGTAAAGAAAATATGGAAAAACAATACTCTCCTAAATATGTGGAATTGCTTGCATTGCCCATTGAGAATTCAACGTAAGTTTGCTTGAATTTATCCATGCTCAAGATCTATTTTAACACTCAAAAGAAAAGATAAGAGCATATGTAGAAAAGAAAAATTTTATTGATTTATTGAATTGAATTAACAAGAACATGAACATAACACATGAAAATTCAGCAAATGGAATAACTAAACAACTGTTAAAATATTGCAAAAATCTGAAAACATCTAAATCAACTAAAAATAATCCAAAAAGAAATCTAGATCTTCTACATTGGTATCATCTTCTAAATCTACATTGATCAATTCTTTTCCATCATCACCCTTGGAAAGTTCTTCCTCTTAGGATTTAGTTGTCATATCCTCCTCTTTCTCCTCATTTCCTAAGTTCATCCTTCTCGCCACATCGATCAATTCCCAATCCATTGGTGGAGGAATTTTTGTTTTGACTTAATCAGCGAGATTGCTATAAAATTCCATCATCTTACTTTGTCTTCTAAACAATCTTTTAAAGGATTGTTCCATAATCTCTTGAGATTTAATCAACCTTTAAACTTGTGCCTTTAGTTTTTTCACCTCCTTAATAAGTTCATCATTGGAAGAGGTTTCGACTTCTTTTCTTTTAGAAGGTGACTTATTGTCCTTGCTGGGATGAAGTCCCATTTAATGAAATGTAAAGAGATTCATAAGGGTAGCATTTTAGATCATGGTATGTTGAGGGTTAGCTAATAGTAGCTCAAGTTGCTTGGCCAAGACAGTGACATACAGTCCATAACACAACTAATTTACTAGGGGATTTATCGCTTGGTTTCAAATGTAAAATGTAAGAGTAACTACAAGATTGATGGGGTATCCTTCTACAAAGCTATAAAGGTGAAAGACCTCATGTATAGCCACCACTTTGGTGCTTGTCCCTCTCTTGCTAATTGTGTGTGTCAAAAGCTAATAGAGGATTCTATTTGTTAAGTTGAGTAGGTGTGATCCTTTCACAAATTTAGGATTATATATTTTCTCACTGCTTAATTTAAGCTAATAGGTTATGGGGGAAACTTTGTGAGGTAGTTCACACAAAGAGTATGGAACTCCAGTGAATAGACATATTTTTTCTGTGATTCAGACATCTTTTCTATAATTTGGATTTTTTTTTTATGGTTTAAAATTCTTTTTCCTAGTTTAGATATCTTTTCTATGATTAGGAATTTTTTTTTTCTTTCTTTCATTCTTTTTTAATGTTTTAAGCATCTTTTCTATATAAAAGTTTCATCATGTCGAACATTGCATATTTCATAAAATCTTTAGGGTTTTTTTTTAAAATAAAAAAATTATCACTTACTTATTTTTAAATAAAAATTTTAATTTGGCGCTTTTCAAAAATTAGGTTTTTAGGTTTTTTTTTTTTTATAATTAGGAATAAAAATTAGGCTTCTAAGAATTTTTTTTAATAAAAATAAAATGGTTAATAAAAACGTAAATTCAACCAATCATTTTTTTATAAAAAGAACCAACCCACTAAAATTTTTTTTGAAAGAACTACGATCGTCTGATCCTGACTAGCGTGTACGTAGGCACCTTCGAGGCGACGATAAAATATGTAGAAACTTAGGTTCTTTTTTCTTTTGATTTTTATTTATTTTTTTAAATATTATAATTAGAAAAATAATCCTAATTTCGGAAAACAAATAGTGGTACCCGTTAGGATTTAATAGGTTAGCTCCCGAATTCGGAACCCTCTGGTTCTTTATTAAAATTGAAATCAAGGACCGGTAGCTAAATCGTAACCAATCCACCTAATTGGTTATGGTTTCTTTTCTTTTCCCGACTCTGGTTGGGTGGCGACTCCAAAAATAATTTTCAATAAAAAACCGAAATTTCTCAATTTCTTTAGTCGAGGATTAATATTAAATAGGTTAGGGTTTAGTATTAATCAGGAAATGAGAAATCAATTTTAAATAAATAAAAAACGAAAAATCAGACTCGATAGTTTGGCGACTCCACTGGAGACCGCTAGAGGGCTAGCCGCTAGAAGTTGCCGAAAATAGGATTATTTTTCAAAAAAAAAAGAAGTGAAATAGTAAAAAAAAAAAAAAAAAGAACTGAGGTATGTTGTTTGATGTATTTGTTTATTTTATTTATTTGTTTTTTTTACTAACATTTTTTTTGTTGTGACAGTTTATTTAAGGAGGAATTTTGGGGGTTTTACTTTTACTTTTTTTCTGCATCATAAATGCATAGTAGACACGGTCAGAACCAGGCTGTCTTAGGACCTTAGGAGGGGGGGTCATTGTGTAAGCTTCGAATGTTATAGGGCAGCCACCTTCCGAGGCCGCTCAGGTTACCCTACTCAAGTTCAAATGTGACCACAGAATCGTTGCTTTGAGGACCTTTAGAACCCACCCTTTATATTACATGAAAACTTTTTCAAAAATTCATAAGAACCTATGATGTGGCAAACCTAAATTGATAAAGACAGATGTGAAGTTATGATTGTAGTTGTAATTATAATATTTCCTTATAAATAATTTGTAAAATTTTATGTAAGGTTTAGATTACGTTGTAATTCTAATTTTGATTTTAATTAGTCATGACTGGATCAAGTCAAAGGTCTTTTAAAGACATTCATGTCCACCTACCGCATTAGCCTCAAAAAATACTTCAAACGTGGTTTTGACTCTTCAGCCCAGATAAACAGGAGTTTATTAAAAATAAGGTTAGGCTCGTCTTCTCTTTATAGAAGATCCCTATGAACATCACTCTAATGTGGGCCTTCGTACATCTATGGGAGCCCGAATCTATCACTTTTTGTTTGGGCCCACATCAGCTGAGCCCAACCCTCACGGAGTAAATAAAAAAAAAAAACATAAAAATAAAAAAAAGAAGCCAAACGAAAAGAATCCAACTTGTAAAATAATAGTGCCTAGTATTATACCCACCAGAAATATTAATTTTTTTAGGTAAATTCAACATTTTGCAAATAGCCTTCTCCATTTGGAATAAATAAAATTTAGATATTTTCTTTGTTTAGTCTTTTATTCTTTAGAATTCCTCATTTGTAAATAGACTCTCAGTAATGTTGTTCTCAGCTTGTATATATTTCCATGAAAGCAATCTTCCGTAATCATTCATTTACAATTCCATCACTCGGTCTTTGTAACATAAAAGCCCTAACATTTCCTCTCTCTCTTTCAAGAAAAAAAAAAAAGAAAGAAAAGAAAGAAAAAAGAAGGAAAGGAAAGAAAAGAAAAAGAAAGAAATTTGCTAACGGTTACAAATCCTTATAGGGTTCGGGACAAATACAATTACTTAGCCCATTAAGGTAGATAACCTAAACAGACCCACTTGGCCCGAGAAAATAATCAACCAAACCTGAGTCCTAGCCCATCGAGATAGTTGAACAAACTCAAGGCTTAAGCCATCAAGTCTAATTATGAATTGAACCAAAACACCAAGTCATGAAACACTATCCTAAGCTTGATCCCCAGTACAAACAAAAAGGGCAATTCATTAGTCCCTTCTACTTCAAAAGTTATTAGTTCTAGCCCATTCGAACTCTAAAGAACCTAACCCAAAATCAGATATGGAAGCTTAAGGGTGTTAAGACCTATAAGTCTGGGGCATTTAGTCTTTGAAATTTCACAACTGGGGCATGTTCCAAGGAATTGGGGGGTAAGGTTCGTCATCACCTTAAGGTCAATCCATCCTTATGTAAGGAATTGGTAACTCACTTTTAAAAAAGTTTTGAATGAAAAGAGGCAAGCTATATCCTATACGCTAACCCTTAAACACTTTGAGAGTTAAGAGACATCATGGTGAGAATATTTTGGACTCATTCCTTAAAGGAGGTCCATTTTGAAATTGATATGCAGACCGGAATGAAGTTAGGCATTCATTTTCAAATCCCAAAACACAATTATCCTTTGATAACCCGTTGGAATGATTTGGAGTTCATTTCAAATGTAAACCTTGTCAAGAACCACCCCTACAGTGGGGCAATTCGGAGGTTAGGCTCATTGATTAGGAGAAAAGGATAAAACTAATTTGTGCTTACCCTAGTAATAACAATTCAAGGATAATTTTTGTTTTTGATAAATTGTTCTCTTTGAAGAAGAGCTAACATTTTCCAAAATACCCTAAAGGCTACACATACCTTACCTAAGCCAATGCACTTTGAATTTGAACCTATGAATTTAGGGCCTTGATTCATCTAAAGACAAAAACTTGACAAAAAAGATAGTTATTTTTGGGGAGAGAAAAGAAAGAAATGAAATGAAAAAAGAAGAAAAAAAGAGAAAAAAGAAAAAGAAAAAGAAAAAAACTAGGAAAAAGGAAAATGAAGAAATACCCAAATATTGGGCTTGAGAAAATCCCCAATCAAAGAAGGCCCAAGTTGCTCTAAAAACACAAGGCCTTGAATTACATTCCCAACCAAAAACACAAAACCTCATATTCATTTAGAATCATGTTCTCAACCATAAACCAAAAACTCTATATTCAGTTCAAAACCATACTCCAAATCATGAACATAAACCCTTTCTATCCACTCGATTCTCAAACACAAGACCTTCCCACCCATAATACCTCCCTATTCAAAGCTTTTCTAATTTTGAAGAATAATTTATCTAATATAAAAATTATTTTTGAAATTGGGGCAAGCGCACATTTAGTTCATTCCTAAGGTTCTTGACTTGTACCCCCGAGTTAGATGAAAACACTTCTTCAAAAATTGGCCCTCTCAATTAACTTCTTTTGAAACCATTTGACCAAAAGCCTAATTTACAATACTGGACCCAAAAAGACCTAATAGATCGATTAGAGCGTATCATTTACAAATTAGATTATAATTTCTGGAATAGTAATCAAGAGTGAAATCCAGATCGAGAGTGCGTAAGGAAGTCCTCTTCGATTAAACTAATCGTGAGTTACCTTTTCCTTACAAAATGAATGTTTAAGGCCTATCCAAGAACCTCATTGTTTAGGTTACAAACTAGGATAGATATGAGATACCCTACATGATTATAACATTTTCCTTTTAAATAGGAATTTGTATCCGTTAACAAACTTTCAAGGAAATAGAACGAAAAAAGAAAATGAAAAGACATGAAAAGGAGAGAGAGAAAGTGGAGACTTGTTACAAGTTTTTTCATTCATTTTCCAGTCCATTTCATCTATAGTAGCCCATGTTAGAAACAGTTTTCACCAAATTTCTCATTTGTAAATTTCTCAAATCAACAGTTTTTTTCAAGTTAGCTATGTTCCTCAGTTTACTTTTAACTCTCAATAGAGCTTAAGCGAGTCTGAATGGTGCTTACCCTTTATCCGTTTTCTTAAAGATATAGCTAGCTCATAGTGCATTGTTCCTATCCATAACTTCTTTAGCACTTCAGTCAGCTTATGGAGCGCTATCTAGATTCATATTCTCATTTAGGGATCTAGCTAGCGCATAGAGCACAGTCCCAATCTAAAACTTCTTAAGCTTCTGCCTAACTCCTAAAACAGTCCCAATTTATAATCTCATAATGTTTTAGCAAGCTCATTCAGCTTTATCCCAATTCAAAGTCTTCTTCAAATTTTTAGGTCTTAGCCAGCTCATAGGGCGCTTTGACAGCCTCAGAGAGTCAGCTCATTAAGGGCACGATCCAAGTCTTCTTCATATTTTTAGGTCTTAGCCAGCTTAAGGGGCGCTTTAACTGCCTTGGAGAGTTAGCACATTAAGGGCACAATCCAAGTCTTCTTCAAATTTTTAGGTCTTAGCTAGCTCAAGGGGCACTTTGACCGCCTTAGAGGGTCAGCTCATTAAGGGCACGATCCAAGTCTTCTTCATATTTTTAGGTCTTAGCCAGCTTAAGGGGTGCTTTGACCGCCTTAGAGAGTCAGCTCATTAAGGGTACGATCCAAGTTTTTCTTCATTTTTTTTAGGTTTTAGCCAGCTCAAGGGGCGCTTTAACCGCCTTGGAGAGTCAGCTCACTAAGGGCATGACCCAAGTTTTCCTTTAAATTTTTAGGTCTTAGCCAGCTCATGGGGCGCTTTGACCGCCTTGGAGAGTCAGCTTATTAACGGCACAATCCAAGTTTTTCTTCAAATCTTTAGGTCTTAGCCAGCTCATGGGGCACTTTGACCGCCTTGGAGAGTCAGCTCATTAAGGGCACGATCCAAGTCTTCTTCATATTTTTAGGTCTTAGCCAGCTCAAGGGGCGCTTTGACCGCCTTGGAGAGTCAGCTCATTAACGGCACGATCCAAGTTTTTCTTCATTTTTTTTAGGTCTTAGCCAGCTCAAGGGGCGCTTTGACCGCCTTGGAGAGTCAACTCATTAAGGGTATGATCCAAGTTTTCCTTCAAATTTCTAGGTCTGAGCTAGCTCATGGGGCGCTTTGACCGCCTTAGAGAGTCACCTCATTAAGGGCACGATCCAAGTCTTCTTCAAATTTTTAGGTCTTAGCCAGTTCATGGGGCGCTTTGACCGCCTTGGAGAGTCAGCTCATTAAGGGCACGATCCAAGTTTTCTTCAAATTTTTAGGTCTTAGCCAGCTCATGGGGCACTTTGACCGCCTTGGAGAGTCAGCTCATTAAGGGTACGACCCAAGTCTTCTTCAAATTTTTAGGTCTTAGCCAGCTCATAGGGTACTTTGACTGTCTTGGTGACTCAGCTCATTAAGGGCACGATCCAAGTTTTTCTTCATATTTTTTAGGTCTTAGCCAGCTTAAGGGGCACTTTGACCGCCATGGAGAGTCAAAGGGCATGATCTAAGTTTTTCTTCATATTTTTTTAGGTCTTAGCCAGCTTAAGTAGCGCTTCAACTGCCTTGGAGAGTCAGCTCATTAATGGCACGATCCAAGTTTTCCTTCAAATTTTTAGGTCTTAGCCAGCTCATGGGGCACTTTGACCGCCTTGGAGAGTCAGCTCATTAAGGGCACGATCCAAGTTGCCTTCAAATTTTTAGGTCTTAGCCAGCTCATGAGACGCTTTGACTGCCTTAGAAAGTTAGCTCATTAAGGGCACGATCCAAGTTTTCCTTCAAATTTTTAGGTCTTAGCCAACTCATGGGGTACTTTGACCGCCTTGGAGAGTCAGCTCATTAAGGGCACGATCCAAGTTTCCTTCAAATTTTTAAGTCTTAGCCAGCTCATGGAGCGCTTTTACTGCATTGGAGAGTCAGCTCATTAAGGGCACGATCCAAGTTTTCTGTCAAATTTTTAGGTCTTAGCCAGCTTATAGGGCGCTTTGACCGCCTTGGAGAGTCAGCTCATTAAGGGCATGATCCAAGTTTCCTTCAAATTTTTAGGTCTTAGCCAGCTCCAAGGGAGCTTTGACCGCCTTGGAGAGTCAGCTCATTAAGGGCACGATCCATGTTTTCCTTTAAATTTTTAGGTCTTAGCCAGCTCATGGGGCGCTTTGACCGCCTTGCAGAGTCAACTCTTTAAGGGCACGATCCAAGTCTTCTTCAAATTTTTAGGTCTTAGCCAGCTCATAGGACACTTTGACCACCTAGGAGAGTCAGCTCATTCAGGGCACGATCCAAGTCTTCTACAAATTTTTAGGTCTTAGCTAACTCATGGGGCACTTTCACTGTCTTCGTGACTCAGCTCATTAGGGGCACGATCTAAGTTTTTCTTCATATTTTTTAGGACTTAGCCAGCTCAAGGGGCACTTTGACCGCTTTGGAGAGTCAAAGGGCATGATCCAAGTTTTTCTTCATATTTTTTTAGGTCTTAGCTAACTCAAGGGGCGCTTTGACCGCTTTAGAGAGTCAGCTCATTAAGGGCACGATCCAAGTTTTCGTTCAAATTTTTAGGTCTTAGCCAGCTCATGGGGCGCTTTGACCGCTATGGAGAGTCAGCTCATTAACGGCACGATCCAAATTTCCTTCAAATTTTTAGGTCTTAACGAGCTCATGGGGCACTTTGACCTACTTGAGGAGTCAGCTCATTAAGGGCACGATCCATGTTTCCTGCAAATTTTTAGGTCTTAGACAGCTCATTAGACGCTTTGACCGCCTTGGCGATTTAGCTCATTATGGGCACGATTCAAGTTTTCCTTCCAATTTTTAGGTCTTAGCCAGCTCATGGAGCGCTTTGACCGCCTTGAAGAGTCAGCTCATTAAGGGCACGATCCAAGTTTTCCTTCAAATTTTTAGGTCTTAGCCAGCTCATGGGGCGCTTTGACCACCTTGGGGAGTCAGCTCATTAGGGGCACGATCCAAGTTTCCTTCAAATTTTTATGTCTTAGCCAGCTCATGGGGCGCTTTAACCGCCTTAGAGAGTCAGCTCATTAAGGGCACGATCCAAGTTTTCCTTCAAATTTTTAAGTCTTAGCCAGCTCATGGGGCGCTTTGACCGCCTTGGAGAGTCAACTCATTAAGGGCACGATCTAAGTTTCCTTCAAATTTTTAGGTCTTAGCCAGCTCATGGGGTGCTTTGACCGCCTTGGAGAGTCAGCTCATTAAGGGCACGATCCAAGTTTTCCTTTAAATTTTTAGGTCTTTGCCAGCTCATGGGGCGCTTTGACCGCCTTGGAGAGTCAGCTCATTAAGGGCACGATCCAAGTTTTCCTTCAAATTTTTATGTCTTAGCCAGCTCATGGGGCGCTTTGACCGCCTTGGAGAGTCAGCTCATTAAGGGCACGATCTAAGTTTCCTTCAAATTTTCAGGTCTTAGCCAGCTCATGGGGCGCTTTGACTGCCTTGGAGAGTCAGCTCATTAAGGGCACGATCCAAGTTTCCTTCAAATTTTTAGGTCTTAGCCAGCTCATGGGGCGCTTTGATCACCTTGGAGAGTCAACTCATTAACGGCACAATCCAAGTTTTTCTTCAAATCTTTAGGTCTTAGCCAGCTCATGGGGCACTTTGACCACCTTGGAGAGTCAGCTCATTAAGGGCACGATCCAAGTCTTCTTCATATTTTTAGGTCTTAGCCAGCTCAAGGGGCGCTTTGACCGCCTTGGAGAGTCAACTCATTAAGGGTATGATCCAAGTTTTCCTTCAAATTTCTAGGTCTTAGCTAGCTCATGGGGCGCTTTGACCGCTTAGAGAGTCACCTCATTAAGGGCACGATCCAAGTTTTCTGCAAATTTTTAGGTCTTAGCCAGTTCATGGGGCGCTTTGACCGCCTTGGAGAGTCAGCTCATTAAGGGCACGATCCAAGTTTTCTTCAAATTTTTAGGTCTTAGCCAGCTCATAGGGCGCTTTGACCGCCTTGGAGAGTCAGCTCATTAAGGGTACCACCTAAGTCTTCTTCAAATTTTTAGGTCTTAGCCAGCTCATAGGGCGCTTTGACCATCTTGGTGACTCAGCTCATTAAGGGCACGATCCAAGTTTTTCTTCATATTTTTTAGGTCTTAGCCAGCTTAAGGGGCACTTTGACCGCCATGGGGAGTCAAAGGGCATGATCTAAGTTTTTCTTCTTATTTTTTTAGTTCTTAGCCAGCTCAAGCGGCGCTTTAACCGCCTTGGAGAGCCAGCTCATTAATGGCACGATCCAAGTTTTGCTTCAAATTTTTAGGTCTTAGCCAGCTCATGGGGCACTTTGACCGCGTTGGAGAGTCAGCTCATTAAGGGCACGATCCAAGTTGCCTTCAAATTTTTAGGTCTTAGCCAGCTCATGAGACGCTTTGACTGCCTTAGAAAGTCAGCTCATTAAGGGCACGATCCAAGTTTTCCTTCAAATTTTTAGGTCTTAGCCAACTCATGGGATACTTTGACCGCCTTAGAGAGTCAGCTCATTAAGGGTATGATCCAAGTTTCCTTCAAATTTTTAGGTCTTAGCCAGCTCATGGAGCGCTTTTACTGCATAGGAGAGTCAGCTCATTAAGGGCACGATCCAAGTTTTTCGTCAAATTTTTAGGTCTTAGCCAGCTCATAGGGCGCTTTGACCGCCTTGGAGAGTCAGCTCAGTAAGGGCACGATCCTTGTTTTCCTTTAAATTTTTAGGTCTTAGCCAGCTCATGGGGCGCTTTGACCGCCTTGCAGAGTCAGCTCATTAAGGGTACGATCCAAGTCTTCTTCAAATTTTTAGGTCTTAGCTAGCTCATAGGACACTTTGACCACCTAGGAGAGTCAGCTCATTCAGGGCACGATCCAAGTCTTCTACAAATTTTTAGGTCTTAGCTAACTCATAGGGCACTTTCACCGTCTTCGTAACTCAGCTCATTAAGGGCACGATCTAAGTTTTTCTTCATATTTTTTAGGTCTTAGGTAGCTCAAGGGGCACTTTGACCGCTTCGGAGAGTCGAAGGGCATGATCCAAGTTTTCCTTCATATTTTTTTAGGTCTTAGCTAGCTCAAGGGGCGCTTTGACCGCTTTGGAGAGTCAGCTCATTAAGGGCACGATCCAAGTTTTCCTTCAAATTTTTAGGTCTTAGCCAGCTCATGGGGCGCTTTGACCGCCATGGAGAGTCAGCTCATTAACGGCACGATCCAAATTTCCTTCAAATTTTTAGGTCTTAACGAGCTCATGGGGCACTTTGACCTACTTGGAGAGTCAGCTCATTAAGGGCACGATCCAAGTTTCCTGCAAATTTTTAGGTCTTAGACAGCTCATGGGACGCTTTGAACGCCTTGGCGATTTAGCTCATTATGGGCACGATTCAAGTTTTCCTTCCAATTTTTAGGTCTTAGCCAACTCATGGGGTGCTTTGACCGCCTTGGAGAGTCAGCTCATTAGGGGCATGATCCAAGTTTCCTTCAAATTTTTAGGTCTTAGCCAGCTCATGGGGCGCTTTGACCGCCTTGGAGAGTCATTTCGTTAAGGGCACGATCCAAGTTTCCTTCAAATTTTTAGGCCTTAGCCAGCTGATGGGGCGCTTTGACCGCCTTGGAGAGTCAGCTCATTAAGGGCAAGATCCAAGTCTCCTTCAAAATTTTAGGTCTTAGCCAGCTCATGGGGTGCTTTGACCGCCTTGGAGAGTCAGCTCATTAAGGGCACGATCCAAGTTTTCCTTCAAATTTTTAGGTCTCTGCCAGCTCATGGGGCGCTTTGACCGCGTTGTAGAGTCAACTCATTAAGGGCACGATCCAAGTTTTGCTTTAAATTTTTAGGTCTTAGCCAGCTCATGGGGTGCTTTGATCGCCTTAGAGAGTCAGCTCATTAAGGGCACGATCCACGTTTTCCTTCAAATTTTTTGGTCTTAGCCAACTTATGGGGCGCTTTGACTGCCTTGGAGAGTCAGCTCATTAAGGGCACGATCCATGTTTCCTTCAAATTTTTAGGTCTTAGCCAGCTCATGAGGCGCTTTTACCACCTTGGAGAGTCAGCTCATCAAGGGCACGATCCAAGTTTCCTTCAAATTTTTTGGTCTTAGCTAGCTCATGGGGCGCTTTAACCGCCTTAGAGAGTCAGCTCATTAGAGGCACGATCCAAGTTTTCCTTCAAATTTTTAGGTCTTAGCTAGCTCATGGGGCGCTTTAACCGCCTTGGAGAGTCAACTCTTTAAGGGCACGATCCAAGTTTCCTTCAAATTTTTAGGTCTTAGCCAGCTCATGGGGCGCTTTGACCGCCTTGGAGAGACAGCTCATTAAGGGCACGATCCAAGTCTTCTTCATCTTTTTGGGTCTTCGCCAGCTCATAGGACACTTTAACCACCTAGGAGAGTCAACTCATTCAGGGCACGATCCAAGTCTTCTTCAAATTTTTAGGTCTTAGCTAACTCTTGGGGCGCTTTCACCGTCTTCGTGACTCAGCTCATTAAGGACATGATCTAAGTTTTTCTTCATATTTTTTAGGTCTTAGCTAGCTCAAGGGGCACTTTGACCGCCTTGCAGAGTCAAAGGGCATGATCCAAGTTTTTCTTCATATTTTCTTAGGTCTTAGCCAGCTCAAGGGGCACTTTGACCGCTTTAGAGAGTCAGCTCATTAAGGGCACGATCCAAGTTTTCGTTCAAATTTTTAGGTCTTAGTCAGCTCATGGGGCGCTTTGACCGCCATGGAGAGTCAGCTCATTAACTGTACGATCCAAATTTCCTTCAAATTTTTAGGTCTTAGCGAGCTCATGGGGCATTTTGACCTACTTGGAGAGTCAGCTCATTAAGGGCACGATCCAAGTTTCCTGCAAATTTTTAGGTCATAGACAGCTCATGAGACACTTTGACCGCCTTGGCGATTTAGCTCATTATGGGCACGATCCAAGTTTTCCTTCAAATTTTTAGGTCTTAGCCAGCTCATGGGGCACTTTGACCGCCTTGGAGAGTCATTTCATTAATGGCACGATCCAAGTTTCCTTCAAATTTTTAGGTCTTAGCCAGCTCATGGGGCGCTTTGACCGCCTTAGGGAGTCAGCTCATTAAGGGCACGATCCAAGTTTTCATTCAAATTTTTAAGTCTTAGCCAGCTTATGAGGCGCTTTGACCACCTTGGAGAGTCAGCTTATTAAGGGCACGATCCAAGTTTTCCTTCAAATTTTTAAGTCTTAGCGAGCTCATGGGGCGCTTTGACCGGTTTGTAGAGTCAACTCATTAAGGGCACGATCCATGTTTTCCTTCAAATTTTTAGGTCTTAGCCAGCTCATGGGGCGCTTTGACTACCTTAGAGAGTTAGCTCATTAAGGGCACGATCCAAGTTTTCCTTCAAATTTTTAGGTCTTAGCCAGCTCATGTGGCGCTTTGACCGCCTTGGAGAGTTAGCTCATTAAGGGCACGATCCAAGTTTCCTTCAAATTTTTAGGTCTTAGCCAGCTCATGAGGCGCTTTTACCACCTTGGAGAGTCAGCTCATTAAGGGCATGATCCAAGTTTCCTTCAAATTTTTAGTTCTTAGCCAGCTCATGACCGCCTTGGAGAGTCAGCTCATCAAGGGCACGATCCAAGTTTTCCTTCAAATTTTTAGGTCTTAGCCAGCTCATGGGGCGCTTTGACTGCCTTGTAGAGTTAGCTCATTAAGGGTACGATCCAAGTTTTCCTTGAAATATTTAAGTCTTAGCTAGCTCATGGGGCGCTTTGACCGCCTTGTAGAGTCAGCTCATTAAGGGCACGATCCAAGTTTTCCTTCAAATTTTTAGGTCTTAGCCAGCTCATGAGGCGGTTTGACCGCCTTAGAGATTCAACTCATCAAGGGTACGATCCAAGTTTTTCTTCAAATTTTTAGGTCTTAGCTAGCTCATGGGGCGCTTTGACCACCTTGGAGAGTCAGCCCATCAAGGGCACGATCCAAGTTTCCTTCAAATTTTTAGGTCTTAGCCAGCTCATGGGTCGCTTTGACCGCCTTGGAGAGTCATCTCATTAAGGGCACGATCCATGTTTCCTTCAAATTTTTAGGTCTTAGCTAGCTCATGGGGCGCTTCAAATTTTTAGGTCCTAGCTAGCTCATGGGGCGCTTTGACCGCCTTGGAGAGTCAGCTCATTAAGGGCACAATCCAAGTTTCCTTCAAATTTTTAGTTCTTAGCTAGCTCATGGGGCGCTGTGATCGCCTTGGAGAGTCAGCTCATTATGGGAACGATCCAGGTTGTCCCTCAAATTTTTTTTTAGGTCTTAGCCAGCTCATGGGGCACTTTGACCGCCTTGGAGAGTCAGCTCATTAAGGGTACGATCCGAGTCTTCTTCATTATCTTTAGGTCTTAGCCAGCTCAAGCGGCGCTTTGACCACCTTGGAGAGTCACCTTATTAAGGGCACGATTCGAGTGTTCTTTATTATTTTTAGGTCTTAGCTAACTCGAGGGGCGTTTTGATCGCCTTGGTTAGTCAGCTCATCAAGGGCACGACTAAGATTCTCGTTATTCTTTCACAAAGGCATTTCCTATTGTCGTTCTAACCCTCATCAAGTGACTTAATGTTCCTTAGGATTAAGTCATCCTGAGGCAAAAACGGTGTCTCTTTTGTCTTTGTGGCAAAGTTTCGCTCAAACTTCACCATAGAGGGGTAGTTGTAGACACCTAATTTTTGCCCTTCCATAGTCTTAGTTTTTATTTTTACATAAAGGGTCCTAATTCAAAAAAATAAAAAAATAAAAGTTAATAAATAATGAAAATACCAAAAAAAAAAATAATAAGAAAAGGAAAAATTATAAAAAATTTCGTAGATTTTTAGGAAGTAATAATTAGTTTAATGTTAGTTTTAATTTTAGTTTAGTTAAAAATTTTTAGTTTAAGGATTTAGATAGTTTAAATATAATTTAATAGTAATGATTGTCAAGACACAAACCAACAGCCTAACGGATAAATAGCAGAGCATTTGGGTGGATTTAGTTGGACGTCACGAGTTCGAGTCTCAACAGGCACCTATGTCTTTATTTTTCTATCTTTGCAAAAGAATCATATCTAATTAAATCAGATTTGAATCTAGTTTAAATCGGATACAATAGATATGGTAGGATTCGATTTAGGCTTTATAAAAGAAAAACAGACATCTACTGTTCGAAAAAAAAAAGGGGTGCCACATTAGATCCACGTTCCATGCTCGACGCCCCACGACCAACAGTAACAACAGTAGATCCACGTTCCATGCTTGACGCTCCACTAAAATCCGAAGGCAGCTGATCTAACGTCCAGCAATCCGAAGCTGATCTAACATCCAACAATCCGAAGTCAATTTCCACCGTCCAGCAATCCGAAGCTAATCTGTAATCCACGCCGAACACTGCACACGTCGCCGATTAAGTTCACTCACTCGTGCACCAATCAAATTTACTTGCACGAGTACTATCCATCACACAGTGGAAAACCATTCAGGTTTGGTTCTTCTAAGTTTTTTATTATTATTATATTATATCGTATTATTATTATTTTATCAGATCCTTAGTTATTTATGTTGATAACATAATATATAAGTAGGTATGTATATATTAGCTTAGGGATTTAGGATTAGTTTGTCTTCTTTTAAAGTTCCTCGCTTAAAATTTTTTTTAGAAATAAAAATTAATATAAAAACCTTTAAAAAAATATATTTAGGATATTTTAGAGAATTTTTCTTTAAACACTTGAGAATTAAGACTCTTTAGATTTTTAAATAAATCAAATAAATTAAAACGTAAACTCGGTCGGTTTTCAAAATTAAAATAAATTAACACACTAAAGATTTTCGGAAAGAACTACGATCGTCTGATCTCGGCTAGCGGGTACGTAGGCACCTTCGGGGTGACGATAAAACATGTAATTTTTCTAAATTAAAAAATCATTTTGATGTTAATAAAATAAAAAATATAAAAAAAAATCTTTAATTGACATCTTTTCCATAGTTTAGATGTCTTTTCCATAGTTTAGATATTTTTTTCATAGTTTAGATGTTTTTTCCATAGTTTAGATGTCTTTTCCAGAGTTTAGGTTTCTTTTTTATGATTCAAATATCTTTTCTGTGATTCAGACATCTTTTCTATAATTTAGATTTTTTTTTATGGTTTAAAAATCTTTTTCATAGTTTAGACATCTTTTCTATGATTTAGATATCTTTTCTATGATTAGGAATTTGTTTTTTCTTTCTTTCTTTCTTTTTTAATGTTTTAAGCATCTTTTTTATATAAAAGTTTCATCATGTAGAACATTGCATATTTCATAAAATCTTTAGGGTTTTTTTTGAAAATAAAAAAATTATCACTTAGTTATTTTTAAATAAAAATTTTAATTTGCCGCTTTTCAAAAATTAGGTTTTTAGGGTTTTTTTTTTATAATTAGGAATAAAAATTAGGCTTCTAGGGATTTTTTTTAATAAAAATAAAATGGTTAATAAAAACGTAAATTCAACCAATCATTTTTTATAAAAAGAACCAACTCACTAAAATTTTTTTTGAAAGAACTACGATCGTCTGATCCCGGCTAATGGGTACGTAGACACCTTCGGGGCGACGATAAAATATGTAGAAACTTAGGTTCTTTTTTCTTTTGATTTTTATTTAGTTTTTTGAAATATTATAATTAGAAAAATAATCCTAATTTCAGCAAATAAATAGTGGTACCCGTTAGGGTTTAATAGGTTAGCCCCCGAATTCGGAACCCTCTGGTTCTTTATTAAAATTGAAATCAAGGACCGGTAGCTAAATCGTAACCAATCCACCCAATTGGTTATGGTTTCTTTTCTTTTCCCGACTCTGGTTGGGTGGCGACTCCAAAAATAATTTTCAATAAAAAATCGAAATTTCTCAATTTCTTTAGTCGAGGATTAATATTAAATAAGTTAGGGTTTAGTATTAATCAGGAAATGAGAAATCAATTTTAAATAAATAGAAAATGAAAAATCAGACTCAACAACAGTTATGTGGAATGAACTTGTTTGATCGCAACAAAAACTGGATTAAGTAATTATTCAATTAAGAAATTCAACTAATCATACATTTCTCATGATTACATCATAAATATACGGACTGCCACCTAATTTAGAAGGTAGGAAGGGGCTCACAAGATCAGGGGCTCCTGTTGGCATTATGCAACGATGATGCCATTATTATCTATATTTAAGTCTCTGTCCTAGCTATTGAACATACTAGGTGCCATGGGATGCTAACTGTTAGTAGAGGGCTGCATCTTGTGACTTCGACTTAGGGTATATGATGTGGACTGTAGATTGTAGAGGGCTACCACACCATTAGACTTAGGATTTTGGCATAAATTTTGATTCTTGGAAAAGGAATGTATATTTTTGTAAGAAAAGTAAAATTTGTATATATTACATATATGTTTCAGTTTATTTGAGCCTGTTGGTGCTAATGGTTGATGTCGGTTAATTATCTCTAACCTTGACTATAGGAGGCGGAATTCTGAGTTGTACGCAACTCCTAGATCGTTGCATGTATTGTTTGGTATTTTGATTGTTTTGTGCATTCATATGTTGGTGCATTAAGCTTATACCCCAATAGATTTCTTTTGATATAGGACCACCTCTTTATCCATCTGAGCTGAGGAATGCTTGAGGTAAGTCTTGTGTAGAGATGGGAT
The DNA here is from genome assembly GCA_024138015.1 of Lumnitzera littorea. Lineage (NCBI taxonomy): Eukaryota > Viridiplantae > Streptophyta > Magnoliopsida > Myrtales > Combretaceae > Lumnitzera > Lumnitzera littorea. The sequence goes on from JAMXBB010000008.1 coordinate 65,908,263, forward strand.
TGTGTGTTTCAGGAAGTGAAGAGGGAATTTTGCAATAATGGCTTGTAAATACTTATCTTCTTCAATTAGTTTTATTTTGTAGCTAGAATTCTTAATGCAGACTCTTGTAGGATTTTAGATGCGTTATAATATTTTGTTGTGGAATTCTACGAATCTATACTTTAACTTTGGCACTTTTGTAATTAAATGGTAAATCTTAGTTAATATGCACAATATTACATATTTATGGGTTTAATGATAACATAGGGTGGAAGGAGCCTTGTGTGTCATACAGAAGACTTATGATTAATGAAGGGGTTTATTGTAGATCTTTATATGGTACACAGCAATCTACCATGCAATGATATTGTTTGAGTTGTAATAGGTTAATTCGATGTAGCCACTACGATGCCTAAATTAAAGTATGGAAGAGTAATAGAGTAAGTAAGTTCTTAGAGTGTATCAAGAGTTCTTACAATATTGATGTCACCATATTTATAGGCATTTGTTCAACAACTATAGTTAAAGGCAGTTCATTTATCACGGGCTATGTGGCAACTTCTTAATTAAATCACATGCTGGAAGAGAAGGTGTAATACCCTAGATTTTGAGCCCATACGATTATCCTAGGATCTAAGCTCCTAAATTTAGGATACTAGTCTAAGATATCAATTTAATTTCAAACTTCACAGTAAGGTTAGAAAAATTAGATAAAGTCATTTAAGTAAAGTCAATTTCTCAAAATAAGCTATACAAAAATATTAATTAAAGAAAACGTCAATTTATCTCTAAAATTGATAAATATCGAAAATGTAAAATTTGAGCATTTAGACATAACATGATATTAGAGATAAGTTATTTAAGTTATAAAAATAATAAATGAAGTTGAATTATACATGTATTAATAGAGAACATGCATTATTTGAATTAAATACACATATATAATAAGAAATTATTATTTAAACAAGGTAAATTAATATAAAATATTGGAAAATTAATAAAAAATGCAAAGATGAGTCATTATACCTATGTAGCAGCTTAGAATTAAATTAGATGATGAGACAAAAGCAAAGAAATGAGAAAATAACACCTCATGTATTGAAAATCCAAAAAAATGACATGTGTAAGCCACATGTCCAATTTTTATAAATTCTTATCCAATTAGAAAATATAAATAGCCTTGTACACTTCAAAAACAACATTTTGAAACATTGGAAAAAATAGAAAATCACAAAAAAAAATTTTGAAACCAATTAGAAAAAAATAAGAAAATTAGAGCAAAAATAAAGCATAGAATCTGATTAGGCTAGTTCGATAGACTATTAGTGTCCAATTGTGGTGGCCTTTTGCAGTCATGAAAAGCACCATCAGAAGAGGTATTTCGATAAGGTTGGGTGGCTAGAGGCGGCTGATTCAGGTGAACTAAATTTTCGGCCGAAACTTTGTAATATTTCTAAAAATAGAAAATGATATTATTTAATTATAAAACTTGGTTTTCTGAAGTTATTTTACGTATAGAATAATTTAATAATTTTATTTTAGTGAAATAATTATTTGAAATGTAAAGTCCTTAAGAAATGGCTTTGCTTGGATGAAAATTGGATTAAATTTTAGAAAAAGTAAATGTTCTTTTAAGTTGAAAATTTGTAAGTGACATACTCAATATATGTATTTAATTTCAGTAACAATAATTTTTTAAAATAATTATGGTTACTATTTATTGTAATTATTTTGGATAAAATTGGCAATTTCGTTGTTTTAGTGAATTAATTAGTTTTTAACAAACTTAAAGTATGAGCCTTATATAATATAATTTTTGGATATTCGTAATGATGTTTAGGACACTTGAATTTTATCTTGTGATTAAATTTACTTGTTTGCTTAATTTTCGCTAATTTTGAGTTAAAATCGCTATTTTCATAAAAATATATAATAGTTATTTTACTATAATTCATGGTCAATAATTAAACTCCATATTTTTGTGAGTCTATAACATTTTTCATGGAATGAATCGTACTCATATACTATTTATTATGTATTTTCATAATATAAACCTATATATTTGCTTAATATATGATATAGTAATTAGTACTAATGTGATATTTGTTAAATATGCAAAGGATTAGTATCTTGAAGTACATAATAAATGCTAACCAACTCAAGGAATGAGGAATTTTATGACTTTTAATTTAGATTTAGGATTTAATTGAGTTAATTACGAGATTATAATAACATATGGTCGAATCGGTAACACGAAAGGGTATTTTTGGATATTTAGAAATATTGGTTAGTTATGATTCTTAAGATATCTTAACAGTATTTAGAATAATGATCGTAACGATATAAAGTTTACTAAAATCGGATAAGAAATGAATAAGATACAATTAGATTAAGCTTGGAAGCGCAATAGCGAAAATGCACAAGAACTTAGTATTAACCTGGTAGTTGACTTGCAGTTTGTATGTATTTTTTTAGGTGTGATAGGTGAGGAACAACTACATTGTGAAGCTTAGGATTTTAAGCTATTGTTGAGCTCGGGTAAGTAGATATTTCTATTTTTGTGCAAGTAGACCTATATCTACTTGACTTAGAGTTAGTTGTGTTATGAATTGTAATGACGTAGTGGATTGATTGGATACTTGATTTTGTTGAATGTGTGTTGAAAAATTGAAATGTTTCTTTGTGTATGACTAATTCATCAATATGTATTTTTGTTTGGAAAACTTAAAAACTGAACTATTCTTTAGGGTATTTGCCCAAGCGAGCCCTATGCGAAGAAATGTAATATAAAGCCGAGAAACAAAGCTGAAGTTGAGATAGATGGATTGTTTATAATGTAGAACTTGAGATTTGTGCTTGATACTAGGTTACTGTGCTGTTTACTGCATTCATGACGTGGTACAAAAGGACCTATGGGTCAAGTTTCTGAAAAGCTTGAGAACTGTTGAGTTAGCTTTAGGACATATAGAATGCATTGTTCAACTTATTCTGGCCACATTGAGTGACCAAATATGTATTGGATTTTCAAACCATAGAGGGTGGTTTTTGTTAGGGGTCCTACTCCCAAGCAGCTCCTTGTTGCCTTAGGTTCCTGGACGTCGTATCTAGATGCCCAAGTATATCGACTAACCGAATTAGGAATTGGAAAAGTATAGGATATCAATACCAATGCATGCTACATGCATGAGCATACCATGAATTTTCTACATAAATAGTTTATATTGACAACTTGGCTTACGAGATTAAATGTCTTATAGTATTGATCTTTGTGAATGTGTGTATGTACATTCTATGTTTTGCTTTATCCACTATCACTTAGCTTATAGAGAGCTAAGGGGATGCTTGTGTATCCTCAGGTTAAGAAGAGAACTGATGGGGTAGCATCAATTAGGGGAAGAAGTCTTTTAAGAGTGCATAAGATGGAGTCAGCTACTTTTAAAGAAGTTTTATTGTATCTTGTTCTTAGTTCTATAAATGATCTATATATATATATACAAAAAAAAGTACTATATTTTTTGTTTGGTTAAATTTGTTAGATGTAATCTTCTGTATAAATAGGTGTTAAGCTAAACTCCATTGTAGTACTCTTTTGTTATAAATAGAACTTGTGTTAAGTATAAACAGGTATTCCTGTATGATGGTACATTCTGTGCTATGCCGGGATGTGACAGAAGGGGAATAGGTAGTTATGCGGTTAAGTTTTATGGATGATAAACTATTTATGCCCTTATTCAAATTCAAAATAATTTAATGGGGCAAGCTGGGCTTTCTAGCCCATAAGATTTTCTAGGCTTAAAGTCTCCTTGGTTATCAAATTAGGTTGCATCGCCTACATTGACCTAGTAAGTGATAACGCAAAAATAACATACATTTATACAATAATTTTGGGCCAATTTGAACTTTATTTTTATCAATTTAATGCTTATTTGAGCTTAATTCATTTAAATTTCATCTTTAGGGACTTTTGAAGCACTTTATGAAGTTTTGGAGATTTTCAACTACTTTTTAGAGTAATTGAGGACAAAATTATCGATGTTGGAATGAAGCAGAGAAAGTCTAGACAAGAATTGAGCAAGAAAAGAAGTCCAAAAAGGATCATGGTTGAGATCCCCATACATGTTCCTCTCGTAAATCCATTTCTTCAAATTTCAAGTTTTCACGCGAGGAATAGGTACATGGCTAGTCACTATGGTTGTGTACCTCACTATATACCTAGGACATGATCACAATATGATATGTAAATCTTGAAGTAAATATTCTATTTCGAGACATGCAATATTTAGTGTATCTTTTATTTTGTTAAGTTTCTCTTTAGAAAGTTAGCCTTACAACTCTATAAATAAATCATTAAGTTAGAGTTTTTAGAGCGAGCATCCTTGGATAGAATTGTATCATAGGATTATTGTTGGGGGTCTCTTAATTATTTTATTTCTTTTGTTATGTTGTTTATCTCTTGAAACATTCTTAGTGAATATTATCGAAATCTAACTCCTTTTGCAACACTTATATTTCTATCTATGATATTATTCTTTGATGATCTGATTACGCATAATATAATGCTTGCCTTCACTATTTATCATGGTTGCTAATAGGATGTTTGAGTTTACTATAGAGTCGTGAGGCATACAGCAAACATGCAAACATAATTAGAAGAGTTTTAGTACACCAAGAGATTAAGTATTAGATCTCTTCGAGTTAGGGAAATGTAATAGCAAGATCCGTGTACATCATGTGATCTTGAGATGCTCTATTCAATAGCAATCTGGGTAAAAAGGGTCTCAAGGTTAAGAATTAGTTGAGATGTGGGTCCAACTAATTCAAAATCTAATTTCCGTAGGAATAAGATTAGGAATCTCCATGATCCATAGAATAATTGAGATCAAAAGGTTGCATGGAAATAAATAGCAAATAATAACTATTTATTAAGGAAAATGCTTTCTTTATTTCAATTAATTCATGTTTATTTATGTTGATTGTTAATTAGGTTAGTTTCTTTAGTTTATTATTACTTTTATTTATTTTATCATTCCTATGTTATCACGTCTTATTCATATTTCCTAATTAACCACAATCATCTTTATATTGGTAAGTTAGATAATTAGATATTCTAAGAAACTACTAGTAATTAGGTTCTTACGTACTAATTCTCTATGAGATCAACATACAGACTCACATTCGTTTTAACTATATTATAACTTGACTAGGTATACTTGCTTGCTAGCTAGTGATCAAGTTTTTTGGCACCATTGTTGGGGAGCCAAAATGAGTAACCTAAATAAATTTAGCAAATACCTGAATTTTCAATTATTTTAACACTTTTATAACAATCTTCCCTATAATTCTTTTAACAACTTCTAACTACCCTTTTAACTGATTAAGTATGCAGGCATTAATTAGGGAATTGCATAAAGGATGGATTCAACCATAGAGTTAATGATGTAAAACAATGACACTTTTGGGGGGCAACCTAATGCTTGGTTTGATATACTTTAATTTCTATTATTAGTTCATTTATTTTGTTAGTTTATTCAAATCAATTCAGGTATCCAATTTTGAATAAAGTTAGCATTTTCCCCACTTGAATAATTCCTAACTTACGTAATAATAGTGAATTTAATGTTGTCATTTGATTGATTTGATAATTAGCCCATTTTTGTAATTCAATTTTCTAATGTTAAGGTTTTTTTTTCCCCCCTAAGGCCATTGTGGAAATCAATCAAGGGAATCAAAATCATACGATTTGGAGGATTGGAGAAGAACATGGCTAAAGTACACATCTACGTACTTTGCTTGTGTTCCTTTCGTAAAATTATTTGAAAAAAAAATTTACGAAAAATTAATGGTAAAAAAGTCCATGGGCAAGGATTGCACCTATAGACCTCGCCTATGGTTGCACCTAGGTACATAAAAACTTATTCTAACACACATACCTTCTATCTCTGAATTCCTATTTTCTTCTATTTTTCTCTTTATACACCCTCTGACTCTTCACAAAACTTCATAACTTGGCATTGCACATTGTGAATTCAAGGAACTTACATCATCCTTCATGAAATCTTACATAAGTTCAAGGTATGTACATCATCTTTCTTTATTTATTTTTGTAGATTTTGGATGGATTGAATAAAATTTTAATTTTTAGTGAGAATTTTGTGAAGAACATCTTTACATGCTAACTCAATGAATGTGTGTGAGCATAAATCGACAAGTGGATTAAGTCATAGAAGTAGTATAAATGGGGTGTCAAGGTTGTATTCCATAAAGAGCTAGATGCTAAGTACTAAATCAATTGAGTTTTTCTCTAAGCTAAGCCATTGATAATTAAACTAAAATAGAGTAAAAGCTAATTAACAAAGTGAACACTAAACCGAATGTGCTAGCTATACTATGAGGGTCTCAGGTTTAGGAGATAAAAATGCATCAAATTAGAATTTGCAAATCTATTCTCATTTGAATCGATGTGATGTCTTGAATTGATAATTGAAATTGACTAAATGGGATTTAACCAAACTCACTATAACTCGCCCACTTCTCGAAGTGGTGAAATTCTAATTATAGCATAAATCTACCTGACAAAGGTGATTTATCCATAGTTATTAATTAAATAGTAATCCGCTCATACCGGAATTATTACTTTAGTTAGAAATATGATTTGAGTTTGTTCCCATGACTCGAATCATATTTCTAACTACATTAAGTATGTGAATTCATGAATTTCATTAAAACCTATATATCCTAATGATGAGTCTTTCCAAAATTCAAGCTATGTTCATCACAAGTTATCAAAACCCTCCTAAATATCCTATAACTCTATCTAGCTAAAAAGCGATTGCCAAACACTAAATAACTAAATGATGAACATAATAACAAAATACCCAATTATTCAATATCAATATTAGAACAAATCATAAAACATATTAATCCATTAAATCCATCAATGCAAAACCCAAAATAAATTAAGTACAATATCACATCGCAAAACCCAAATGGATTAAGATATATAACAATTGAAATAACAAGGAAAAGAAAACACCTCAATTGGTATATTTAAATTTGAAATCCAATACAAAATCAGTATATCTCAATATATTTGCCACCTAGAAACTCCTTTAGTGAGCTAGAACAAGAGGATAATTAAATAAAACATAACAAAATTAAAATAAAATTCAAATGAAAAATTATGTTTAAACCTATTTTTTTTATTAAGCTACTATATTATTTTTTTATTGTAAAACCACTATTCTATTAACTAAGCTACTATTTTACTCAAACTCTCGTAAGCTTCTCTTCTCTTTTATTCTCTATATTTAGCTCCTATATTCTATCCACTATTTCTCAACTCCTGTCCTTTTTATCTTTAGCTATTTGCTTTATTTCAAAGCCAAATACCCTCTAGCGTACATGATACGTATGTACTAAGTTTTTGCAACATAGACCTGACTAAATGCTATTAGAATTCCTCCTTTTACATCTCTTGAATATTCCCTTGTTCTTTCCACATGTAGGCTCTTCCATTGACCTCAACCCACTACTGTAATGCCTAGCTGATACTTTTGCTTCAAAATGAAAAGGCTATGTAAAGGGTATATGCCCTTTGATATAAATTCCAATCATTACATGATTCTCCAGATTCCCTTAAGTGGAAATGGCAAAGATAATTTCCTAATGTAGGCTTACGTATGTAAGCAACTTGAATGATAGTAGGCTTTCTATTTAATTCAAATCACTTAGCCTTTCCCAAAATAACTCAATAAAACTTTCATTTGTTTCAGCTCAAGAAAAGCTAGGGACTGTTGTTGTCTTTTTGTTGCTTAGAGTTGAAGCTCTCACTTAGTTAGAAGGAATTTAGAAAGCGTCATTTAAGAAGTTGCTATAATTGTTGCTAATAGCTTAGTGGTTGCTATTGCGAAAGTTGAAGTGTTATGGTTGCTAAAATCTAACCAGTGCTCTCATAGATGGCTTGGCATAGGGGTTGTTCAATTGTTGCTATGGAAGAGCTCTTAGTCAATTGCTACACTTCTTGATAGGAATCAACCTCCTAGACTAATCACACAAAGCCAAGTTAGAGGACTCTAAGGAATCACTCGAAGAATACTAGCTTGAAGCCCTATTCGAGAGGGAAATTCCTATCCTCACCTTTGTGTTTCTCTTTTTTGCCGACTTAATTGCCAAGCCTTCATGTGTGCCAAAGTTGTTGAACAGTTGTACTATGATAAAATATCCGAGTAGAAAGTCCTAAGACTATCCAAGCTGAGTTCCTGAACCAACAATAAATGTTTGTCCCTAACCCTAACTGACTACTCTACATCAATACTGACTAGGCCTTAACTTGATCCAGATCAAGTTGGTGCCTAACTATAAATTCCTTTTCTAGTTTACTTTGTACCATATTTCTAACATCCAACTATCGAGTGATACATGTCTTTTAGCATGATATTCCAGAAGGATTCTTTACTTTTTGTACTAAATATTCTTTGTTTCTTTTATCCTTTGTAGTATGTATTGCATAACCTAATTATAAAGATACCCTTTTGTCTTTTCATATATGTAGAGTAACATTAGTGGATGGGTATTTAAACCCCCACTTAATTGTATCTAGACAATCAATCATCAATACTCGAAATTATTCAAGTTTCCTTTGAGTAATCTTAGTGTTCTTACTATCTTTTAACTCTTATCTATTTTCTTTAGCAAGGAGTAGTGGTGAGTGGCTCTTCAATTTTGACTGGTGAGTCATATCCTATGGATAATAGGCCGAGTATGATTGACTGGTGCATCGTATCCAATTGGTAGCTATCTAGACTTTGCTAGCTTTTCTTTTATTTCTTTTGGTTCGCCTCATTGTAGTGTTTCTCCATATGTCCGACCCTTAAGACTCATTAGCTTCACTGATATCAAAGCATAATTTCAAGAGAGAGTGTGTGAAGTTGTAGTGAAGTTTTTGGTTTATTTGCTATTAGTGGCTACTATGTTCCTTCCATAATTGCTGTAGTGTGTTTGTGTGGAGTAAGTCTAGAATTGTGAGCTATGTAGTGAAGACTTGTATGTTAGTAAGTGTGGTTTTATTGTTACTCTATTCTTACTCTGTTTTTCACTATGAAAGTAGAGAAAGTTCATTTTCTATTGTATTAGAGTGATTATTAGGTATTAAAGTTGTTAGTGTATTAATCAAAGTTTTGGATAGTACAATAGCATTGTTTTCCTATGTATTGCGTTGTTAATCTATTTGAAAGTATTTTATGATGTCGAATGCCAGTGTTTAAGGTGTTATTAGGGACCAAAGTAGTGGTACTCAACCTAGCTGTAGGAAAAATGGAAGTTAGACTCTTGGGTTAGTTAATGACAAACTTGATAAACTCACTAATCTTATTGAGAGTTTAGCTTTTGTGATGTAAGTTAATAGGCAACAACCCCAAGGTATGTTGCAGCGTAATGCACTTGAAAATGTTCTAAAGAGAGGCTATGGCCAAAGTAATCCAGCTATTTGCCCAGTTTAGCCCCTTGAGTTAGAGGAGCAGTTGGCCAAGCTGCTAGACGAAGACTAGAGTTAGAGGAGGTTGAGGAACATGATGAAGAGATTGATGCCGATGAGTATAGAGAGGAAGAAGAAAAGGCTGATTATTACTAAGTACAAGAACAAGGATACCGAGCCCCTTGACGACTAGATAATGTTAATGTCTAAATCTCACCTTTTAGTGGAAGTAGAGATGTAGATGAATATTTGGAGTAAGAAGAGAGGGTCGAGAAGGTGTTTGACTGTTATGGTTATACAGATGCTATTAAGGTCTAACTTGTTACACTTATGTTTAATGGGTATGTTAGAATGTGGTGGAAAAATTTGAATGCAGCCAAAGCAAAGGATGCAACATGAAGAGTAAGGACCTAGGATGAGATGAAAAGATTGTTTAGGGGTAGATTTGTGCCTGAGATTTACTTACAAGATACATTTGTAAAGTTTCAGGAACTTCATTAAGGAAACTAATCTGTTGATGACTATGTGAGAGAGTTCTTGATGCTTATGATCTAAGCCAACGAAGAAGAAACAGAAGCTTGTACAATATTGAGGTTTATTTCTAGGCTTAAGTATGAGATTCACAACATTGTAGAAGTGTTTAGGTTTTATACCTTGGAAGAGATAATCAAGATAGTGTAGAGGATCAAAAAGTAAAGGTAAAGTGCTTCGAGCTGACCTAGTCCAATATTCTCTTGAGCCCATATTTCACATCAACCTATTCAAACTGAGTTAAGGAATGGAATGACTAACCTAACGATAGCTGAGCAAGACAACTAGGCCAAACCAAGGATAGGACGACCTCGAGAACAGATGAGATAAGACAGACCTTTGGATGGAAGACCAATGAGGTAAAGTACTTTAAATGTTTAGGCTTTAGATACATGGCTACTCAATATTCGAATTGATGTGTCATGGTGTTCTGAGGAGATGTAGCAGATAGCACCAACAAGAGTGAGTCTAAGGAGAAAAGGATGTAGGAAAAACCAAAACTAAGGAAGAAGATGAGACCTATGTCTATGATGACTAGGGAGAAGTAATGATTAAAATCATGAGACGGGTACTAAGTTCCCTACTAAACTCCAAGGAAGATCAAAGAGAAAATTTACTCATACAAAGTGTACCATCAAAAGATAGTTGTGTAACATCATAGTGGATGGAGGAAGTTGTATCAATGTGGTTGCACAGTCCTTTGTACAAAGGTTAAGTCTACCAACTGCTAAGCGCCCCGACTTTACAAGCTATATTGGCTGCATGATAAGTGTGCTTTGTACGTAATAGAACAAGTAATAGTACCATTTAGTGTTGGTAGTGTGTACAGGGATGAAGTAGTATGTGATGTTGTCCCCATAAGAGCTTCACATCTGTTACTTAGAAGACCTTAGTTGTTCGACCAACGTGTTACACATGATAAATATAAGAACACCTATGCCTTTACTAAGAATGGAAAAAATATTATACCATAACCCATGACCCCATCCCAAGTAAATGAGACCCATAATTAGCTTAGTAGAACTAATAAGAAGAAGGCCCTAGTGATGAGCCGAAGAAAGCTCCGAGCTGTTGAGAAGACTTAAGAGCCTATGTTTTCGTTGATTAGAAGATTGCTAGAGATGAGAGATTTGAAGGATGTTTTAGATGAAATCTAAAGGTTGATTGATGAGTTTACCAACCTATTTTCTAAGGAGCTACCTAAGGGACTACCCCTAGTTCAAGGCATAGAACACTCCATTGACCTATAACTAGGTATCTCCCTACCAAACCGACCTACATACAGAATGAACCCTGATGTGTCTCCAGGGTCATACATATGGAGAAGCACCATAACGAAAGAATCGAAAAGGAAACAGAAAAGAAACAAGCGAAACTCGAGCATTTACCGAATGGATATGACTCACTACTGTATCTTACTCGGCCTATAATTCATCGAATATGATACACCGATTTGAACTGAAGGGTTACTCACCACTACTGCTTGCTAAAGGAAAGAGATAAGAGTTAAGAGATGATGAGAACAATAAGGTTACTCAAATGAGTAATTTCTGTATTGAAAAGGATGATCAATCGTCTGCATACAAGGAAAAGTGGGGGTTTATATACTTGCCCAATAGGGTTATTCTACATGTATGAAAAGATAAAAAGGTATTCTACACTAAGTTACATAAGATATACTAAAAGGGGTAAAAGAAACAGAATATACAGTACAGTAAAAAAAGAATCATTCCAAAACATTGTATCAAAAGACACGTATCGCTTGGTGGTTAGGCATCTAGGATATGGTACAACATAGGTAGAAGCAAGAATGCATTACAGTTAAGGGCCGACTTGATATAAATCAGGTTGGGAGCCAATCAGCCTAGCAAAAGGTCAGTTGTCTTGAAGTTAGATGCTAGTAGGTCAGGTCGATAGCTCAGCTCAACTAGTTATAGGTTGTCTTCTTGATTAGGACTTCGCTATTAGGTAAGAGCATGTTGGACATACACGAGGATCTAAGAGATAGATTGGCAGGTGGTCAGATCAAGATAGGAGTCTCTATCTCGACTATGGCTTAGAGCTAGTATTTTCCATATGAACCCTTGAAGTCCTCTAGCTCAGCTTCTTATGATTAGTCCAGGGGTTTGATATCTATCATCTACTTGGGGGTCAAAAAGATTTGTCCTCAAATCTGAAGCCGTTTCTACTTGTTCTTTTAGGGCGCTTACAGGGTCTTCTATTGGTTTATAGGGAATTGGATTGGATACATTGAAGGTAGGGGAGACACCATAGTCATCAAGCAACTTGATCTAGTAGGCGTTGTGGTTGATTTTCTTCAGGACCTTGAATGGACCATCAGCCTAGGGAGATAGTTTATTCTGTCTTAAGTGTGGGAATCATTCTTGACTGAGATGTATCCATACTAGGTCTCCTAGTTGGAGAGAAATTGTTCGGTGGCCTTAGCTGCCAATCTCTAGTTATCTCTAATTGAACTTGGCGATCTTCCTCGTGACAGACTGGTGTAGCTCATGAAATTCTTAGGCTCAGTCCACTTCGGATTTACTCTCTTCTATAGCTACTGGGGTACTGATCATATCTAGGGGAATGGTAGGGTTAAGGCTATAGACGACTACGAATGGGGGGTCTTCCCAGTAGTGCTATGGACAGTCCGATTATATGCGAACTCCACAACTGGTAGGTATAGATTCAAATCCCTCAAGTTCTTTCCCATAATAGCTCTGAGTAGATTGCTTAATATCCTATTTACCACTTTAGTCTGGCCGTCAGTCTGAGGGTAGCTACTGGAGCTAAATATGAGTTTAGTTCTAAGTCTCCCCCAAAAATTCTTATAGAAATAGCTCAAAAATTTTGTGTCCCGATCTGAGACAACAGTCTTCGATACTCCATGTAGTCAAACAATCTCCTACAAAAACAAATCAACAATATATAAAGCATCGTTAGTCTAATGGCATAGAATGAAGTGCGCCATCTTACTAAAGCAATCCACTATAATAAAGATAGAATCTTTTCCTCTAAATGTCCGGGGTAACCCTAGGATAAAGTCTATGTTGAGGTCAGCTCATGGTAAGGTAGGCGTTGGTAGAAGCATGTACTCTCCATAGGGTTCTTTCTTCCACTTAGCACGCTTACACACTTCATAATGACCAATTACCTTGTAGACATCTTTTACCAAACATGGCTAGTAGAAGTTCTCCTTCAACAACTTGGTTATCCTGACCTCCCCAAAATGTCTTGATAACCCTCCATTATGAGCTTCCCCAACCAATAGCTCATGCATAGAGCAATTTGGTATGCACTGCCTTCGGTCCTTGAATAAGTACCCATCCTTAAGATAATATCCCATGATAGTAATTCCATCTCTACACTGTTCTATGATGGGGCTAAAATGAGGGTCAAGAGCATTTTGTTCGGTAACGAGTGAAAATCCCAATAATTTAGTTTACAAAGCGGTCAACAAGGTCTACTGCCATGATAGAGCATCGATGACCACGTTTGCACTTCCTCTCTTATGTCGGATGACGTACAAGAAACCGTCCATGAATTCTAACCACTTAGCTTGCCTCTTCGAGAGCTTATTTTTTCTTCCCAAATGCTTCAATGATTTGTAGTCAATGTAAATAACAAACTCTCATGGTAGCAGGTAGTGTTGCCAAACGATAATGGCCTGATAAAGGGAGTGTAACTATTTCTCTTACACAAAATAGTTTAAGGCAAGACTACTAAGCTTCTCATTATGGTAAGCAACGGGTTGTCACTCTTGCAACAGGATAGCACCAATTCCAATTCCTAATGTATTGCACTCTAATTCAATGGACTTGTCAAAATCTGGTAGTGAAAGGACAGGGGCCGAGGTGAGCTTCTCCTTAATCTCCCTGAAACTTCACTCAGCTCAATTGCTTTACCTAAACCCTTCATTCTTCTTTGTTAGCTCAGTTAATGGGGTGGCTATTGTGCTGAAGTCTTTAATAAATCACCTATAGAAAGAAGCTAGGCCATGGAAACTTCGGACTTCAGTGACATTTTTTGGCATCGACCATCCCAAAATAGCTCGGATCTTCTCTTCATCTACTCGAATTCCATCCCTTAACACTACAAACCCTAGGAAAATCACTTCACTCTAGCAGAACATAAACTTCTACATATTCCCATACAACCTCTCAACTTGTAAAATGTCAAATACTTCACAAAGGTGTCAAACATGGTCATTCATGTTGACACTGTTTACTAATATGTCATCAAAGTATATGACCACATATCTTCTAAGTAGAGGGCACATCACATGGTTCATTAATCTCATGAATGTGTTCAGTGCATTTATAAGTCCGAATGGCATAACCAACCATTCATAGAGCTTGTGCCTAGCCTTAAAGGTAGTCTTCCATTGCTCGACTCGGTATGGCCTCCTTTGTCCCGATCGACTCGGAACATTTCTCCTTTGCTTTTCAACCCTCTACGCTATCTTGCTAACCTCCTCCAAATTATAAAACCTCTATACTTCTACGATATTGTGAATCTCATACTTGAGCTTAGAAATAAACCTCGATACTGTATGGGCCCCTAGCTCTTCTATGTTGGCTCGGATCATTAACATCTGGAATTCGCTCACATAGTCATCAACAGACCAGCTTCCTTAGCACAACTCTTGTAACCTTGTAAATGTATCTTCTAGATAAGTTTTGGGTAAAAATCTGTCTCTTAACAACCTTTTCATCTCATCCTAAATCCTAACACCTCGTCTTCCATCCCTTATTGGGGCTACATTCAGATTTTTCCACCATATGATCGCATACCTAGTAAACTCTAATGCAACAAGTCGAACATTGATAGTATCCATATATTCGTAATAGTCAAACACCTTCTCAACCTTCTCTTCCCATTCTAAGTATTCATTGGCATCTCCACTTTCACTGAAGTAAGGGATTTGAACCTTAACATTATCTAGCCTTCAAGTAACTTGACGTCCTTATCTTAGTAATAGGTAATAGTTAGCTTCCTCTCCTTCCTACCTAAATTCTTCAACATCTAGTTCCTCATCTTCTTCTTCTTCAATCTCCTCCAACTCCAATCTTCATCTAGCAGCTTAGCCTACTACTCCTCTAGCTCGCTGTGGTTGAATTAGGTGATTGGTTTGGTTACCTTGGCCATAGGGTCTCTTAGAGGCATTCTGTTATAGGTTAGGTAGCTACATACCTTGGGGTTATTGCTTGTTTACTTGCATTACTGTGACTAAACTCTCAATAAAGTTTGTGAGCCTGTTAAGTCCATCATCAATGAACCCTGGGGTGTTACTGCCATTATGACTACGATCAGGTTGAGCACCATTGCCCTAGTCACCGATAACTCTCTGAATACTTGAATTTGACATAGTGTAAAACATTTTTTTTTTCCGAATAGATTAACAAACTACTAATAACCTTAATATCTAATAGTCACTAAACAAAGTAGAAATGAACTTGCTCAATTTTCATGATGAAAAACAGAGTAAAACAGAATAGCAATGAAACCACACTTGCTATCACACCAACACACTACAATAGCTACGAAAGGAACAAAGCAACTATTAATAGTAAAACAAACAAAACTTCACTACAACTTCATACACTCCCTTGCAGAATCATGCTCTAATACCAGCGAAGCTGATGCGTCTCTAAGGTCATACACATGGAGAAGCACCATAATGAATGAATAAAAAAGGAAACAAAAAAGAAACTAGCAAAACCCGGGAAATTACCGAATAGATATGACTCACCACTCAATCTTACTCGGCTTACAATTCGTCGGATATGACATATCAGTCTGAATTGAAGGGTTACTTGCCATTACTCCTCGCTAAAGTGAATAGATAAGAGTTAAGAGATGATGAGAATACTAAGGCTACTCAAATGAGTAATTTTTGTATTGAAAATGATGATCAATCATATGCATAAAAGGAAAAGTAAAGGTTTATATACTTAGGCACTAAGGTTATTCTACATGTATGAAAAGACAAAAGGGTATTCTACACTAGGTTACATAAGACATACTAAAAGGGGTAAAAGAGAGAAAATATACAGTACGGAAAAGAGAGAATTATTCTAGAACATTATATTAGAAGACACGTATCGCTTAGTGGCTGGGCATCTGGGATATGGTATAACATAAGCGGAAGTAGGAATGCATTACAGTCAGGGGTTGACCTAATCTGGATCAGCTCGGGAGCCAATTAGCTTAGCAAAAGGTCAATTGTCTTGAAGTTAGATGCCAGTAGATCAAGTTGGTAGCTCAACTCAACTAATTCTAGGCTGTCTTCTTGATTAGGACTTCGCTATTGGGAAGGAGCATGTTAGACACGCGTAAGGATCTGAAAGACAGGTCAGCAGGTAGTTAGATCGGGATAGGAGTCCCTATCTCGGCTATAGCTTAGAGCTACTATTTTCCATGTAATCCCTTGAAGTCCTCTGGCTCGAGTTCTTATGATCGATCAAGGGGGTTAATTCCTATCAAACCCTAAGTAGGCTATTGAGATGAAAAGGCAAGTAGATGAACTTATAGAGCGAGCATACGTGAGGGAGAGCATGAGCCCTTATGTTGTGTTAACTCTACTTATCCTTAAGAAGGATGGTTCATGGTACAAGTACATTGATAGCCGAGCAATTAATTGAATCATTGTTAAATATAAGTACCCAATACTAAGGTTTAATGACTTGTTATATGAGCTCTATGTTGCCAAAATATTTTTGAAGATTGATCAACAAAGTGGTTATCACGAAGTTCACATGAGACCAGGTGAGGAGTAGAAGATTGCCTTTAAAACTAGGCATGGTTGGTTATGCCATTTAGACTTACTAATGTGCTAAGCACATTCATGAGGTTAATAAACCTTGTGATGTACCCTCGGATTAGAAGATGTGCAGTCGTGTACTTCGATGACATAGTAGTATATAATATGGACCTGAACAACCATGTTTAACATCTTTGAGCAGTTTTTTATATTTTGCGAACCAAGAAGTTATATGGAAATTTGAAGAAATGTACATTTTGTCAAGATGAAGTTGTTTTTCCTAGGTTTGTAGTGTTAAGGGAAGGATTCCGAGCCAATGAAGAGAAGATCTAAGCTATGCTAAAATGGCCAACACTAAAAAATGCCATGTAAGTTCAAAGTTTTCATGGCCTAGCTTTTTTTAATAGGAGATTCATCAAAAACTTTAGTATCATAGCTGCCCCATTGACTAAGCTAACAAAGAAGAGTGATGGGTTCTGGTAGAACGACCAAGCTAAATAGAACTTTAGGGAGATCAAGGAGAAACTCACCTCCGCCCCTATCCTATCACTATTAGATTTTAATAAGCCCTTTGAATTGGAATGTAATGCCTTAGGAACTGGAATTGGCATTGTCCTAATGCAAGAGCGATGACTTATCACCTACCATAGTAAGAAGCTTAGTGGTGCTGCCCTAAACTATTCTATGTATGAGAAAGAGTTATACTCTGTTTTTCGAGCCCTTACTATTTGGTAGCATTATTTGCTACCATGAGAGTTTGTTATTTGTACAGACAATGAGTCTCTAAAGCATCTTAGGAGATAGAACAAACTCTAGAAGAGACAAGCCAAGTAGTTAGAGTTTATGGAAGGATTTTCATATGTGATCTGGTATAAGAGAGGAAGCATAAACATGGTCACTGATGCTCCATTATGTTGACAAACCTTGCTTACCACTTTATAGAGAAAATTACTAGGATTTTCACTTATCATCAAGCAATATGCTGATGACCTTCATTTTGGTCCCATTGTTAAGTAATGCTGAGAAAGAGTCATTGTTGGAGGATATTATCTTAAGGATGGTTAACTATTTAAGGAGTGAAGGTTATGTATACCAAACTATTCCACGCATGAGTTGTTGGTTAGGGAAGCTCATAGTGGTGGATTATTTGGTCACTTTAGAGAGACTAAGATAGTTAATCTATTAAAGAAAAGCTTTTATTGGCTTAGTTTAGCTAAGGCTGTACATAATGCAGTTGGTAGTTGTAAAGTGTGTAAGTGAGATAAAGGAAAGGAGAGTCTCATGGAGAGTACATGCCCTTATCTATACCAACCTTACCTTAAGCTAACCTCAGCATAGACTTTGTCTTAGGGTTGTTGTGGACATCTAGAGGAAAAGATTCTATATTTGTTGTAGTTGATCACTTCAACAAAATGGCATACTTCATCCCTTACCATCGAACTAACGATGCTTTAAACATTACTGATTTATTTTTGTAGGAAGTTGTCTAACTACATGGAGTGCCGAAGACTATTGTTTCAAATTAAGACACAAAATTTTTAAGCTATTTTTGGTAGATTCTTTGGAGAAGACTTGGAACTAAACTTGTGTTTAGCTCCAATAGCTAACCTTAGACTGATGGCCAAACTAAAGTGGTGAGCAAGACGTTAGGAAACTTACTCAAATCTATCATGGGAAAGAACTTAAGGGATGGGATCTATGTCTACTAATTGTGGAATTTACATACAATCGAACTGTCTACAGTACCATTGGGAAGAGCCTATTAGAGGTCGTCCATGGCCTTAATCCATTATCCCCTTATATATGATCAACACCCTTATAGTTGTTAAAGAGAGTCAATCTGGAGTTGTAAGAGCTACATTAGTCTATTATTAGGAAGATTGCCAAGTTCAATTAGAGACAACAAGAGATTGGTAGCCGATGCCACTAAATTGTTTCTTTCTAACTAGGAGACTTAGTATAGATTTACCTCAACTGAGAACGATTCTTACACTTGAGATAAAGTAAGCTATCTCCTCGAGCTGATGGTCCATTTAAGGTCCTAAAGAAGGTAAACTGTAATGCTGACCAGATTAAGTTACCTAATGACTATAGTTTCTCCCCCATATTCAATGTATTTGACCTAATTCCTCACCAACCAGTAGAAGGCCCTACATGTGTCCCAAAAGAAGAGCTAAAAACCACTTTAGATTTGAGGATAAATCTTTTCGACCCCTAGGTAGATGATAGGAATCAACCCTTTAGACCGATTATAAGAAGCTGAGCTAGAAGACTCTAAGGACTCACTCAAAGACTACTAGCTCGAAGCCTTATTCGAGATGGAAATTCCTCTCCCAACCTCTTTGTTTCCCTTTCTTGCCTACCTAACTGCTAAGCCTTTATGTATACCAGACCTCTCGAATAGTCGTACTATGATAGAATATTCGAGTAGACAATCCCAAGACTATCTAACCTAAGTACTCAAGCCGATAATAAATGTCCGTCCCCAACCCTAATTGACTACTCTATAGTGAGATTGACTGGGCCCTGACCTGATCTTGATCAAGTCATCCCTTAACTACAAATTCTTTTTCTTATTTACTTTGTACCATATTTCTAATGTCCAGCCATTGAATGACATGTGTCTTTTGGTACGGTATTTTAGAAGGATTCTTTACTTTCTATGTTGAATATTCTTTATCCCTTTTATCCTTTTTAGTATCTATTGCATTACTTAATTATAGGAATACCCTTTTTTCTTTTCATATATGTAAAGTAACCTTAGTGGATGGGTATATAAACCCTTACTTAATTGTACACAAACAATCAATCATCAATACCAGAAATTATTCAAGTTTCCTTTGAGTAACCTTAGCATTCTCACTATCTTTCAACTCTTATCTATTCTCTTTAGTAAATAGTAGCAGCAACAGCAGCAGCAGCAGTAGCGAATGACCCTTCAATTCAGACCAGTGGGTCATATCCAATAGATTATTATCGAGCTTGGTTTTTCACCTCCCAGTTCTTTTCTTTTTAAAATAGGTTTTTCTTAAACCGATCAATATTAAATGTTACTATTTAACATCAACCCTCGATTAGAGTTTAAAGAGAACTTTTTTTTTTTTTTTGTATTTTGAAAAATGCCTTGAAGTCGCTACTCAACTGAAGTTAGGAAAAAGAGTTAACTTATAATCAATTGGGTAGATTGGTTATAACATAGCTACTGGTCTATCCTTAAAACTAGTTTTCAAAATGATTTTCCAAAACACAAGATCTAGATCCAAGGGTTATCTTATTAAACCCTAAACTGGTACCACTTTTTTAACTTTTTGTATTTAACTTTGAATTCAAATATACCCTTTTTTTAATTTCTAAATGACTAATCATATTACACTTGACTATATTAATTAACTTATACAAATATTTACAAAGATGGAAAAAATAAAAATTTTCATATTTTAAGTCGTCTCGTACTTATATACGGATGCCTACGTACCAGCTATTTAGGATCAAACTTCTGTAGTTCGTTCATTGAAAACATTGCAGGTTGAGTTGATTTTAGTTCAAAAAAAGTCGAGTTTACATTATTTACCCATTTTGATTTTTTTAAAGAAAAATTTCTAAGGGTCCTAAATTCGTTTGATTTTTTGAAATATTCTAAAGCTACCTAACTTGAAAAGAATGATTGATTTATATTTATTATATTTTTATTGTAAAATTTATTTTTCTATGTGATAAATGATTTATTCATTTTTATTTATTTCATATTATTATTATTATTATTATTATTATTATTATTTTGGTTTTATATTTATTTTTTTATTCTCTAAAATAAATAAATAAATGAAACTGAGCTTTTTCTCTTTTTCTTTTCTTTTTTTTATTATACTTTTCTCTTCTTCTTTTTCCTTTTTTTTTTTTATTACACTTACATTCATCTTATAGGAAAATAAAATAATAAAAACAAATAAATAAATAAAACGATACAACATAAAACAAAAAATGGGAAATGGGGAACTGGATTAAATTATGTGCATGTTAGTAGGCACAGCTTAGATTTGGATTAGGTCGCTGGATACGGGTAAGTTAGTTTTGTGGGAACAGGTCAAATGCCGGTCGGATGGTAAGTTCAAAGTGGGTCGGATGGCGGATCTGAACTTTCAGGTCGAGTCATACAAACAAAGGATGAAGGGTGCCTTCAATGTGCTAAAGGTGGATTTAGATAACAATTTGTCGAGGAAAGTTGATTTTCCTATGTTTTGGATTAGGATTAGGGGGGTACAAGTTGTGCCATGGCTTAATTTGGCCTTGGTAATGGTTGGTGGTGTTTATTGCGGTGGTGCATGACTTTATGTAGAGGTGATTCGGTTGAAAGGGATTAAAGGTCAAGGAGTGAGGGTCGGTGCAAGTATATGCATAGTGAGTGGCCGTGGTCGTGGTGTCCCTGTTGGTAAGGTTTGGGGTTCCTTGGTTATGTAGTTGGGATTGTCAAAGAGGGTGGTTATGTAAGGGTGTTCGGTTGAAAGGTAAAGGTTGGGGAGTGAAGGTCGAAGGTGAAGTTAGGCATCGGTGTTACCATGTGTACTTGGTTAATAGGTTGTGCGGCTGCGTGGATCTGATCGAGAGAGGGTTGGTTCGGGTTGTATTGGTCGCGTATGGATTGTTAGTTAAGTTTGGTGAGAGAGAGAGGGGTTCAGCTATGGACTAAGCTACTGTATGGCGTTGTGTGTTGGTCGTGGAGGATAGAGGGTCTTGGTGGCTGCTGACAGCAGCTTAGGGTTATGTATGTGGGCATCAGCGTATTTAGGAGTAGACAGTGGAGAGAGAGAGAGAGAATCTATTAGGACCCTAAAGGGAGTTTAGTAAGATTGTCTAAAATTTTCATATTATATGTGCACCTATGATATGAAAATCGCCTTGCAAGTCAGAGATTACATGACTCTAAATAATTCATCACTAGGGTTTCTGAATTGTTAATTAATTAATATGTCATAAAATATAAATAACTATGGATATCCAATATTCCATAGTTCCTCAGAACCGTAGAAAATCAATATCTCCTACCAAATGATAAGATCGAAGAGAATAAACTTAAAATTCAAACTTATAATAGTTACTAAATCTAAATATATAAGTAGTAGTTAAATTTAAAGTTTCACATGAACTAAACAATATCTCTCTAATTCTAACCTCTAAAACATCTCAGCACTTGCACTCAATACTCGGCTCTTAACCCATGTCTGACTATCTATGAACCCGTAAAAGAAAAGCTATTGGGGAGTAAGCTACAAGAGCTTAGTAAGCTATCCCTTGCGCTATACTGGCAAACAAGTTATCAAACAAATTGTTACAACCATATGAATGCATGTACACACAGTATGCCAAACAATATATGCAGTTGACCAGTGTTGCATATAACATTGGATTTTAATGCCCTCCGAGATAAAGGTTGGAGATACATTGGCACCAAACACAACCGGGCTTTAGCACCTGGTTTTTTACCTATAACTTGAATTTCGTATTTCACAAAATACATTTCCATTTCTAAGAAATCTAATAGTCCATAAAATCCTAGGTTTAGCAATGAGGTGGCCCCCGCAGTTCACACTCACATCCAACAGTGAAGGTCTTTAGACTCGATCCTTAACCAGACGGTTAGCATCTCTAGTACCTAGTAAACCTGTGAGCTAAGGTAAGGTCATGTTGTATGAGTACATCATACTAAATACTTTAATTCAATATATATAAACAACCCCCACATGGCCTCTCTTTACCTTCGTGCGAAGTGATGGCTGAAATAAGAAATGTAATGCAAGGTTAATGCATGACCTATATTAATTTAACATAAGCCAAGTATAACTAAGTTAAATTATGTGGCGATCAATCAATATCAGTAAACCATTAAAATCATGTAACAATCAATCGTACACTCAAATCCTTAATTATCATATTTAACAATATTTTTTACAGTATTCAATAAGTATTAAGCACATGCATATCCTGAATCCCCACACATCAAGTTATGACCATTTAATTTAAGTGTACTAACTACAAATACAAAACAACTATAGAGTCATCGGAGTACTCACTTGACCATGACAACTCGCTCTAGTCGTAATAATCGATCGGAAAATCCTCGCCTCATTAAGATTACCCGATCATTATGAGATAACAAGGATAATAAGTAATTTAATTAACTAATGGTTTTAGATATCTATTTACCTAATTCTACTTAGATTACTATCAGTTTTTATTCGATTAAATCTAATTGCTAATTGTATGTAACTTTTTCATTCTATTTTTTGATATTTATGAATTTATAGTCATTTTTCATCATTTTCGGATGCACATTCATATGGAGATGTCCGTTTTGGACATTAAGACTCGTGTTTTATGATATGGACTAGATTTATTGGAATTTTAACTATTGAAACATAAATATTCTTATTGCTTATGTTTATATCTTATTTTAGTACTTAATGATTTAATTAGCCATTAGATTCTTATACTTAGATGATTTTGCATTGTTATTACTAATTTATGTGTTTAATTAAGACTAATTCAATTTAGGATGTGTATTAGGAGTTTAAAGAAATTTCGGCCCATATGTATATGTATACATATATATTTTTATGTCATCTTATAGTTTATTATTTTATAGGCTTATGTCATCGCGTGCTTAGGTCATTAATTGATTAGGTCATTACTTAGGTTATCATTTGCTTACATAAGTCCTTACTTCATGCTTAAGTGTCTATGTACATTTATACATATATTAAGTATACACTTATATTTTTACTATACTTGTATGTATATTAGTATATTTATACATATACCATATTTATACTCATACATATAGCTATATATACATACAGTTACATACATATTTTATACGTATTTTCGTATGCCTAATGTTTCCTCTTAAGAAAGCTTCACAAATTTCATATTTTTGCACTTTAAGAGCTTATTTAGCAAGATATATATATGTATAATTAGTATACTCTTCTTTTTTGGTTATGTACAAGAAGGGTATTCATGTACATGGCTTACTAGTTTATGTACAGTTGATTTTCTTATTCTTACTTATGTATATGTACATCTATATTATGTATTCTAATAGTACATACTTAGTTAGTCTATTTGAATATACATACTATATCTGCTTATCCATATGCATAACTACACTTATATTGTGTTTTCTACCAAAATACACACATAAAGTTCTTACATGTATCATCATAGTATATGTACTCATGTATTCTACCTTATACCTAAGAATTCCTACACTTAGGTATATGTATACAAGTTAACATACATGTCCATATTACATGTAAACTTTAAGTTAACCTAACATATATAACTTGCTATTACATAAGATGGAAGAATCACATAAAACATACCTTTCGTCCTTGAAATATGGAAGTAAGTTTTGAAACTTGGAAAGGGATGAAAGGCAATGGGGGTGATGGTTTGAAGATGGGGGAAAAGAGCTTTGTTTTGTGTAATCCTTCTTGTGTGAAAATAAAAACAAGTGGGGTCTAGATGGGGATAAAGTGGACAGCAACAAAGGGGGCGCAATTGGACAAAAAAATGTGTAGAAAGTTAAAGAGAAAGGAAGAAGACTCTAGATGAAAATGATATATTTGTTGACTTAGTCAACCTTTGACATGGCCAAATGTTGACTTAGTCAACTATTTGGAATTAAGTGAAATTTGTGTGTACATAATGGGGTAATTAAGGAAAATTTAGGAGAAAAATTAAGGAATTGAAGGAAAATGTAGAGTTTATTGAAATGATTAGTAAGAATGGTTAATGAAATCTTCCTCTAAATATTTATATCCTATATACATCATTTGGTAGGCTACTTAATGTAGCTATCATAAAGAATATCATTTAGGATACTAATACCTACAATATGTAATATAAGCATTAAATAAATACTTAACTCCTTATAATACTAACCTAGTTATACAATTAGAAGATGGATATGATCTATAATGCAATATAATAATTTCTAATGGTTTACTTTAGTATTATATGTATTTATGAATGATTAAAAGTTATCTTTGATCTTTTACTAATGATTTAGTATGATATTAAGGATATATTGTCAATTAGGGTTTTAGAGTAAAGTATAGTGAATTAGTACTTCTATATCTTGAAAGTTATAGTTTTATGGTTTTATCACTTTCGGGTGCAATCTTTAGTGTTTATTTACATTTAGGATATTAAGTTTTTTCCGCAATTAAATCTTCGGTTGTTATCTTAGGGTTTTAATGAGGTTCGAAGTCAAACTTTTACATTTACATATACTTAAGGTTTTAAGGTCTTTGTATGCGATTAGAGGTTCAATTGATACTTTAAGGTTTTTCATATTCACTTTAGGTTTTAAATTGAGATTTTAATCAGTTTTAAATCTCATTGGCTCTATTGACTTCAAAAAATTCATCTACAGTTTGGAGGTTTGATTTTATACTTAGAAGGCTAGATTTGCAAAATCTACAAAATCCTACCTTATTTGTAGGTGTGTTAAGCGAGAGAGAATCGATAAGAGAGAGAGAGGTAGGTTTGTGAGTATCAGTAAACCTCCCTGTATGTGTGTATGTGAATTCAAAGTGAATTTCCCCCCTTCATTCTTATCTCTCCCTTTCTTTTTTTTTTCTTTATTGTTTATTTGTTTATTTAAAGTGAAGGAAAGAGAAGGAAAGGGGAGAACAAAATGGGGGGAAAGAAAATTTGTTGCCAAGGGTAATTGTAGAGTATCACGTATCACGGTCAGATATGTGGCCTAATGAGGCCTTGACATGTGGCAATATGTGGAGTATAGGGATAAAATAAAATAAAATAAAAGGCATTCTCTGCCTTTGATGAGAATTGAATCCTTAATCTCTAAGCTAATCCCAAATGTAAGTCCACGAGCTTATCCGTTAAACCATTGGCCTGTACCTTATCTATATATATAATTAAATTGCACATATGGTTTAGGTAAGCTTAGGCTAAATTCAAATGTAAACATAGGTCCAATGGTCCTTTATTTAAATTAAAAATTTATTCTATTTAAACTACCTAAAAAAATTTATTATTTTTTAAATTTCCTATTTTTTATAACTTTTCAAAATTTTTTATATATTTTTCTAAATTTTTTCATTTTTTTTATTTTTCTAAATTTTCTAATTTTTGTGCTTTTTCTAGTTTTTTTATTTTCTTGAATTTCATATTTTTGGATTTTATTATTTTTCTATTTTTTTTTATTTTTCCCAATTTAGGACCCTTTAACCTATTCTAAAAATTTTGAAAAATAAAAGAAGGCAAAAATAAAATGTCTACAATTATAAGCTGAGTAGGATCGATTGGTGCATCATATCCAAGTCTTTATTAGCCTGGCTCTAGGTTCAATTGGAGTTTAAGCTGATTGTTGTAAGTTAGATGCCGTAGATTGCTTTTTGGTATACAGTTGCTACACTCTACACTATTAGTTCCACTTGAATGAGTTGCTACAAGGGAATTCCATGGCCTAAAATAAAATTAGTTAATATCAACTTCTAGAAGCTAAACTTAATAATAAGAATAACTTGATACAAGTTTTCTTCCTTGAGTGTAGTCTATTTTATCCCAAAAGCCAAGTAGATGTGATCTAACTCTTTTCAATAAATTTAGATAGCTTTAGGCATCTTTAAAATTATGGCTGCTCCTTTCACATTGTCAATAAGCTCTGAATCTAAATAAAAATTGATCTCTACTCTTCAATTAGAGGTGTGCTACACTTTCTCATCAAGGAAAACTTATGGTTTGCTTTTGACTTTTTAGACTAATGGCTATAATTTATCCTTCAAACAAAAGTGTAGTTGTTATTGATGATTGAGTGAAGCCATCCTTATTTTCTAGGTCATGACTTGGAGTTGCTCAATTGATGATAGCTACGAAAATAATGGGGCTACTGTCCTTCTCCTCTCAATAAGCTATCACAACTTGAGCTTGAAGTAAGTACTCAAGTCAATGTTTGGAGCTTAGTCTTTGGTCAATTGGTTGGAGTTGCTCGAGAGCTTCTTGTAACTCAAGTTGCTAACACTTTCCATGAATTCAAATCATGGCATACTATTCGATCATAGTAAGATGAGTGGCTACAAATAATAGTAAATGAAGTCACTATCCATTGTGGGGGTTTACAACTTGCTATATGCTTGGTTAGTTTGTGGAGTACTTTAGTTGCTGTTGGTTGTACCATTAGCTGAGGGATACATGGTCATCAAATGGAGTGCCACTTGGGACTCTTAGTTGTACGGTTGGATCAATGATTGGTGCTTAGCATTTGTTACTTCGAATTGGAGTATCTATTGCAAAATGTGCTTAGATAATTGCTGAAATTGCTCAACTTATAACTCGTACCTTACGAGTATGGTTGTGGTTAGGTTTTTAGAGTGTTATAGATGCTCGACAATGATGTGTTGGGCTATTGATTAGTTGTAGCTACTATTCTCAAATCCTTGGCATGTAAATTGCTACAACTGATCTTGCTGAGTTTAGAGAGCATCTCTATTTTGGATTTACTTCTTAGTTGCTGTAATGAAAGAGTAACCCGGTGTAAACTCAACAAAGGAGTTGCTACTGTTATGCTCAAATTGAGAAATAGCTCACTTCAACTACTCAAATTTGCAAGTGTCATGGCTAATACTTGGTTGCTTAAAGTCTAATCTAATTACTTTGCTCTCAGGTTAGTCAAGGGAATCTCTAACTATTTTATCTTTCTTGTTAAGGAGCATAGCATGTAGAGTTCATAAAGGCATATTCTTCATGTTTTAATGTGCAAATTAGATAGAATTATTATTGATTTTATAGAAATCATTAAGAAATGGTACTTAATTATTTTCATTTGGACATTTTAGGAATTAAAGGATTCAAAGTGGATATACAAATGATTTAGAAGAGTTTTACACAAATGAAGAAGCTTAAAATAAGCAAGGACACAATTAGAATTCAACACAGCCGGCCTACAATGTACACCAGCGGTCTTTTAAGTCTACGCCACTAGCCTTAAAACTTACACAGATGGCCTATTAGCCGACCTTCATGAAAAAGAAGTCTTATGCGAGCCAACCTTGGTTTTCTCTATAAATAGCCTTATGTTTCATTGTTTGAGAGACTTTCTTTTACACACACACACTTTCCTTAGACTTAGAGAGTCATAGAATAGTCATTAGATAGTTCTTGAAGAATTCTTTTGTAGAATCGTTTGAATCATTGAGAAGATTTTTCTTTTGCTATGGAGATCAAGTTTTGGAGTTACAATTGAAGTTTATCTTTTCTAATTATAGAATTGGTGACATCTATTTTAATTAAATTTATGCAATTCTATGAATTATTCTTGCTTTCAATTATGAATTTCCTTGCAATTTCAATTAGTAGTTGTGCTTTTGTTTCAAATTCTATGGTTGGCTAAATTTATTTGTGAGAGTTAATGAAACCCTAGATAGCTAAGAAGATGATTGTGTTCATATTATAGGATTAATAAATGTATGGATGATTTATTATTGCAATTTTTGTGATTTCAATTATAGTTGTTTAATGGATTATAATTATTAAAAGCCTTAGTGATACGAGAGTTGATATAAGGTTTGTTAGAAATTCTTGGTTTATTTGATTAATTAATGTGGAAGTAGTGTTAATTGAATTAATTTGAAATTATCTAGAGATTATTGTGATGTTAGGAGATTGATTATTCACTATGACATTAGGAATAATTGATTTAGGACATTAGACAATCATAGTATCGGGAGATATATGATTGTAATTTAGAGTCCACTATTAATTAGAGATGCAAGAGTTGATGAATTAATTAGGGGTTTAAATCCTTAAGTTTTAAGGCATAATAATTTTACTTGAATGACTATATAGCTATTAATTTATATAACATGATAACAATTTGATTTGCATAATCTAGGGTGGATTCTATTTTTCCCACAATTCTCAACTAATTGCTTAGTTTTAGATATTTTATAGTTATTTTCTTTTGAATAGTTTTAGGGTAATTATTAGATTAATTAATTTAATTTTTATTGCCTGAATATTGATAAAAACTAGCATAGGATTAGTAATTTCTTAGTCCTCGAGGGATCAACAACCTTACTTGCTTTGTATTACTTGATTCTGACCTAGAGTATTCGTAATTTAATTTTTTATATACAGTTTAAGTGAATCAAGTTTTTGTTACCGTTGCCATAGACTAAAAATATTAAACCTTTTTGTTCTGTTGGTAATTTAGGCGCACTTGATGACATGTGTTATTTTTGTTCTCTCTGTAAGTGTTTTATGCACAGGAGTAGAAGTACTAAAATTCTATCACTAGATTCTGAAATAGAGCACACTTTGCATCAGTTGAGGCAAGAGAACGGAAGAAGGATAGAAGAGATGTTAGATAATGAGGATAATAATTAGATACAAAGAGTTTTGCAAGTACTATGAGATTATATAGTATCCATAGTGATGGGTTTGGCTATAAGGAAGCCTACCATTTAGGCTAACAACTTTGAGTTGAAGTTGTCCCTCATTCAGATGGTTTAGACAAATCAATTAGAGGATATTCAAATGAAAGTCTAGATGAGCATATTGCAAGATTCCTCTAATACTGCAATACAGTTAAGATGAACAATATGATCGACGAGGTTATCAGATTATAACTCTTTCCCTTTTTGCTAAGGGATAAAGGCAGAGCTTGGTTTCATTCACTGCCATAAGAGTCTATCACCACCTAGGCTGATATTTCATTGAAGTTCTTAAGGAGATTTTTCCCACCAACTTAGACAGCAAAACTAAGGAACGACATCACCAACTTCATCAAGTTTAGTAGTGAGTCACTTTATGAGGCATGGGAGAGATTCAAGGAGGTGATAAATAAATGCCTACATCATGGCTTGCGAGATAATCTCCTTATTGAGATCTTTTATCTTAGTCTAGATGAGACATTAAGGTCCCTAGTTGATGTTGTAGCTAGGGGTTCTTTGATGGGTAAGACCTATAATGAAGCAAGTGCACTAATAGAAGGGATAGCCTCCAGTGCACATAATTAGCAAAATGAGAGAAGTAAGTTAGGAGTAGCAATAGCTAATGACAATAACACTGTATCTCAATTAAGAGCTTAGATTGTAGCTCTTACTACTCAGGTAAGTAAACTCACCTCAACATAGTCTTTTAATGCTAATCCTATTGTTTTTTTGTATATTATGTTTAGGACTACATTTGACTTTTGAGTGCTGAACTGGGAATCACTTAGACTCAACCAGTAGAGAATAGGTAAATTTGGTCAACAATTTTCAACACGGAAATCAAGGAACATATTCGAATACATATAATCTTGGGTGGCATAATCATCTAAATTTTTCATGGAGAAACGATAACAATGCATTTCAACCACTACGTGGATTCCAGAAACAAGGTCTTGCTCAGAATGCTCCACCTCAGCAAAATTAGTCTAGAATGGAAGAGCTCATGTTGAGCTATATGTAAAAGACTGACACCATGTTATAGAATCAAGAAGCGACTATTCGGAATTTAGAGAATCATATTAGTCAAATCTATCAACAGTTGAGTAATAGACCATCAGGATCTTTACCCAGCAATACTAAAGAGAATCCTAGAGGTGTCAACGCTATCATGTTGAGGAGTGGAAAAGCAGTGGAAACAATTGACAAATGAGTTGAAGAAAAGGTAGAGATTTTAAAGGAAGAAAAAGGAAAGCTGGTGGAAGAGGAACCAAAGCAGAAGTTACCAGAAGTGAAACCGTGTTTTCCTCTAGTCCCTTTTCTAGGAAGACTGAAGTAACATTAGTTCGACGTTCAATTCGCTAAATTCCTCGATGTCTTTAAGAAGCTGCAAATCAACATTCCTTTTGTAAAGGCACTTCAGCAGATGCCTTCATTTGCCAAATTTATGAAGGATTTACTCACCAAGAAGAGAAATCTTGATGGGAATGAACCGGTAATGCTTATAGGGGAGTGCTCCATGATCCTTTAGAAAAATTTATCTACCTTGCCTAGAAAACAAAGATATCAGGAGAGTTTTACTATTACTTACACTATAAGAAATTTTCACTTTGATAAGGTTCTTATTGATTTAGGTGTAAGTATAAATTTAATACCCTTGTTTATTTTCAAGAAGCTAGGACTTGGAGATTGCAAGGAGACTCATGTCACCTTGCAACTTGCTGATAGGATTATCAAATACCTGAGGAGTATTGTTGAGAATATCCTGATTAAGGTAGACAAATTTATCTTCCTAGTTGACTTTACAGTCCTAGAGATGGAAGAGGACAGAGAGGTACCCATGATCCTAGGTAGACTGTTTCTTGTAACAAATAAGACGTTAATAGACATCGAATAGGGTAAGCTTACTTTAAGAGTTATGGACGATCAAGTAACATTTAATGTTTATGAAGCCATAAAGCATTTTGATGATTCCAAATCCAGTTACACTATTGATATTTTTTGTGAGATTACTTATGAGTCTATAGAAGAGAAAACAGGAATGGATACCATGGAATCAGTTCTTAAGGATTTGGATGATTGGAGCAATGACAACAAGCCTAAAGAAGAAGGCAGGGAATAGGTGTCAGAAATCAAAACTTGATACTATGAAGAGCTAGGCACCAGTGAGAAGAAGCTAGTCCCATCATTGACACAACCCCTGGTGCTTGAATTTAAAACTTTACCTAGTCATTTAAAATATGCTTATCTTAGAACAAATGATACTTTACCAATAATTATCTCCTCTTCTTTGACAGGTGACTAGGAGAAACAACTTCTAGGAGTTCTAAGAGAACATTAAGAAGCCATTGGGTAGACCATTACTGATATTAAGGGGTTTAGTTCCTTAATTTGTACTCATAAGATATTGCTTGAGATGAAATGCAAACCCACAGTATAACTACAGAGATGACTCAACTTAACTCTTAAGGAGGTAGTGAAGAAAGAGGTACTCACATTACTAGATACATGTATTATCTACCTTATCTAAGTAAGTGGGTTAGCCCATTCAGGTAGTACCATAAAAAGGTAGCATGAGCGTAGTGAAAAATGAGGATAATGAGCTAATCCCTACTTGCACTATAATCGGGTGGAGAGTTTGCATAGATTATGGAAAATTGAATGATGCCACTTGTAAAGACTACTTCCTACTCCTTTTCATAGATCAGATGTTAGAAAAACTTTCAGGACATGATTACTATTGTTTTCTATATGGATATTCCAATTATAATCAAATTCGTATCGCACTCGAGGACTAGGAGAAAACTACCTTTACATGTCCATATGGTACTTTTGCCTTTAGGAGAATACCCTTTGGTTTCTATAATGCACCTACTACTTTTCAAAGATACATGATGTCTATATTTTCTAACATGTTAGAAGAGTTTATTGAAATATTTATATATGACTTCTTCGTCTTTGGGAAGTCATTTGACTCATGTCTAACTAATTTAGGCCGTATGCTTAAAAGGTGAAAAGAGACTAATCTACTTCTGAATTAGCAAAAATGCCATTTTATGGTAAGAGAGGGAATAGTCTTAGGTCATAAGGTATCAAAAAAAGGAATTGAAGTTGATAGAGCCAAAGTGGAGATAATAGAGAAGCTACCATCACCTACTTCAATCAAAGGAGTTAGGAGCTTCTTAGGGCATGCAAGCTTCTACAGGAGATTTATCAGGAACTTTTCTAAAATCTCTAAACCTTTGTAATTTACTTGAAAAGGATTCTACCATTGTCTTTTTTATGACAATTGTTTATAGGCATTTAATCTATTAAAAGAGAAGCTTACTTCGACACCAATGATCATTGCACCTGATTGGGAGCTTCCTTTCGAGATGATGTGTGATGCCATCGACTATGCTGTAGGAGCAATACTTAGGCAAAGGAGAGGTAAGTTATTTCATGTTATATACCATGTAAGTAAAACTTTGAATGAGGTGTAGAGAAACTATGCCATGATAGAGAAAGAACTTTTAGCGGTTATATTTGCTTGTGACAAGTTTAGGCCTTATCTCATAGGTTCTAAGATTATAGTATACACAGACCATACTGCTCTGAAATATTTGTTTGCTAAAGCTGATGCTAAACATAAGCTAATTCATTGGATCTTATTACTATAAGAATTTGACCTTGAAATTCAAGATAAGAAGGGAACTGAAAACGTAATTGCTGATCATTTATCTCATTTACAATTCGAGTGTTTAGAGCTACCCATTAATGAAAAGTTCCCTAATGAACAATTGTATGCAATAGGGATCCAAGGATTACTTTGGTATGCTGATATATGAACAATTGTATGCAGTAGAGATCTAAGGATTACCTCGGTATGTTGACATAGTCAATTACTTAGTTAGTAAAATCATACCATACGGTTTCTCATTTCAAAAGAAAAAGAAGTTTTTACATGATGTGAAATTTTATTTCTAGGATGAACTATGTTTGTTTAAAAGTTATGTTGACCAAGTAATTAGACGTTGTGTGCTTAAAATAGAACATCTTAGCATAATTGAGCACTGTCATTCTAAAGAAGTAGGAGGCCACTTTGGTGTGGAAAAAACTACAGCTAAAATTTTATCCTATGGATTTTATTGGCCGAGTTTGTTTAGTGATTGCAGGAATTATGTCATGTCTTATGCTCAATGCCAAAGGATTGGGAATATTTCTAGGAGACATGAATTACTACAAAATAACATTCTGGCAATTGAGACTTTTGATGTGTAGGGAATAGACTTCATGGGTCTTTCCCTTTATCTTTTTCAAATAAATATATACTTTTGTTAGTAGATTATGTGTTGAAATGGGTAGAAGCAGTTGCTTTACAAACTAACAATGCTAAAGTGATAATTAAATTTTTGAAAAAGAACATTTTTTCCAAGTTTAAGATACCCAAGGCTATTATAAGTGATAGGGGTCACATTTTTGCAATCGATAATTTCAAAAATTGTTAACAAAATATGGAGTCACTCATAAAATTGCTACCCCGTATCATCTACAAACTTATGGATAAGTTGAGGTGTCCAATAGGGAAATAAAGCATATCTTAGAGAAGACTGTCAATGCATCTAGGAAAGATTGGTCTTTAAAACTTAATGATGCATTATGGGCTTATAGGACAGCTTTTAAAACCCCTATAGGAATGTTCCTACACAAAATCGTTTATGGTAAATCATGTTACCTAACTGTAGAGCTTGAGCACAAGACCTATTGGGCCATAAAATACCATAACTTTGATTTACAAGCTGCAAGTGAAAAGAGATTACTCCAATTAAACCTGCTAGATGAGATCAAAGAAGAAGCTTATGAAAATGCTAGGTGCTACAAAAAGAGAGCCAAGCAATGGCATGACAGAAACATTCAACAGCGGGAGTTCGTGCTTGGTCAAATAGTGTTATTATATAACTCTTGACTGAAGCTTTTTCTAGGTATGTTATAATCTCAATGGTCTAAGCCATTTGAAATAGCCAATGTTTTTCCTTACGTTATAGTTGAGTTAAGCATAGGAGACAATCGCACTTTCAAGGTGAATGGTTATCTCCTTAAACACTATTTTGAAGGAGAAAACATGGACAGTGACGCTACTATGGTGGTAAGTGAGAACCTACAGTAAGATCGAAAAAGTTAGGCTAACGACTATAAACTAAGCGCTTCATGTGAGGCAACCTATTTCTAACCAAACTAATTTTTTTCTTATTCATTATTAGTAATTATTTATTTATTAATTAAAAAAAATT
Source organism: Lumnitzera littorea (assembly GCA_024138015.1). Taxonomy (NCBI): domain Eukaryota; kingdom Viridiplantae; phylum Streptophyta; class Magnoliopsida; order Myrtales; family Combretaceae; genus Lumnitzera; species Lumnitzera littorea. The sequence goes on from JAMXBB010000008.1 coordinate 65,942,733, forward strand.
TTTAAGCTGGCCATTGGCACCAAGGCTATAGCTTAAAGGAAAAAAAAAGCACCAAAATTTGAACTTAAGGTTAGCACTCAAAGCTGCCGGCCTATCAGCTGGCTTACTCATATACGTTAGCAATGTACGTTGTTGGCATATAGAGAAAAAAGTCAGTGTACAGTGCTTTTTAAAGCATAACAATTAGTTTTATCTCTCTCTCCTCATCATTTTCTTACCGATTTCTCTCTCTAGCTTCTCTCTCTCTCTAGATTTCTCTCCCTCTCCATCACTCTAACTTCCCCACACTTTCTTTCTTCATCACTCCATCTCACATCCACTCACTATCTTTACCTTTTCCATACCCATTTTCACTTTTTCATTTCAAATTTGTGCTGTCAGCATCCACCATACCACTTCGTCGAAATAAAAGACGGCAACCATTTCGTCTTCTAGAAGTTCGAGCAGTAATCTGCTTTCACATTAGGAGTATGCTAGGGAGAGAAAGAGGAAGTTATAACGAATGACATTCATGAATCAACAATATCTGGATTAAACTCTTTTGCAAGAGTATGGAATGGATGATAAAATCCAGCAAATGGTTCCTAATAAAACATGGTTTCGATTATTTGAAGTAAAAGAGCCCACTTTTAGAAATATAGCCATTGATTTTTGTCCACTTTGTAGCTAGAGAGAAGTGGGCGAATGTCCACTTTCGCATTTCAGGTTTATGGAGAAATTCATGTAATTGAATTAAGTCAAATTGGTTATTTTCTGGGTTTATATGATGAGGAGAAAGTCAATTTGCGCAACTCCTAGCCTAATGATGTGACTGTTGAGAGATTTTGGTTTTAGTTGATTCATCCCAAGCAGGACGATTTTGTACCTTCAAAATCACTCACCATGACTTTCTTAGCAGTGAAGCACCGGCTACTCCACCATATTTTTGCTCATACTCTCAATTGTAAGAAGATTAGCCATAGCAAGGTAACAAGTTTTGACATGTTTATTTATATAGTATGATTTCTAGGTATCAAATAATCTGTAAGTAGAAATAGCAAATTTTATCTATAGACAGATAGATGATAGCAGAACACAGGTTATCTTTTGTAGTGGGTATATTACAACATTATTGAATGGTATGGGGCTTTTTCAAGAACCGAAGGGGGACAATGGTATTCTATGTAAGCCTATTTCTATTGAACCCTTTAGGGGTTAAGGACTGGTTAAGATATATAATAGACCCCTTCCTGTTGATGAGGAGGATATTCTTGAAAATCCTCTTACTACTAAAGCGTCTACTTCATATCATCCTTTAGCTAGTAGTTTTGAGTAGTTGAGTGCTGAAATTAGAAAAGTTTGAAATGAAATTAGGAAAGAAAGGAAGAAGAATAAGAAGTTTTGGACTACTATGTTCAATATGTTGAAGTCTACTATCTCGTATTTTCAGTCAATAGCTATAGAATAGCTCCATTATGAGACTTTCAGTGCATAGAGTAGCAGCATTGACTAAGACAATCAAATATTTACGTGCTTTTTTGATTTTTTTTTTTTGTTATTTTTCTTTTTCTTTCATTTTGCTATTCAGTTATTTTTGTTTAATACCCATCTGTTTGGGTAACTCTAGATCATTAACTCTACTATGTACTTTTGATTGCACTTTTATGTTATCTTTTCTATTTCATGTTTCTTTGCGTTTGATAAGATAAGCTAGATCTGAATTCTATGCTAGTAATGATCTTATGCTTAGAATTTTCCTTGTTGCTGAAATTTTGAATCCAAGAGAGTATTAGTTTTTCATTTTTTATTGTAGCAAATTTTTGTTTCCTCTTGAATATTGAATAGAAGACACTGTGGACACTGCCTATTCTAAAGTGGGAGGGAAGGAAATATAGGAAATGGATTTTGAATTAAATTGAATATCAATTTTGTTGCCTGTTTTTGTTCATAAATAGTTATACTTTCCTATTAGCTTGAACTTTATTTGTTTTTAAGTATCCAGCAATGTTTCGGCAAATTTATTTTCAAAATTTTGAATTTCTTGTTTGAAATCTAGAGATTATACAAAAAAAAAAAAAGAATTGTTGATAGCATCTAATTGTGATTTGAATAATTAACTTACTAAAGTGCCCTACTCACCAATGTTGAGATTTCTGTACTCAGTTAAAATTAATTAGTCAATTCTTTAGGAACCTAATTTACCTAGTTTTTAGCCTTAGAATTTGAAGTTTAAGAGTTAGTCGAGTCCTTAAGTGAAAAGTAAACAAGTTCACTTCTATGCAAAGTTAGTTAGTATATGATCTTTTTAGTTATTCCAACAGTACTTTAACACTTAGTGAAAGAGGTAAGTGAAGCTTTGAACTTAGTGATTCCTTTAAAAAAAGTTCGAAAAATTTTAGTGAGCATTCAAAAAGTAATGAAATGAGAGTCTTTACTCCAATAACTTAAGAAACTAAGTTAAGAGTATCCTAACTTGAATGTTAAAGTGAGGAAGAGTTAGTAGGGGTCTCTTTAAAACCTGGTTACTTGGGTTATGAGCTTGAGATGTGTCGACTCAATGCATTAATATAGTGAGAAAGGCAGAAAGGCAAACGTTCAGTATCTGAACTAAAAAAAAAAAAAGAAAAAGAAAAGAAAAAAAGAAGGGAATGGAAAATGGAAATTTGAATGCAATTCAAGAAATGAATTAAGGCTTATAATAAAAAGGAAGAAAACCTAAGAATAGAGTAGATACCATATGCTTTTACTACTTTGTTAACTTATTTGTTGGAATAATTAGAGAGATAATATGCTTGCTAACAGCTGTGAAGTTTAAATGGGTGTTTTTCCTTCTAGGATTGAGTATCTACTTTTGAAATAGAAATCTTAGATTAAATGCTTAGATTAAAATTTGTTTTCTCTAGAATGGATGATTAATTTCAATTGTAGTACTCTAATCACACATTTCGGTTTGGTTCAAGCGATGGGCATTATAAATTAGTGAGTTTGAAAGTGTGAAATATCAGATGTCTTAGATTAGTNAAAAAAAAAAAAAAAGAGAGAAAAGAATAAAGAAGAAAAGAAAAGAAAAGAAAAAATGGGAACAGAAAATGGAAATTTAAATGCAATTCAAGAAATGAATTAAGGCTTGTAATAAAAAGGAAAAAAACTTAGGGATAGAGTAGACACCATATGCTTTTACTGCTTTGTTAACTTGTTTGTTGGAATAATTAGAGAGATAATATGCTTGCTAACAACTGTGAAGTTTAAATGGGTATTTTTCTTTGTAAGACTGAGTATCTATTTTTGAAATAGAAATCTTGGGTTAAACGCTTGGTTTAAAATTTATTTTCTCTAGAATGATTGATTAATTTCAATTGTAATACTATGATCACATATTTTGGTTTGGTTCAGGTGGTGGACATTATAAATTAATGAGTTTGAAAGTGTGAAATATTAGATGTCTTGGATTAGCAATTGGAAAATTTGTATTTTCAATGGTAAATTTCTTTAGTTATGTTTATTTTGCTTGAGGACAAGTAAAGGTAAAAGTGTGGGGGGGTTGATAAAGGCATATTTTTCATGTTTTAATGTGCAAATTAGGTAGAATTATTATTGATTTTATAGAAATCATTAAGAAATGGCACTTAATTATTTTCATTTAGACATTTTAGGAATTGGAGGATTCAAAGTGGAAATACGGATGATTTAGGGGAGTTTTATGCAAACAAAGAAGCCCGAAATGAGCTAGGGCACAATTAGAATTCAACACAACAAGCCTATAATGTACATTGGCGGCCTTTGAAGTGTACGCCGCTAGCCTTGAAGCTTATACCAACAACCTATCAACTAGCCTTCATTAAAAAGAAGCCTTACATGAGCCAACCTTAATTTTCTCTATAAATAGCCTTATGTTTCATCGTTTGAGAGACTTTTACTTTACACACATACATTTTCCTTAGACTTAGAGAGTCATAGAACAATCATTAGATAGTTTTTGAAGAATTTCTTGAATCATTGAGAAGATTTCGCTTTTATTGTAGAGACCAAGTTTTGGAGTTATAATTTAAGTTTATCTTTTCCAATTACATAATTGCTAACATCTATTTTAATTAAATTTATGTAATTTTGTAAATTGTTCATGCTTTCAATTATGAATTTCCTTGCAATTTCAATTAGTAGTTGTGCTTTTGCTTTAAATTCCATGGTTGGCTAAATTTATTTGTAGGAATTGATGAAACCCTAGATAGCTAAGATGATGATTGTGTTCGTGTTATAGGATTACTAGATATATGGATGATTCATGATTGCAATTTCTGTGATTTTAATTATTGGTGTTTAATGGATTATAAGTATTAGAAGCCCTAGTGATATAGGAGTTGATATAGGGTTTGTTAGAAATTCTTGGTTAATTTGATTAATTAATGGGAAAGCAACATTAATTAAATTAATTAGAAATTATCTAGAGATTAATACGATGTTTAGCGATTAATTGTTCACTAAGACATTAGGAATAATTGATTTAGGACATTAAACAATCATAGTATCGAGAGATATATCATTGTAATTTAAAGTCCACTATTAATTGTAGATACAGGAGCTGACTGATTAATTAAGGGTTTAAATCCTTAAGTTTTAAGGCATAATAATTTCACTCAAATGACCATATAGCTGTTAATCTATATAACATAACAACAATTTAATTTGCATAATCTAGGGTAAATTCCGTTTTTCCCACAATTCTCAATTGATTGCTTAGTTTTAGATATTTTATAGTTATTTTCTTTTGAATAGTTTTAGGGTAATTATTAGATTAATTAATTTAATTTTGATTGCTCAAATATTGATAAGAACTAGCATATGATTAGTAATTTTTTAGTCTTTGAAGGATTGACGACCTTACTTGCTCTGTATTACTTGATTCTAACCTAGTATACTTACTGGAGCATTTGCAATTTAATTTTTTTTATATAGTTTAAGCAAATCAAGAGGATCGACTTTGTTGTACTTTGGTGGCTTGCTATAAACTAGCATGTCTATTGAGGAAGTGACATGGCTACTTAGCTTGGTACTTAATAGCCCTATTAGCTACTACAAGTTGGTTTTAGCTTTAGTTGATTAGTTCAATTGAGCACTCTAATCAATCGCTTAAGCACTAAGAGCTACTGTTTGGTGTTGCTAAAATGATTCTCACAATTGCTATAGTGCTCCATTCCTATTAAGAAGAGGCAATATAATCTAGTAGTTATGCTACTGCTTTGTTTTGCACAAAAGGAAGCATACATCTCCAAAATTGACTTATTCTAAAAGAACATAGTGAACAAATGAATTAATAAATTCCAAACATGTTGGTTGCCTTAATCAACAAAATTATAGTATGCAAATAATACAAACATGACAGCACTTGGAATTCAACAGTTCAATGAACATTTGGCCTAAAATTACACAAGTAATACATTAACCATTGAAAGCCTAAACAATTGATCTTTTTTCTTAATATATACACAATTAATCCAAAACATGTTTTTATTAATTTTTGAACAAAATTTACCATAAAAGTGCAAATTATATGTATGAATATATGCTTTAAGTAGGGATAAATGTGCAATTTTACACATTTACTACAAGCATGTACAAAAATCTTAGTTTGTAGGAATGATTTAAGATAGCTACTATGATAAAAAGTATTGCATATCCATTATCTCTTTAAAATTACATAAAAAAAAATGTATACATGTTAAGATTTATATGTGAGAATGATTTTCCATGATGAAGGAAAATGATGGAAAGAGATAGAAAGTGAAAGAAGTTGATGAAAATTGATATTGATACCATTCTTGCAATATGATACATGTTGGAATTTAGAAAACTTATTAAGATTGAAATTTTTGTGCAATTAAAAAATTCCATTAAATCTTTAACATTAATTAGAATTGTTAATATGGAATTATGTTAATATGTCCTAATTTCATCTTAGGATTAATAAAGTTGCTATGAATAATTACACATAAATTGGATTATGAAAAACCTAATTTTCAACCAATTTATATTGAATTGCTAATATTCTTGATAAATAAGATTATGAAATTATTGGATTATTAGTAACTTATAATTTCATTAATCAATGTATTCAAAAATTAGCATTTCAATATACATAATGTTACCAATTCAAGAATTCCTATATTGGTAATCTATTTGTTTATGAACAATAAGTTTAATGAATTATATATTGAATGCTACTACTCATGTCAATAGAGATTATGCATGAAAATAGGATTTAATCTTAAATCAATCCTATCATTTCATTAATCTAAGACTTTATCAAAAATCAACATTCCATTGTACAATATTTTCTTATGATGCTTATTTGGATAACTAGCAATATATAAGAAATAACACTTGACTTTTATCAGATTCTTAAATTAACTATCACCTATGCAATATGTTTGTTAAGGTGGGTGAATGGGAAAGTGTGAGAAAGTAAAGGAAGGTGAAAGAATTCATGGTTGATACTATGTGATTTGGGTTGAAATCATTGAAACTTGTTGGTACTGAAATATTTGTTTAGCTAGTGAATCTATAAATTTTTAGAAATTATTAACATTAATCTATGAATTTCCAAAAATATGAATTTGTAAGAGATTGTTAACATGAATTTCTAAAAATTACTAACACAAATTTCTTTTAGCCTATATCTTAAATTCATGATAGAATAAGGAAATTTTGTAATTGTATAATCAAATTATAAAAAACAAGTTTCAGTAGTTAAATGCGAATATTCATGTTTGATTGAGTTTATTAAATTATAGGTCAAATTAAAGATTGAAAATTAACATCTTATTAATCGTTTAATTTCATGAATGTATGTTTTTAAAAATTAACATTATACGATATTGTGCTGTTTCAAGAGTTTCTCATATCATTATACGATATTTCAATCATCAAAATGTTTTATGGCTTCACAAACATTAAAAGTTACTTCATTGTCCATAGCTCTTAAAGTAAGCTTACCTTGTTCCATGTCTATCAACACCTTATCTATTGTAAGAAACGGTCTTCTAAGGATCATGGGTACTTCTCTGTCCTCTTCTATCTCGAAGACTATAAAGTCCACTGGGAAGATAAATTTGTTTATCTTCGCTAGGACATTCTTCACAATATCCCTTGGGTATTTGATACTCCTATGAGCAAGTTACAAGGTGACATGAGTCTCCTTGCAATCTTCAAGTCCCAACTTCCTGAAAATAGACAAAGGCATTAAATTTATACTTACACTTGAATCAATAAGAACTTTATCAAAATGAAAAATTCCTACAGTGTAAGGAATAGTAAAACTCCCTTGATCTCTTTGTTTTTTAGGTAGGGTAGATAGATTTTTCTAAAGGATCATGGAGCAATCCCCTATAAGCAACATCGGTTTGTTCCCATCAATCTTTCTCTTCTTAGTGAGCAAATGCTTCATGAATTTAGCATATGAAGGCATCTGTTGAAGTACTTCTACAAAAGCAACGTTGATTTACAACTTCTTGAAGACATATAGGAATCTGGCAAATTAAGCATCTAGCTACTGTTGCTTCAGTCTTCCTGGAAAAGGAACTAAAGGAAAATACGGTTTCACTTTTGGTGACTTCTACTCTGGTTCCTCTTCCACTTGCTTCCCTTTCCCTTACTTTGAATTCTCCTCTTTTTCTTCAACTCGTCTGTCAATTGTTTCAACTTCCTTTCTACTCCTTAACATAATAGCATTGACACCTTTAGGACTCTCTTTAGTATTGCTGGGTAAAGACCCTGATGGTTTGTTACTCAATTGTTGAGAGATCTGACTAATCTAATTCTCTAAATTCTAAATAGTCACTTGTTGATTCTATAACATGGTATCAGTCTTTTGCATATAGCTCAATATGAGCTCTTCCATTCTAGATTAATTCTGTTGAAGTGGAGCATTTTAGTAGGACCTTGCTTCTAGAATCCAGGTGGTGGTTGAAATACATTATTCTCATTTCTCTATGAAAATTTTGGATGATTATGCCACCTAGGTTTGTATGTATTAGAATATGGTCCTTGATTACTGCGTTGAAAATTGTTGACAAAGTTCACTTGTTCTCTACTAGTTAGAGCTAAGGGATTCCCAGTTAAGCACTCAAGAGTTGAATTTGGTCCTAAACATAACTCACAAAAGATAATAGGAATAGCATTAAAAGACTGTTCTAAGGTGAGTTTACTTACCTAGGTAGTGAGAGCTACAATCAAAGCTGTTAATTAAGATACAGGATTATTGTCATTGACTACTGCCACTCCTAACTTACTTCTCTCATTTTGCCAGTTATATGCACTGGAGGCCATCTTTTCTATTAGTGCACTTGCTTCATCATAGGTCTTACCCATCAAAGTAACTCCAGCTACAACATTAACTAAAGACCTTAATGTCTTGTCTAAACTGAGATAGAAGATCTCAATTAGGAGATAGTTTAGCAAGTCATGATGTGGGCATTTTCTGATTGCCTCCTTAAATCTCTCCCATGCTTCATAAAGTGACTCACCACTAAACTTAGGAAAGTTTATGATGTCATTCCTTAGTTTTGCGATCCTAGTTAATGGGAAAAATCTCCTTAAGAACTTTGATGAAAGATCAGCTTAGGTGGTAATTGATTCTTGTGGTAGTGAATGAAACTAAGCTTTAGCATTATCCCTTAATGAAAAGGGAAAAAGCTGTAATCTGATAACCTTATCTATCACATTGTTCATCTTAACTATAATGCAGTATTGGAGGAATCTTACAATATGCTCATTAGGACTTTCATTAGGATATCTGCCAAACTGATTTTTCTAAATCATCTGAATGAGGGATGGCTTCAACTCAAAGTTGTTAGCCAGAATGGTAGGCCTCCTTATAGCCAAACCCATAACCGTAGGTACTGTATAGTCTTGTAGTGCTCGTGAAACTCCTTGTATCTGATTCTTATCCTTGTTACCTGCCATCTCTTCTCTCCTTCTTCTATTCTCTCGCCTCAACTTATGCAAAGTGTACTCTATTTCAAAATCTAGTTGTAGAATTTCAATGCTTCTACTCCTTTGTATAAAACACTTGCAAAGAGAACAAAAATAACACATGTCATCAAGTGCACCTAAATTACCAACAGAATTAAAAGGTTTAATATTTCCAATCCATAGCAATGATGCCAAAAACTTGATTTGCTTAAACTGTATATATAAAAAAATAAATCGTGAATACTCCAGCAAGTATACTGGGTTAGAATTAAGTAATACAAAGTAAGTAAGGTTGTCAATCCCTCGAGGACTAAGAAATTACTAATCTTATGCTAGTTCTTATCAATATTCAAGCAATCAAAAGTAAATTAACTAATCTAATAATTATACTAAAGCTATCGAAAAGAAAATAACCATAAAATATCTAAAACTAAGTAATCAATTGAGAATTATGGGAAAACAGAATCTACCCTAGATTATGCAAATCAAATTGTTATCATGTTATATAAATTAATAGCTATATGGTCATTCAAGTAAAATTATTATGCCTTAAAACTTAAGGACTTAAACCTCTAATTAATCAGTCAACTCTCGCATCTCTAATTAATAGTGGAATCTAAATTACAATCATATATCTCCTAATACTATGATTGTCTAATGTTATCAATCAATTATCCCTAATGTCTTAGTAAATAATCAATCGCCAATATCGTATTAATCTTTAAATAATTTCTAATTAGTTCAATTAATGTTGCTTTCACATTAATCAATCAAATTAATTAAGAATTTCTAACAAACCCTATATCAACTCTCGTATCACTAGGGTTTCTAACAATTATAATCAATTAGACAACTATAATCGAAATCATAGAAATTACAATTATGAATCATCCATATATCTATCAATCCTACAACATGAATACAATTCTCATCTTTGCTATCTAAGGTTTCATCAATTCCCACAAATAAAATTAGCTAACCATGGAATTTGAAACAAAAGCACAATTACTAATTGAAATTGCAATGATGTTCATAATTGAAAGTAAGAATAAATTATAGAATTACATAAATATAAATAAAATAGATGTCACAAATTCTGTAATCTAAAAAAGTAAACTTCAATTGCAACTTCAAAATTGGTCTCCACAGCAAAAGCAAAATCTTTTCAATGATCTAAGCAATTCTATAGAAGAATTCTTAAAAAATTATCTACTAAATGTTCTAAGAGTCTCTAATTCTACAGAAGATGTAAAAGTTTTTTTAAATTATGAAACTCATGACTATTTATAAAGAAAACTAAGGTTAGCTTTTAAAAGGAAATGTTTTCATGAAGGTTGGTGTTGTAGCTTCCAAGGCCGACAGCATAGACTCCAAGGCCACCGGTGTTTAGTGTAGGCCAGCTATCTTCAATTCCAATTGTGCCGTGGCTTACTTCGGCTTGTTCGTTTGTATAAAATTCCTCTAAAATGACCATATTTCCACTCTGAATCCTCTAATACCTAAAATGTCTAAATGAAAATACTTAAGAACTGATTCTTGATGATTTCTATTAAATTAATATTAATTGTCTCTAATTCACTCATTAAAATATGAATAAAATATGCCTTTATCAATAACTTAAGCCTAAAATTGTACAAAAGTACCATATCACCTTCCTTGAATTACTTAGGGTGCTTAATCTTGGAATCGTGAAAATGTTTAGCTCACTCCTTATACATTCGATTGTTCTCATAAGCTATCTATTGCTACTCATCCAATTCATTAAGTTAGAAACACCTAAGTTTACTAGCTGCTTCATAATCTAAATTTGCTATCTTCAAAGCCTAATAATCCTTATGCTCAATTTCTACCGGTAAATGACAAGCCTTACCATAAACCAATCGATAAGGTGTAGTACCTAATAGAGTTTTTTAAGCAATTCGGTATGCCCATAAGGCGTCATCTAGCTTATCAGCCTAATATTTCCTATTGTGTGCTATGTTCTTCTCCAAAATCCTTTTTAAGTTCCTATTATATACTTCTACTTGGCTACTTATTTGTAGATGGTAAGGAGTGGCCATCTTATGGTGTATCCCATATCTCTTAAGGACTCGTTCAATTTAATTATTGCAAAAGTAGGTTCCTCTATCACTAATCAATGATCGACGTACCCTAAATGTAGAAAATAATGTTCTTAAGAATCTTGCTACCACCCAGCATCATTCATTAGTAAAGGTTAAGCTTCAACCCACTTTTATATGTAGTCTACTATGACTAAAATGTACTTATTGCCATAAGAACTGAAGAATGGTCCCATGAAGTCTATTCCCTAAACGTCAAAAACTTCACATTCTAAGATGTATTTCTTTGGCATTTCATCCCTCTTAAAGACATTTCCAATTCTTTAACACCTATTGCAAGCTACAACATAATCATAAGCACCTTGAAATATACTTAGCCAGTAGAAATTAGCCTTCAACACCTTCTAAGCTATTCTATTTGAATTATAGTAACCAATTGTTGGTCTACTATGGCAATGAAACAAGATCTTTTGTCCTTCTTCATGTGATACATAGCATCAAATAATCTGATTAGCATACACTTTAAAAAGAAAAGGATCTTCCTAGAAGTAATGCTTTAACTTTAAGAAAAACTTCTTCTTCTTATGGTGAGCTAAGTCTTGAGGTTAAACCTTCCTTACCAAATAGTTTGCTATATCAGTGAACCATGGAATGTTGCGAGTTTCAATTGTGGAAAGAGCAAGCAAGCTTTCTTTTGGAAATTAATCATTAATGTCATCCTCATTCAATTCCTCCAGATGTGGATTATCTAACCTAGACAAATGATCTATAACTAAATTTTCGGCCCCCTTCTTATCCCTTATTTCTAAATCAAACTCTTAAAGCAACAACACCTAACAAATCAACCATAGTTTTGCATTAGATTTAGATAGAAGGTACCTCAAAGTTGAGTGATCGGTATAGACAATTACTTTCAAGAGAATGAGGTAGGGTAGAAACTTGTCAAATGCAAAGACAATCGCTAACAATTCCTTCCCAGTTGTGGTGTAATTTGCTTAAGCCAAAGTGAGTGTTTTATTAGCATAATGCATTGGCAGAAAGTGTTAATCTTTTCTTTACCCCAATACCACTTCTACTATTGAATCACTTGCATCACACATTAATTTAAATGGCATGGTCCAATTTGGCACTAACACGATAAGAGCATTGGTCAATTTTTCCTTCAAAATATTAAAGGCCTCTAAACATCTGGTGTTAAAATCAAACAGCATACCCTTCTCAAGGAGCTTTATCAGTGGCCTAGTTATCTTAGAGAAGTCCTTAATAAATTGCTGATAGAATCCAACATGTCTCAAGAAGCTTCTCATAGCCTTCACAAATGATGGTGGTGGTAACCTTGATATCACTTCTACCTTAGCCGTATTGACCTTAATGCCGTTGTTTGATATTTTATGTCCCAACTTCCTTACTATACCATAAAATGGCACTTCTCCCAATTGAGCACCAAATTTGACTCCTTACATCTCTGTAGCACCCTTTTCAAATTTGTAAGGTATCCATCAAATGTGTCACCAAACATACAAAAATCATCTATGAAGACTTCCATCACATCCTCTACTAAATCCTTAATAATAGCCATCATGTAACTCTAGAAAGTGGCTGGTACGTTACTTAGTCCAAATAGCATTCTAGGATATGCAAAAGTACCATAAGGGTAAGTAAAGGTAATCTCCTCTTGGTTTTCTGAAGATATTAGAATCTAAAAGTAACTGAACATCCTATCTAGGAAACAAGTAGTATTCATGACTTGCTAACCTCTCCAATAATTGATCAATGAAAGGTAATGGAAAGTGATATTTCCTTATAGTGTCATTGAGTTTCTTGTAATCGATGTACACTCTCTAACTAGTTACAATGCACATTGGTATCAATTCATTCCTCTCATTTGGTACTACCATCATGCTACCCTTCTTCAGAATTACTTGAACTAAACTCACCTACAGGCTATCTGAAATCGGGTAAATGAACCTTGCATCTATCAACTTCACTACCTCTTTCTTAACTACTTCCTTCATGTTAGGATTTAGCCTCCTTTGAGGTTGCACTACTAATTTAAATCCATCCTCAATCAAAATTTTGTAGGTACAAAAGGATGGACTACTTCCCTTGAAGTCTAATATCTTCCATGCAATTACCCTCTTATGTTCTTTTAGAATAGATAAGAGTTTCTCTTTTTAGCGAAAGTCAAGCCCCGATGATATGATTACCTGTAGCTTAGAATCTTTAGATAAAAAGGCATACTCCAAGTAAGAGGGCAATTGTTTCATTTCCACATTAGGGGGCTCCTCAACCGATGGCTTCAAACGAGTAATATAACTCTAGTTAATCTCCTCAACCCCGAAATCCTTCCCTTGCATAACATACACCTCCAATTAAGCGATCACTTCTTTCACCTCCTTGACTCCTTCTAACTCATTTCCTCTTGTCATGCATGACTCTAAATGATCTTTACTCAAAACATGTTGCAAAAACTTAAAAGCAATGAAATCAAAAGAATCAATAGCAAAGCATTCATCATTACCACTCATTGACTTCTTGAAGACATCGAGCATTCTGACCACCATTTCCTCACTTTCGACCTGAAGGACTAGCTTCCCATCCTTAACATCAATCACAGCACCTACAATTGCTAAGAATGGTCTACCTAAAATGAGTGGAACCTTGATGTCCTTGTCTATATCCAACACCACAAAATCTATAGGAAAAATAAAGTCATGTACCTTAACTAAAACATCTTACACAACTCCTCTTGAAAACTACATGGATCTATTTATCAACTAAATGCTCATTCGTATACTTTTGGGATCTCCTAAATTCAATCTCATGAACAAACTATAGGGCATCAAATTGGTGCTAGCCTTAAGATCTACCAATGCCTTCTCTACCAAAAGGTCTCCTATCAAACATGGAATGGTGAAGCTACCAAGATCTTTGAGTTTCTTAGGCAACTTGATCAATAGAAATGCAAAGTGATGGGAATCAAACTATTGGTCCTTTGACCTGCAGCCGAGCCCGAGGATTGGAAGGCCTGATGAGATGAATTCTTCTACTCTAACCGACTTCTACCGATGTTGAGTACTTCCTTGCCAAGTTATTCCTTAAGTCATACTGAATGGCTACCAATCTCTCACAGATAGAATGCTGAGAAATAGATGGTTGAGATAACATCTAATCCTCCCTTATGCTTGACCGCTTACTAGGCATCATCCTTACTGCCATGTCGAGAGAGAGTCCTCAGACCACATAAGCCATCCTTGCTTGGACAAGCTAGCTGATCGTACTGCTTTGTTTGTATCTTCTAATGACCTCACCAATACAACATCCCCATGTGTACAGGACTATGTATAGAATCCACCCCACCAATTATTGCTTTTATGAGAATTCATTTTTACCATTTTGTATTGTTGTACATGACTACTTTAGGGTAACACTCATTGTCTTTTCTCTTTTAGGTAAGTTATCCTAAATTCTTAGGTATAAATACCCTTTGTATTTGTAAGCCATAGATAGACATATTATCATTAATACACTTGAGTATTTTTTCTTCTTGGTGTAAACACTCTACTATTTTACGCTTGGCATCACTCTTATCCTTTCCTTTAAGAAAAGTTAGGTGGTGAGTAACCTCACTAAACCAATTCATGTGTTATATTGAATTGTGCCATGAGTCCTCGGAAGTTCAATTGGTGCGTCATATCCTTTGAAGCTGTTCATAGGTTTTGCTTAGCTTTCATTCATCACTATTCTCTCGTGCATTTTCCTTAGTACTCCTTTTGAGCTTTCTACGAGCTCGAACCCATCGACTGGCTTTGTTAGTTCTTGGTCATGAATCACACTATCTTGGTTTTAAAGCTGAGGTTATGTTTGAGTTGACGCATGTTTTCAAAGTTCGAATACACTCTGTTTTATGTATATGAAATATAACAAGTTACTATGTTCATTTGAGCACTGTATTGTTAATTGATAATTTCCTAAAGTGTTTGTTTGAGCTTTGAAGCTGTGAGGAAAAATGACTGACCCGGGTATGAATGTTGGTATTGGCGATGATAGTGAAGTTGTCCACCAAAGACGACCATCTTAAAGAACTCGTAAAAGCACTAACGAGAGACTTGATGAGGTAGCTAATCTTTTAGTGGATTTGACTCGAGCTGTTCATGCGTTGTCTTATCGACCTACTGAGGTTACGTAAAACACTCCACAAGCTACTTAACTTGTTAGAGGTTAGAACCTAACTCGACCCATTCGAGGTGGAGGAGTAGGCGGATGAGTGAGGAGAAGAATTGATTTGGCAGACATAGGAGACAACGAAGAAGAGGAGTATTTTGAAGAAGATTATATGAATCCCTAGAGCATCCGACCATGTGAAGCTTCGAATTTGAGGTTTTAATGGATTTGGGAATGCTAATGAATATCTGGAATGGAAAGAGAAGGTGGAGTGTATGTTTGATTACTATCGGTACAAGGATTAAGAAAAAGTGAGAATTGTTGCTATTGAGTTCTCTAGATACGCTGCCATGTAATGGAAGAACTTCTAAGCAATGAGAAGAAGAGACGGCTATTGAGAGATTAATACTTAACCGGAGATAAAGAGAATACTCGAAAATAGGTCAATGCCAAAAACTTACCTTCAAGACACATTCACTCGACTTCAAGAGTTGAGACAAGGAGGTTGAACTATTGATAAGTATGTTCAAGAGTTTTAAATGCTCATGATCCATTATGAGGTATAGGAACCACCTACTCGAACTGTGTCAACATTTATTACTAGATTGAGAGGTGATATTTGAGACATTATGGAGCTTCAACGATTCACTACCATTGATAAAGCTGTCAGGATTGCCTAACGAGTGGAGAGGTAAAGAAAAGGTCAAGTGCTGACTAAAGCATCGACTAGCCGACTCGAATAGGGAAGTCACTGAACTTTATCGAATACTGTGCCAAGTAGAAAGGTTGATGTTCAAGCCTAGCAAAAAGGTCGATTCGACAATGAAGTGCCGACTCAAACTTATGAGAAGGGGCAAGGGTCTATAAGGAAGACAAGCTAGATCAAATGTTTCAAGTGCCAAGGGTTCAAACATATGGCTGCTTAGTATCGGAATAGAAGAACGATAGTCATCAAAGGAGACGTCCCGAAGCTAGAAGTAAAAAGTACGGATGAGGAACCCGAGGAGGAGAAGATTCTTGTCGAGAAAGAAAATGCCAATAAAGAACTGATTTAAGAGGACGTGTTTGCTAAGGATTTGGACTAATTACTCATGGTTGTCTAACGTACTATGAACATGGAAACTTTACAAGAGGAGAAGTGGAGAGAAAATTTGTTTCATACAACCTGCAAGGTGAATGACCAAGTGTATGCCTTCATCGTAGATAGTAGAAGCTACACTAATGTGGCATCAACTAATCTTATTTTAAAACTAAAGTTGTTGACTGTTGTGCATCTGAAGCCATATAAGTTGCACTGGTTGAGTGAGAAAGAAGCATTATATGTCACTTAGCAAAAACTACTACCAATCACTATTGGGAACTACTTTGATCAGATTCTCTGTGACGTACTACCTATGTGTACTTCCCATGTCTTACTAGGTAGACTGTAGTTATTTGATAGGAGAGTCATCCATGACGACTATAGGAATACATACATGTTTGAGAAGGATGACTAGAAGATCATACTGAACCTGATGCCACGAAGAGAAGTTCATAATTTGTGAAAGAAACTTGCTTATAGATCTAAGAAGGCTCTAGTGATGAGTAGAGCAGAGCATTGAGAGGTCATCAAGGTAAACGAGCCGACCTTTATGTTGGTCAGGTGACTTTAAGAAATGAAGAAACGGGATAAACTACCCCAGGAAATCAAAGAGTTGCTGGACGAGTATGATAACTTGTTCTTAAAGTAGTTACTTGAAGGATTGCCCCCAACTTGAAGCATAGAGCACTGTATTGACTTAGTACTAGGTGCTGCACTACTAAATTAGCTTGCTTATCAAATGAATCCCAAACAAGCTTTTAAGCTGCAATGCTAAGTCAATGAGTTGCTTAAAAGAGGATATGTCAAAGAAAGTCTTAACCCTTATGCTGTACCAACGCTTTTTGTGCCGAAAAAGAATAGAACCTAGCAGATGTGTGTAAACAGCTAAGCTGTAAACAAGATCATGGTCAAATACAGGTATCTGATCTTGAGGCTCAAAGACATCTTGGATGAACTAAGTAGAGCTAAGATTTTCAGCAAGGTTGAACTTAAATCTAGCTACCACCAAATTTGTATAAGGCTAGGAGACTAGTAAAAGACCGCATTCAAGACTTGACATGGACTTTATGAATGGAGGGTCATGCCCTTCAGCTTGTTGAATGCCCTAAGCACTTTCATGATACTAATGAACCATGCGCTGAGACATCTCATAGGAAAGTATGTCGTAGTGTACTTTGACAGCATCCTAGTCTATAGTGACGACATGTTGAGTCACTATGAATATCTAAGAGCAGTCTTGGATATCCTTTATGTTGAGAGACTATTTGGTAATCTAAGGAAATATTGCTTTTACTAGGAGGAAGTGGTATTCTTTGGCTATGTAGTTAGTCGAGGAGGCTTATGAGTTGATGATGAGAAGATCCAAGTAATTGTCTAGTGACTGACTCCTACTACTTGTGCCAACGTGAGAAGTTTCTATAGACTGGCTTCATTCTATAGGCGATTCATTTTTAATTTCAACACCCTTACCGCACCATTTACTGAGTTAACAAAGAAGAACACTGACTTCTAATGGGGAGAAAGGGAGGAGAGGAGTTTTGCTAAGATAAAAGAAATATTGACCTCTGCTCTAGTGTTAGTGCTACCTAACTTTGACAAAATTTTTGAGCTAGAATGCAATGCGTCAGGCATTAGAATAAGTGCTATCTTAATGCTCGAAGGTCGACCAATTGCCTTTGTTAGATATCTCTCATACATTTTAATGTTAACAAAAAGAGTTAAAAGCTAATGAATCTTTAAGAGTGCAGGCTTATAGAAGGATTTTTAGTAAGTTTAATTTTGCAAAATTAAGTTGCATTCAGAAACTTATTCAAAAGCTTTGAATTGATTGAAAATAGACTATTCTAGAAACTCTTCAAAAAATATTGTAGAAGCTTTTATAAGAAGAATTGGTACAACACTTTAGAAGTTTATTTAGAAACTTCAAAAACAATAGTTTGGTATTCTTTAGAAGCTTGTTTAGAAAGTAAGTTTGGAAGTATGATGTTGAAATTAGTTTTATATCATATTCAAATTAATCAAGACTTAGCTCTACTAGATTGGGTGTATTAAGAAAAAACACTTAATCCTGTTTCACTCAAGATGGAGTTAAGATCCATGGGGATTATCTTTGAGCGATTTAATTTTTGAAAAGTCAAGATAGACACAAATATGGATAAGGATAAAGTTCAACCGGATTTTGTAGAAATTCAAGATGAAGTTTATCTAGAAATATTTGATAAGGATTATCTCTTCATTGAGTTTAAGAAATCTATCTAATGGTTATGATTTTAAGTATATATGATCTGAACAAATCAAGGAGAATAGTTTTTTAAAATTCAAAATACTGAGATCTTCTCTTGAAAAGATCCAAGGATTATCTTTTGCAATCTAAAGGTTGGATAATTACGGAAGGGAAGAAAATCTTAGATTTTTCGCTGTTGGAAGATTTCAATATAAAAGGAGAAAGGATTCAAAATGTCGAGATATAACTTTGAAGAAAAAATTATTGTTGCACAAAAAATCTTGATCAGTTTTTACCTTCTAAAAAGTTTCAAAAAGTCCTTTAGATACTTCTTCAAAGAGATGCATTGAATCAAAGTTCTACAACAAGCGTTATTTATTCCATGTGCAAAATTATTTGAGGCTTGTATTCTTGTTCTCACTTGTAATATCTATACTTTATTATAGAGAAAAGACAGTCTGTACTCTGTAGATCTATATTAGCCTATATTGTAAAGAGCCTAGATAGGTAGAGTAAATTATTGTAAAGTCATTGTGATAAATGCTTGTAATCTGTTTGTGATTTGTTTAAGTGAATCAAGTGGAAGGGCATCGGTGAAGTAGACCGGGTCCCTAGCAATAGAGTTGGAAGAGAATAGTAGGTAGAAGGTCGAAGATCTATAAAATCTCTACCTGATTTTCTCCTTCCTTACACTCTTTTAATTTGATTTATTAATTATTGTGCATTTAATCATTAAATTATCATTATTCACCATTATAAGTTGTTAAGAGGGATAATTTCATTTTTCTTATTTTGAAAAGTTTTCAAATGTTTAAAGATATCAATTTACTAAACATGCCCCCCCCCCCCCCCCCCCCCCTCTTGATATCTTATGTAGGACTAGGACTAACAATTAGTATTAGAGCCTCACTCTAATATCTTTTAGAGTTTAAGATCATAGGTGAATCAACTAACTTTCTCTATTGGAAATTCAGGATGGAGACTTATGTTAAGGCATCAGATTGTTAAGCTGAGTAAATTATTTTTGTAGGAGATCTCAGAGTTCCAACTAATGTTACAACAAATGATGATATCACCAAAGCCAAACTCAATTCAAAGGCTAAGGATCTTTTGTTGAATATTATTGTACGCTTTGAATTTTATCCAATTACTTCTTATGAAATAGCTAAAGATATTTAGGACACTTTGGTACAAACTTATGAAGGTACAAAAACCATCAAGACATAAGAATCAACTCACTGGTTCAACAATATGAAACATTTTAAATTCTCACTGGTGAAGAAATCAAAGACTCTTTCAGTAGATTTATTGCTATAATAATGAACTATCTTTTCTTGGCAAAGTTATTAGTGATGCAAATATGGTACACAAGATGTTAAGGATTCTTCCCAAAAGTTAGAATGTGAAGAAAATAACCATAGAAGAAGCTTGTGATTTGAAGACATTAACACTAGGTCAATTGCATAGCAAGCTCATGGCATATGAAATTGATTTTCTCAAATCAGAAGGTACTTCAAAAGATACGAGGAAGCAGACCGTAGCTATCAAAGCCAAACAAACAAATACTAATTCAAAAGGAGAAGATTCATTTGAAGAAGAAGATGAGAACGTAATATTACTAGCTAGAAAGCTCAATAAATGGCTCAAGAAAAAGGGTAAGAAAACATTTACTACTAATAAAAATCAGTCTATTGATGTAGGGAAGTCAATTAAAGAAAAAGAAGAGAAGAAGGTTAAAAAGGAGATTATTTGCTATAGCCTAGGCATATCAAATACAAATGTCCTTTGTTAATCAAGAAAATAGAGAAATTCAAGAAGAAACGTAAATCTCTAATTACGACATGGAGTGATCTAGAAGATTCAAAAACTAAATCAGAAGGTTTAAAAGAGTGCAAGGAAGCTAATTTATGTCTTATGGCACTTTCTGAGGTAGATTCTAAAACTGATTCTGATTCTGATTTAGATGTACCCGATAATATATATGCCAAAAATTAACAAACTCCTCAAAGCCCTTTTTAAGTCAAGTAATAAAATATCTAAGCTTAAATTTGAGGTTAAAACGTTGAAAATCGAAAAGCATGCACTTAGTTAAGAAAATAAGTTGCTAGCAGATGAAAATGATTTTCTGAAAAATGACCTTGAAGCATTGCATTTTTCCCGTGAAGCTTTAGTTAATGAAAATTTAATTTTAAAAGAAGAAATTAAGAATTTGAAAAACCGTGTGGAAGATCTATCTAAGTCAATTAAGAATACCTTTCGTAAGTTTGATGAAAGTGATAAGAAACTATAAATATTGATTTCTAACCAAAGGATGGATAATT
This sequence comes from Lumnitzera littorea, assembly GCA_024138015.1. NCBI lineage: Eukaryota > Viridiplantae > Streptophyta > Magnoliopsida > Myrtales > Combretaceae > Lumnitzera > Lumnitzera littorea. The sequence continues at coordinate 65,963,529 of JAMXBB010000008.1, forward strand.
CAAAATCTAGACTAGGTTTTGAATTTGGAGAAACATCTAAGATAATGAAAGAAATAGTTTTTGTTAAATCAAAAGATGAAAATCAAGAAATGATTAAAAGTAAGAAAAACAACAAAGTATTCGAACCTATCAAAAAGAACAACAGAAGGTTTTCTCAAAACAACAACAAGTATCCTTTCAGAGGGTACAATAGAAGGTATTTCAAAAAGAATCTAAACCAAAGGAAAGTGGTAAGTGATAAGTATACTGAACAAAAATCTTATGCTTGTTTTCTTTATAATAAAATAGGTCATATCGAAAAATACTTGTTTTTATAGAAAATACAAGCTCAATAATATCCAAGGTTCAATTCAAAACATGAGCTTGAATTCCTATGGACCCAAGCTTCACTGGGTTCGTAAAAAGATTTGATTATACTTTAACATTTGCATGATTGCGAAGTAAAGATAAAAGGGACATGGTATCTTAATAGTGGAAGTTCAAGACATATGATCGGTGACACTTCGTTGTTCACAAATCTAGAATGGAAAGAAGATGGTTATGTGAAGTTTAGTGACAATGGTAAAGGTAAAATAATTGTAGTAAGATCAATTGGTTTGGTACATCATTCAATCAAAAATGTGTTGCTAGTTAAAGGATTAAAACATAACTTGTTAAGTATAAGGCAATTGTGTCATAAAGGATATAGAATAGTTTTTAAACATGATAAATTTGTTGGATTTAATAAGGATGGTTTTAAGTTGTTTGAACGTTTCAAAAAAGAAGAATGTCTATCTAATTAAACCATCTAAAGTATCATCTGAAAGCTGCTTTATTTCCATAAATAATAATGCTATGCTCTGGTACAAAAGATTAGGACATGTGAATTTTCATCAACTAGAGAGCTTGTCCAAAAAGAGTTTAATCTTAGGTTTACTTAAAGTACATGCTCATGAAAATATTCATTATATTGCTTGCATGAAGAATAAAATGAATTCGTCATCTCATAAGAGTAAGAAGGTTATTTCTACTCAATAACCTTTGGAGTTATTACATTTAGATCTCTTTGGCCCCACCCATACATTGAGTTTGAGAAGAAATAAATATGGTTTTGTTATAGTAGATGATTTCTCTAGATTTACTTAGATCTTATTTTTAAGTCATAAAAGTGATGCTTTCAAAAGTTTTGAAATCTTTTTAAAAAGAGTTGAAAATGAAAAAGGCCTCTCCATCATTAGATTATAAATTGATTATGGTAAGGAATTTCAAAATTTTAATTTTATTTCGTTTTGTGAAGACAAAAGCATCATCCATAATTTTTCCATACCTTATACTTCACAACAAAATGGAGTAGTTAAATGCAAAAATAAGACTATCTAAGAAATGATGAGAACTCTTCTCAATGAAAGTAATATAGCTAATCATTTTTTTATAGAAGCAACTTCAATAGCTTGTTATATCATTAGTCATGTATACTTGATGAATAAAACTGCTTATAAGATTTACAAAGGAAGGAAGCCTATGGTTTCCTATTTTAACACATTTGGTTGTAAGTGTTTTGTTAAGAAAACAGGAAAAGTCTTAGGAACATTTGGAGAGAGAGCAGACGAAGCCATATTTCTAGGCTACTCTTTGAATTCTAAAGAATCTCAAATATACAACAAAGAAATGAAAGTGCTGGAAGAATCAATAAATGTTAAATTTATTGAGGAAACAATTCATGAACAATTAGACGATGAAATTCCAGTTGCTTCAAACAAAAAAAAAAATACAATCTGTCCTAATATAGAAGAAGGAAAAACAAAACTTCCTTTAGAAGGTAGTTCAGAAGCTTCTAGAATGCTTGATGGAACTAAAACAAAACCCATATCAGAAGGTTTTTCAGAAACTAATAGCAGGTTTGTTGAAAAACATTCAAAAGGTTCTGAAAACTTTCATACTCCTCCATCAACTTTAAAGTTTAAATCTAATAATCCTTTTGAGCTTATAATTGGTAATGTTAGATTTAGAATAAGAACAAGATCAAGCTTACAGAATTTTGAAAATCAATTTTCTTTTATATCTAAAATTGAACCTCATTCAATAGATGAAGCCTTAAATGACAATAACTGGATTTTGGCTATGCAAGATGAACTTAGTCAATTTTAGAGAAATCAAGTTTGGACTCTAGTTTTAAGACCTAAAAATAAGTCAATCATTGGAACTAAATGGGTATTTAAGAACAAACTGGATGAACATGGAAAAATAGTTAGAAACAAAGCACAATTAGTAGCTAAAGGTTATTTACAAGAAAAAAGAAATAGATTATGATAAAACCTATACTACTGTTGTTAGATTGGAAGCTATAAGATTGTTACTTGCTTTTGCTTGTTTGAAAAATTTTAAATTATGGCAAATGGACGTAAAAAGTGCTTTTCTAAATGGATTCATAAAAAAAGAAGTGTATATGTTGATCAACCTCTTGGAATTGAAGATCCCTTTAAATTGGATCATGTATTTAAATTAAGAAAAGATTTGTGTGGACTTAAACCGACTCTCCGTGCTTGGTATGATAGATTAAGTCAATTCTTGATTAAAAATGACTTTCAAAGAGGAAAAGTAAATACTACACTTTTCATGAAACATTATGGAAAAGATATGCTAGTTGTACAAATCTATGTTAATGATATTGTTTTCTATGCAACTAATGAAATATATTGTTAAGAATTTTCAAGTTTGATGTAGATAAAATTTGAGATGTCACTCATGAGTGAATTAAACTTCTTCTTGGGATTACAAATCAAACAATTAGAGAATGGAATTTTTGTTCCCTAAGAGAAGTACACTAGACAAATATTGAAGAAATTTGGTTTTAAGAATAGCAATGATTCTTCAATACTTATGAGTACAACAATAAAGCTTGACATCATTGGTAATGGTAAAAAGGTAAATGAAAAACTCTATCGTAGCTTAATTGGATTTTTATTGTATTTGACTACTTCACGACCTGATATCTTATTCAGTACTTATGTGAGTACTAGATTTCAGAGTTCACCAACTGAAACACACTTAACTGCAGTTAAAAAGATTTTTAAATACATAAAGAGCACTGTAAGATTAGGAATTTGGTATCCTAAAAGTAAAAATTTTGATCTTATAGGATATTTAGATGTTGATTATACAGGTTGCAAAATAAATAGGAAGAGTACTTTAGGAACATGTTAGTTCTTAGGAGATAAGTTGGTTTCTTAGTCTTCCAAGAAAAAAAAATTTAGTTGCTCTTTCAATTGTAAAAGCTGAATATGTATCTATTAGAAATTGTTGTGCATAAATTCTTTGGTTAAAACAATAATTCTATGATCATGGAATAAATTGTATAAATATTCCCATAAAATGTGATAACATGAGTACTATCAATTTGAGAAAAAAAATCCTGTTCATCATTCAAGATCAAAATACATAGAAATAAGACATCATTTCATTCGTGATCATGTTGCAAATAATGATGTGAATATTGATTTTGTCTCAACTGAATATCAATTTGCTGATATTTTTACTAAACCTCTAGATAAATTGAGATTTGAGTTCATTTGTAATGAACTAGGTGTTTGTAATCCCTTTTGTTAATTTGGCTTTTCATTTAATTTTTCGTAGTTGTATTTTTTGTTTGTCACGTGAAAGTCTCCTTGACATCTTCTAGACACGAAAACTTTATGGGTTTTAGCATGTTCTTAGTAGGTCTACAAAATCCTCCTTAGTGGGTCCATTAAGTAAATCCACTCTCTTCAGCTAATTGCTGCTAAAATTGGTAGTTTAAGTTCTCTAAAGCTTCATTTCTTTTCTCGTTTTCTTCCTCTTCATTAAACCTTTCCTATTTCTCTCTCTCATTTTTCTTTTCTCATCTTGCCTCTAATGGTACCAAGAAAATCGAATCGCATTACAGTTAAAGCGATTAAATTAAAAATCCAAAATGACACTAAGAATCCTGTTGTTCTTGAGGAACAAGAAACTGAAACTTCAAATCCTACAAACCTACAACCAAATCTAACCTCTGAAATATACCAAGACTCTTTTGAAAAAACTCTAACCCTTAAACTTTGAGATCAACCATCGAAAGAGGTTGTTTAAGAAGTGAGTAAAGAATGCCTCTGAAGTACAATTTGAACAAGTGTATGAAGTTGTTCAGAAGGTCATTCAGGATGATAAAGAATCTAGTTCATTTGAGGAAGTTACTGAATTTGAAGAATCTAAACCCTTAGGAAAACCATCTGAAGAAGTTTTTGAAAGAGATCCTTCAAAACCTAATCCTATTTCGAAGCTAAGAAAATCATTTCAAAAATTTAAGGCGACTACCTATGTTGAGAAGAAATCAAAATCTCCCTACATGGTGGACAAATCGGCTAAAGTTAAGACTATAATTACCTCTTTAAAGGAGAAACGCAAGAAGCGGTACACTTTAGAAGGTAAAAATCTTTCAATCAAAGATTCATTTTAGCTAGACCTTGAATACTTTGAGAAAAATGGTTTTTATTTGAAAGATTATTTGAATAGATTGGGTTTAAATGGTTTGGCTGATTCTTGTGGAGTAATATATGGAGATTTGATTGATAAATTTTATAGAAAGCTTGATAGTAAACATCAAGAAGTATGGAAATCAACTATACTAGGATAGAAAATAGAAATCACTAAGAAGGACATTCTGAAGTGCTTTGGCATTAAAGAATTGAATGATGATGAGAGCTTAAGACAGTTGACAAAAGAAAAGTTATTCACTAAATTGAATGATGGAATCGATTTCGGAATAGGGAGAGATATTTTTAATACTGAGTTTGAATTGTTAATAAGAATTCTTCACAAATTTATTAATTCTTTTATACTATCAAGGAAGGGTAGTGCAACCTTAGTGATTAGGGAAGATGCCTAGGTGATCTTGGCAATGTTAAGAAAAAGATAAGTAGATGTTGTGAAATTAATGATGCGACACATGTGGAAGCATGTAGATGTGAGGCCATATGGAAATATGTTAATGGCCCTTTTTAGTTTCAAAAAGCTAAAATTTCAAAGAGAAACAAATTGTCCCCTTTCTCCTATGAGGCTTGGTGAGAGAATCTTTAAAATGATGAGAATTTATGTGAATGATAAACTTTGGCATTCACATAATGAGGGAATATTTTTTCATCCTTCAAATCTGAAAAGAAATGTCCTTATCATTGAAGAAAAAGGGAGAAAGGAGCTAGCCAAAAAGGAACTAAGGAAGAAAGGGAAATTGATTAAGAGATCAAGAGGGATTAAGTTTAGGGAACCAACTAGGACAGCTTTAGAAGATGATTTAGATAATTCCAAGTACTGGCCAGTTTACTATAAACAAAGAGAGAGCTCAACCTTTGTAGAACAACTCTCTGAAGGAATGAAAGCTATTGTAGAAAAGGTTGTCAAGGATCAAATGATTGGCATGAAAGACTTATTTAAGGTTAGATTAAGGAGTTTGTTCTAGAAACAAATCCTTCTAACCAAGTACATAATTCTATTGATCCTGAACCCCCTACACAACACCAAACCATCGAACTACTTGCATCTGAACCTCATTTCACCCCTAAAGAAACATCTATTCCTATTTCAGATACTCCTGTTGCACCACTAGGACCTAATCCTTCCTCTCAACCAATCAATTAGAATGTTCTCAGTCCTGTTCTAACTTCAGATAAGACCTTTGTCATTTCACCACAATCTCCTGATAAGACATCTCAAGTTTCCACTCCTATTCTTAACCTAGAAGAATAGATACCTCCTAAAGGTCACACTAAAATTCTATCCGTGGCCTCCACCAAAGAAACTTCTCTACTTGCTTTAATCCAGAATATACCACCATCTGATAAAAACAAAGAACCTACTTTATTTATGGCAACAACTTCTGAAACCACTTTTGCTCCTAGCAATGTTTGTCCCTCATACTCTAGCAAATTCAAGTTATGTGCTAGAAAGAAAACAAAGCGATTCAAAAAATGACTATTTTTATGTTTCTCTTTCTCCAATACTAGCAAAAACATTGTTCTAGCATATTTTGTTTTTATTTTCCTATAGACTTGTTTGTTGTTATTCCTATTTCTAAACTTGGTTATGATATTTCCTTAATCGATGCATTTCAATCTCTTATGTCATTGCAATTTCTACACTTGATATTTTGTTTATCATATTCGAACTTGCACATTTTATATAGATTAAAGGAGAGTTTATTCAGAATTATAACAAAAAGGGAGAGAGAAATACCACAAACAGTCGCACTCATATTACATTACATTGAATAAACACTGCATGATGCATTAATATGTGATTGTGAATATTTTGTTTTGCAATCTGGTTTTATAATAACATTTTTGTTACCTTTAAAAATAGTGAGAATGTTATATATCTCTTATATGTTTTAATGATAACAAAAGGGTCAAAAGCTAGTGAATCTTTAAGAGTGCAGGTTTACAGAAGGATTTTCAGAAAGTTTAATTTCACAAAATTAAGTTGCATTTAGAAGCTTTAAATTGATTAAAAATAGACTAGTTTGGAAAATCTTCAAAAAGTATTGTAGAAGCTTTTATAAAAAGAATTGGTATAGCACATTAGAAGCTTATTCAAAAACTTCAGAAACAATAGGCTAATATTCTTCATAAGCTTGTTCAGAAAGTAAGTTTGGAAGTATGATGTTCAAATTAGTTTTAAATCATATTCAAATTAATCAAGACCTAGCTCCACTAGATTGGGTGTATTAGTAAAATACACTTAATCTCGTTTCACTCAAGATGGAGTTAAGTTCTATTGGGATTATCTTTGAGTGATTTAATTTTTGAAAAATCAAGATAGACACAAATATTGATAAGGATAAAGTTGAGTCGAATTTTTTGGAAATTCAAAATGAACTTTATTTAGAAATATTTGATAAGGATTATCTCTACATTAAGTTTAATAAATCTATCTAGTGGTTATGATTTTAAGTATATTTGATCTAAACAAATAAAGGAGAATAGCTTTTTAAAATTCAAAATATTGAGATCTTCTCTCGAAAAGATCTAAGGATTATCTTTTGCAATCTAAAGGTTAGATAATTATGAAAGTGAAGAAAATCTTCAGATTTTTAGCCATTGAAAGATTTCAATATAAAAGGAGAAAGGATTCGAAACATCAAGATATCACTCTAAAGAAAAAGTTATCGTTGCACAAAAAATCTTGATCAGTTTTTACCTTTTGTAAAGTTTCAAAAAGTCCTTTAGATGCTTCTTTAGTAAACTGCATCGAATCAAAGTTCTACAACAAGCGTTATTTATTTCAAGTACAAAATTATTTGAGACTTGTATTATTGTTCTCACTTGTTATATCGATACTTTATTGTAAAGAAAAGATAGTATGTACTTTGTAGATTTGTATTAGCCTAGATTATAGAGAGGCTAGATAGGCAAAGCAAAGTGTTGTAAAGTCATTATGACAAATGCTTGTAATCTGTTTGTGATTTGTTTAAGTGGATCAAGTGGAATAGCACTAGTGAAATAGACTGAGTGCCCAATAGTAGAGCTGCAAGAGAGTAGTAGGTAGAAGACTGAAGCTCTATAAAATCTTTGCCTAATTTTCTCCTTCCTTAACTCTTTTAATTTGATTTATTAATTTTTGTCCATTGAATCATTAAATTATCACTATTCACCATTATAATTTGTTAAGAGGAGTAATTTCATTCTTCTTATATCGAAAAGTTTCCAAAAGTTTAAAGATATCAATTCACTCCCCACCCCCCTCCCCCAACCTCCCCTTTTAATATCTTATACGTGACTAACAGCCTTCCATAGTGAGAAGCTCCGAGGACCCTAGTTAAATTACTCCATATATGATAAAAAACTTTTAGTACTGATTTGAGCACTGTAAGTATGATAGCATTATTTACTACTAAGAGAATTTGTCATATATGCTATCCATGAATCGCTAAGGTACCTTCGAAGTTAAACCATGTTGTCGAAGCGGTAGGTGAGATGGGTTAAATTCCTTAATGGATTCAATTTTGTAATAAAATACAAGTAGGGAAAGAGCAACGTAGTTACAGATGCTCTTTCGAGAAGGCATGCACTTTTATCTAAACTATAAACCCAGCTACGTGGTTTTGCAAGTATCAAAGAGCAATACTCTAAGAATCTACACTTTGGACCCATACTTGCACAATGTATTGATGGAAGAACAGTAGATGAGTATCATGTAGAAAATGGCTACTTGCTCCAATGTAGGAAATTATGCTTATCGACTTGTTCCCTAAGGGAGTTATTGATCGGGGAAGCTCATTGTGGAGGACTCTCTAGACATTTTGGAGAAAGGTGGACCTATAAACTGTTGAATGGCTGATTCTTTTGGTCGAGAATGAGGAGAGATATGCACCGAGTTATCGAAAGTTATACCATATGTAAGAAGGCCAAGTGCTAAGCCGAGCAAGGGAGAGTAATGCCCCTACCTATTCTAACAAAGCTATAGACTAAATTGAGCATGGATTTTGTTCTCGAACTATCGCGAACTAGCCGAGGCAAAGATTCTATAATGGTCGTTGTGGTTAGGCTCAGTAAGATGGCACACTTTGTGCCCTGTTCCAAGACTAATGATGCTTCGGCTATTGTTTCTCTTTTCTTGTAGGAGATTATGCAGATACACAGCGTGACAAGAAGTATAGTCTTTGATAGAGACTCAAAGTTCTTAGGCCATTTCAAGAGAACCTTATGGCATCAACTGGGGACCAAATTACCCTTCAATACCTCATGTTACCCCCAAACTGATGGCTAAACAGAGGTGGTTAATCATACTTTGGGATAACTACTTTGAGTTACAGTGGGCAAAAACTTAGCTGATTGGGGTGTTAGCTCGCTAATGGTCGATTTTGCCTACAATGGAATAGTATATGACACCATTAAACAAACTCCCTCTGAGGTAGTTTATGGATTCAATCCCAAGTTGCTCTTCGATTACACCCCTATACTAGTACCCACGCAAGAGGACCCTAACGCCTCAACTAAAGCATAATCCCTTCAGCACATATACAATAAGGTCACTTAGTACATCGACTATGCTACTAGAAGAATATGAGAGAAGACAAAAGGTAGGACGGCTAAGCAATTCTAGCTAAGAGACTTAATATGGCTACACCTCAGTAAGGAATGGTTCCCAGGCAAGAGAAAGAACAAATTATCCATACAGGTTGAGGGACCCTTCAGAATCCTCTAAAAGATCAATGACAATGCCTACAAGTTGGAGCTACCAGAGGATTATGGGGTTTCTGACACCTTCAATATTGCCAACCTTAGTCCATATTACCTTGATGAAGAACTGATCGAAGACCATTCAGATTTGATCCCAAATCTAAATCAGCCTGGAGGGAATGATGAGAATTAAGCTACTAGCCCTGTAACCTATGACCTACAGTTAAGCTTAAAGACTAGAAGGCTTAATGAGATGAATTCTTCTACTTTAATTAACTCCTACCAATGTCGAGTACTTCCTTATCAAGTCACTTCTTAAGCCATACTGAATGATTGTTAATCTTTAGTAAATAGAATGCCGAGAAACGTATGGTTGAGACAACATGTAACCCTCCCTTATGCTTAACTACTTACTTGGCATCACCCTTACCACCATGCCAAGAGAGGCACCTTAGACTACATAAGCTATCCTTACTCAGACAAGCCAGCTGGCCGTACTACTTTATCCTCATCTTCTAATGACTTCACCAATATAGCATCCCCACATATATATAACCACCTGTAGAATCTACCCTGCTGATTATTTCTTCTATGAATATTTATTTTTACCCTTTTTGTATGATTGTACATGACTACTTTAGGATAACACTCATTTTGTTTTTTCCCTTTTAAGAAAGTTGCCCTCAATTCTTAGGTATAAATACCCTTTATATTTGTAAGCTATAGATAGACAGATTATCATTAATGTACTTGAGTGTTTTTCCTTCTTGGTGTAAACATTCTACTATTTTATGCTTAGCATCACTCTTATCCTTTCTCTTAAGCAAGGTTAGGCAGCGAGTAGCCTTACCGAATCAATTTGTGCATCAAATCGAATTGTGCTATGAGTCCTCAAAAGTTCCCTTGGTGTGTCATATCCTCTGAAGCTATTTGTGGGTTTTGCTTAGCTTTCATTCATCACTATTCTTTCAAGCATTTTCCTCATTACTCCTTTCAAGCTTTCTATAAGCTTAGACCCATTCAGCGACTGGCCTTATCAGTTCTTAGTCACAATTCACACCACAGAGTACTCTCCACCCAGGATAATAATGCAAAGTTCCTCCAATTTCCTCTTATTAGAAAGAAGCTTCTTCAAGAATTTTGTGTACTTAGGCATCTAACCCAAGGCTTCCACCAATGGAAGGTTACTATACAATTATTTGAAGAGCTCCAAAAACTTCTTATAATACTCATCATCCTTTTCCTTCCTTAGTCTAAAGGGGTATCGCAAAGGTGTCTAATACTCCTTTAGTGCTATTAGTAAGACCTCATCTTCTAGTGATGCATTACTCACTATTTGCTCTACAACCCTAGCTTCAACTCGTTTCCTCTTGTCCTGGATCCTTTTTGGAGTTTGTAACTCCTTGCCACTTCTAAGAGTCACAGCCTTAACATGCTCCTTAGTGTTTGTCTCGGTGTTACCCCAAAGCAACCCGAGAGCTCTTTTAAACATCTTAGAAATCTGCTTAAGCTGATTCTCTAAGTTATGTATTGATGGTCCTAGATTTCTTAAGGTTGCTTTTATGGCTTGGTGGCGATTCTTAGAGGTCTTGATGTATTAGGCCAACATCTCTTCAATGGACATAAACTTATTCTAAGTAGGCATTTGTCTCTAAAATCCAGGAGGTTACATGTTGGAGCTTTGACGGGTGTTGCTATCTCATCTGAAATTAGGATGATTGCTCCAACCCAAATTGTATATGTTACTGAAAGGATCATTCTTTAGTCTAATCAGGTTCCCCATGTAGTCTACCTCTTCCACTTGATCAATCTTTGATGAACTTGCCAACTTAGAATCTAAAATTGCTAAAGCGTTGTTCTGACCCATTATGAGATTATCAAGTTTCCTTATCAACACCTCCACCTTATGTGCTAGAGCGGAAGTGGCATCTAACTCATGTTTTTCCACTTTCTTCCTCTTCCTCTTACTGATGACCATTGATAATGGTTATTGGTTATATCTTCAAATAATTGGATAGATTGCTCTAATGACTTATGGTTTAGGCTTCCTCCAACAGCTGCATCAATGAGTTGCTTGGTTATATAGTTCAAACCATTGTAGAAGGTTTGAATATGGTGCTAATTTAGAAGCCCATGATAAGGGCGCTTCCTTAATATATCCTTCCATCTCTCTCATGCTTCATACAAAGTCTATGAATCCATCTAACTAAAAGAAGAGATATCTACCCTTATCTTAGGTGTTCTTAAGGGTGGGAAGTATTTTCTCACGAATAGCTCAGCCATCTCTTGCTAAGCATTTATGGAATTCCTTAGCATAAAGTTGAGCCACTACTTTACAATGGATCTTAATGAAAATGGGAATAGCCTAAGGCCAATAGTGTCCTCTGAAACTCCACCTATCTTAAAGGTATCACAAATTTCTAAGAATTGCTACAAATGGTTGTTGGGGTCTTCATCATTAAACCCATTAAGCTAAATATACTATCGGATCATTTGAATGATACTTAGCTTAATCTTAAAAGTATTGGCTTGAACTCTAGGTTGAGCAATGCAAGAATTAGCTCCTTTTAGGTTAGGCCTATAGTAATCTAACATCGTCTTTAGAGCTATAGGTAGATTTACTCCCGACTTGTTTCTTGCTTATACTACATTCTGATTTCCATCAAAAGGTAGGTCCAAATTCAATGGCAGTTCTCTTTAGATACGATCATTTTAATTCAAGAACTAGTTTTCTAATTGTGGCTCAATGTTTTGATTTTGATTATTCATTCTAGATGAGTTAGATGACTCTATTCTAATTCTTAACGGTTCCCGTACTCTTACTTCCTTACTACCAAATGCTTACTTCTCAAAATACTCTCGGACTTTCTTCAAGTTACTTCTAAGTGTTGTCTCGGGTTCAAGATTGAAGTTAACTAGATCAGTCGTGATGCTTTAGGTCATAAACTGCAAATCAGCAAATAAGCCTATTTGAGCACAAAGATTTTAACTAAACTAATAACAAATATAAAAGAAAACAAATGTTAGAAGAAGAGGAATCCTAATTTTCCTAATAATGATGACGATCCTCAGCAATAGTGCCAAAAACTTGATTGCCTCTAATTAGAGCTTCTAAGTTTTAAAATTTATAAACCTATATTCTATCCTTAACTAGGTTCAACAAGCAAGTGTACCTATCATTTTATAACATGGACGAGTATAGGGTCATCTCTACTGGGAATAGGTTCAAACATTAGTACTGATTATTCTTCCTATTAACTAGTAACCTAATTTATCAAATGGTGAAAAGATTAAAATATCTAATTTACTAGTTAAACTACACTAATCCACAACAACTTCTTTCCAACACAAATGCTATAGAAACTATTAACCTTACAATGATTAACATATAGACTTGCATCACCACTTAGTATAATACTACTAATATACTTTTTATCCTAATACTTGTCATCTGCAGGAAATTACAAGTATGTAAGCATTCTTCTCAAAACTACTTACTTTTAATCCTAATTGTGTCCATTAGATTCTCTTTTGAATTAACAATCAATTTGGATCACATAATGTCTTTTAACAAATATAAGGTCTTACAAGCACAATAAAGCCTCATAATTAACTCAATAATATGATCCAAATAATGTGATCACATAATGTCATTTTAATTTATTGATTTCCCTAATAATATGATCCAAATAATGATTGTTAATTCATTATATTGAATGCAGCAACTTTTAATCCTTAACATAAGGCCTTACAAGCACAATAAAGCAAGTCCTCTCGCTATCAATTAGAGATCCCATGTTAGCTTTGCCTTAACGTTAAAATATTATTTATGGCTCTATGAGCCCTTATAGAGATCATACAAAAATATGTTTAAGAGTAGAAAAGCTTTTTTTGAAAACACTTTTCTCAAGTTTTTTGCAAAACTAGCACTCTTCATTCATACCTTTACCAAGTCATAGACATGCGACGAATATAATTGGTTATTTTGGTCTAATACTTATATTTATCAATTTAAAAAGGTGATCACACAGATGATAGCAAATAAGCAAAGCAGTCATTCAAACATACAAGCAACAGCAAGTAGCAAAACCTCATACAAGTAACACACACAAGCAAGTAATAAGTCATTAAAACTCTCTTACTTAGATTATTGCTCATTGTCCAAGCCTTTAGGGTTTCTAGAACTAAATATTGAACGCTTAAAAAAATAGTAAAACTTATAAGTATTCTGAGAAGTCAAACTCCTTAGTTAACTAAAAGTCTATTGTAGTTTATCTAGTTCCCCCAATATAACCCAAGTATAATGTATATAGGATTTACCATACTTAATGGGATTAATAGTAACTATTTTCTTCTATTTATGAGTTATGAGACTTCTTTTATGTATTTTGTAACTTTTCATTCTAATTCCGATATTTGCCAACTTATAGTCATTTTTCATTGTTTTCGGATGCACATTCACATGGTGATATCCGTTTTGGACGTTAAGACCTGTGTTTTACGATATGAGCTAAATTTATTGAAATCTTGACTTATTGAAGTTTAATTATTCTTATTGCTTATGTTTATCTCCTATTTTAGTACTTAATGATTGAATTAGCTATTAGATTCTTACACTTAGGAAATTTTACATTAGTATTACTAATTTATGTACTTAATTAAGTTTAATTCAATTTAGGAAGTGTATTAGTGTTTAAAGGATCTTCGACTCCTAAGTACATGTATACATATATAGGTTATATTCTTATGTAATCTTGTAATTTATTATTTTACAAGCTTATGCTTATGTCATTACTTAGGTCATCAATCGCTTGTGTCATTGCTTATGTTATCATTTGCTTATGTCATGGCTTATGTCATCTTTTAATTGCATCATTGCTTACCTCATCATTTAATTACATAAGCCTTACCTCACACTTATGTCATACTTAAGTGTCTTATGTACACTTTATTTATACTAACTATATACTTATACCATTACTCTACTTGTATGTATACTAGTATACTCATACATATACTTATACTTATACCATATTTATACTTGTACATATACCCATATATATATATATATATATACGGTCATATACGTACTTTTATACAAATTTCATATGCTTAAATTTCCCTTTAAGAAGGCTTATCTAATTTCATTCTTTTTGTGTTTTAAGAGTGTATTTAGCATGGTATAGGTATGTATACTTAGTATATGTCTTAGTTTAAGTTATGTATATAATGAATACTTATGTACAAAGGTCTCTATACTTGTATTTCTCTAGTATACCCTTATGTATATATACTTAAAGACATATACACATACATCTCCTTCTACTTCACCATGATTTCTACTCTTCTACACTTAAAGATTGAAACTTTATGCCTTCTTCAACATGGATATATATAACACATAACTACTCATCTAATCTACCTCTTCACCTAACTAATAAGTAATATAAAGCAATATATAATAATATAATTACATACCTTAATTTGTTCTTGAAATATGGAGACAAATTTGGAAAAATTTGGAAGTGAAAGGGAAAGGGAAAGGTCACGGCAATGGGGTGGGGTAAGAGTTTGATTCTTTTTGTTTTGTGTTATGTTTGAAAAGAAGAAGATGGTAGGGACTAGAAGGAAAAGAAGTGGACGGTAGTTGAGGGAAGAAAGGAAAGAAAAAGCTACAAGAAAAGAAAAGAAAAGAAATCATTAAATGGCTTAGATATTTTCTAAAGTGTAAGTGTTTTTTGTTAACTTTTCTACATGTTGACTTAGCCAACCTTTTGACCTTAGTCAGCATGTGTTGACTTGGTCAGCTTTCCAAAAGTATATGCCATTTAGTATACATAATGTAGTAATTAAGGAAAATTAAGAGAAAAATTAAGGAAATGAAGGGAAATGAGACATTTGGTGAATTGAATAGTAAAAATAGATGATGAGATTTTACTTTAGGTATTTATATCCTATATACATCATTTGGTAGGCTACTTAGTATAACTAGTATGAAAAGTATCAATTAGGGTATTAAGGTTTACTACATTTAACCTAAGCATCAACTATACCCCTAACTCTATGTAATACTATCCTAATTATATACTTAGAAGATAAATGTGATCTATGATACAATATCTTAGTTTCTAAGGGATCACTTAAGTATTCTAAATATTTATGTATGATTGAAATTTATCTTTAGTCGTTTACTAATGAAATGGAAAAATATGGAGGATATATTATCACTTAGGGTTTTAAGGTAAATTATGGTGGATTAATGCTCTTATATTTTTAAAGTAATAGTTTT
The DNA here is from genome assembly GCA_024138015.1 of Lumnitzera littorea. Lineage (NCBI taxonomy): Eukaryota > Viridiplantae > Streptophyta > Magnoliopsida > Myrtales > Combretaceae > Lumnitzera > Lumnitzera littorea. The sequence goes on from JAMXBB010000008.1 coordinate 65,978,988, forward strand.
AGGGTTTTTATTACTTTTGAGTACAATCTCTAGTGTTTTTACACATTTAGGGTTTAATATATTCATGCACGAGTAAGTCTTCGATTATTATCTTAGAGTTTTGATGAGATTTGAGGTTAACTTTTGCAGTTACATATACTTAAGGTTTTAAGATCTTCGTCTACGATTAGAGGTTCAATTGATAATTTAAGGTATTTCATTTTCACTTTAGGTTTTGAATTGAGATTTTAATTGGTTTTAAATCTCACTAGCTTTATTGATTTCAAGAAATCATCTACAGTTTGGGTATTTGATTCTATACTTAAAAAGGCTAGATTCGCAGGGTTTACACTAGCAATCCTAAGTTAGAATTTATCTGGAGAACCTAGTTGTGCACTTCTAGGTTTACTAACCTAGGCAGGAGCATCTCTTGAAGACTAACAACCTTAAGCTAGAATCAATTTGGAAAACCCAGTTATACTCTTTAAAGGTCACTAACTTAGTTGAGAGCGTCTCTTGGGGACTAACAACTTTAAGCTATAATCAATTTGGAAAACCTGGTTGTGCCCCTTCTAGGCTTACTAACTTAAGCGAGACCATCTCTCAACAATTAGCAACCCAAAGCTAGAATCGATTTGGAAAACCTAGTAGAAGAAAGCGCCTGATAGGCTTGCTAAAGGAAATTGAAAAGAGATTGAGTCAAGATAGTGCCTTCAAAGGCTGGCTAGGTACCAAGAAATACTATGGAAGGTGAGCACCTTAGGGGCTAACTCAAAAGACTGTTAAGAGTAAGAATTGTAAAAATTGGTCATATAGTCTAAATGCAAATGCAACGTTCAAACATCGATGTGCTAATATCATATGGAAATACTTTCCTAGTCTTGTTAATAGCACCTAAACTGTCAAACCTTTTCTTGAAAAGTCCCAATAAAACCAACTAAGTCATTCTTTGATCCTTTGTTGTCAACCCAACTAATCTTGATGCGAAATCTCTAAAACTTCACCAGCTCTTTTAGAGAAATTATAAAAATTAACCCAGTATAGAATGCTACCCCCTATTTTTGCCTTTTTGTGACTTTTATAAATCAAAGCCCTTATTCCCGACTAATAAATATTTACCATGAGGTGATTGTTGATCTAGATTTCGCATTTCCATAAAAAATAGACAATAAAAACTCCCCATCGAGGGGGATTAATTTATAATAAAGTATTTTAAAGAGTTTTGTCAATTACCAATGTTCTATATCTCACTTCTCAACTTCTCTCATGTTTTTAGTGTATGGGTTCTATTAAATGGAGTAAGGGAGCTAGACCTATCAAGGGTGATGATTCCAATGTCAACAACTGCCAAAGATGCTAACTTTGCTTGTAAAGAATGAAAATTAGACCATAATAACATTTAAAACAACTAGCATTCTCATGTTCTGAGTAAAAATTTCCATTGATTTCTCATGGGTTGTATAACTTTATAGCATCAGCATTTATAAGGTCTCTTAGTTCTAGACCATCCATTTGGGAAAACATTAAAGCGCCTCCTAGTAAGACTCGCTTCACAACATAAAGGCATCCATAATTAGGAGAAAATTTTCCTCTAGAGTCTTGTACATTAGGGAGAGCCTTTCTCAACACCATATCACCTTCTTTAAAGTTCCAAGGTCATACTCTTTTATTGAAAGCCTAAGCCATTCTTTGTTGGTAACATTGATTATGACATAGGGCTACAGATTCGGCTAACCAATGCGTTTCTTTATCCAATCCACTTCATCCAACTAGGTCTTTGATATTACTTTGAGAGACTAGATCTTAACTTCTACTGGTAACACTGCTTTAGTGCCATATACCAACAAGTAGGGTATTTCCCCAATCAATGTTTCGATGGAAGTTCGATAAGCCATAAGTGTGAATGGAAACGTCTCATGCTAGTTCTTATGTGTAGCAGCCATTTTCTCGATTATTCTTTTGAGGTTTCTATTAGCTACTTCAATAACTCCATTCATTTGGGGATGATAAGGGGTAGAATTTTTGTAACTGATCTTGAACTGTCAACACAACCTTAACATAGGTTTATTGTTGAGATTAGTGCCATTATCGATGATGATTGTTTCTAGAGCCTCGTATCAAGGTAGGATATCTCTCTTGATGAACTTAACTATAACTCCTTTAGTAACACTCAAATAAGATGAGGCCTCAACCTACTTACTAAAGTAGTCAATGGTGACTAGTATAAAGCGATGCCCATTAAAGGCTTTTGAAGTAATCAGGCCAACAATATCTAGTCCTTACAGGTGTTGAGAGTGTGTGTAATTCTTGAGGTAAGGCATTTATCTTATTTGCATAAACTTGGCATAAGTGACAATGTTTGACATGTTTGATGTAATCGCTTTCCATTGTTGACTAGTAATATCCTAGCCTCATAATTTTCTCGGCTAGCATGTAATCATTCATATGAGGGCCACATACTCCTTCGTGTACTTCTTTCATCAAGATCTTGGCTTCCTTGTTGTCCACATACCTTAATAGTATACCATTAAAAGACTGGTGGTATAAAGTGGACTCGCTTATTAGGAATTGGGTAGCCAATCTCTTGATCGTCCTTGTATCCTTTTTCTTAGCCTCTCCAAGGTATGTGCCCTATTGTAGGAACATTTTAATATCATGGTACTACAGCTTTCTACCATTCGTACCTTCAATGGCCAAACAGAAGGTAGGCTTGTCTTCAATTTCAATAGTAGGGGTTAAATCTCAACTCCACCAAATAGTTGGATCATAGATGCTAAAGTAGCTAATGCATTAGCAAATTGATTATGAGTCTTTGGTACATGATCAAAAGTGATCTCTATGAATTTCTCCATCAATTCAGTAAAGTGTCGCTAATAACGTACTATTTAGGATCTTTCATCTTGTATTTTCCCCGAGCTTGGCCAATAATGAGTGAAGAGTCCCCATACACTTCTAATTCTTAAATACCCTTATCTAGGGCCATTTTGAGTCCCATGATGCATGCTTTGTATTTAACAATATTATTGGTGTATGGGAAAACAAGCCTTACATCCACAAGGTACTGCGTACCTTCAGGGGATATCAGTATTGCCCTAATTCCACATCCAGACACAATAGCTACCCATTAAAGAACATCTTCCATTTCGGTGGTTCATCATCATCTCCTTCATTCGAATGTCCTTCAACTGCTAAGATATCTTCATCCCGGAAATTAACTTGTACCTCTTAGGAGGTATTATCGCAGAAATTCTCTACTAATTGATCTACTATAGCTTACTGGTTGACTAAATTTTGATTCACGTACATAATGTTGAACTTTGATAGTAACATTTGCCACTTTGAGATTCTACCAATTAGGGCTGGTTTGTTGCTAAATACTTCAAGGGATAGTATTGAGTTTGCAATTCAACCTAGTAGTATAGTGTGTATTGTTTGAGCCTATGCATTACCTAGACTAAAGCACAACAGGTTCTTTCAATTTCTAAATATTTCTATTCCCATTCAGTAAATTTCTTACTCAAGTAATATATAGCCTGCTCTTTTCCTTCCTCATCTCTCTAGCTAAGCATATACCCATGGGTTATGGTAATATTGTAGGTATAGAAATAAAGGCTTCCTAAGTTTTAAAGCTACCAAATTTGGATGGTTCATGAGGTACTCTTTGATTGTTATGAAGTCATACTTGCATTTGTCATCCCAGTTTATCTTGGTATCCTTTTTCAACAGCTTAAATAGGGAACGACATTTATCTATGAGTTGAGATAAAGGACCTAACAAGCCACTGATTTCTTTAAGTGTGCATAAAGAGGGCGAGTTGACTATTGCTTTGACTTTATCATGGTCCACTTTGATGCCCCTTTTGCTGATTATGAAATCTAATAATGTCCCTAAAATTACTTCGAAGGTACACTTCTCTAGGTTAAGCTTCAACTAGAATTTTTTCAACCTATTAAACAATCTCCTCAGATTATCTACATGATTTTCTCCTTCCTTGGACTTTGCAATCATATCATCACCATATACTTCAACTTCTTTGTGCATCATGTCATGATAGATTGCCACCATGGCCTTTTGATAAGCTACCCCAACATTTTTGAGTCCAAAAGGCATTACTTTATAGAAAAATGTGCCCCAAGTTATAATAAATGTTATTTTGACTTTATCTTCTTTGGACATTTGAATCTGATTATATTCGGAGAATCCATTCATGAATGGAGAAAGATGGTTTCTGGTTGTATTATCGACCAAGACGTCCATATGAGGCAAATGAAAATTATCTCTAAGGGTTGCTTGGTTGAGGTCTTAAAAATCTATACATAAGACCATACAAACACAACTTGGTATTCAGATAGTAGTGCGATCATTTCTACCTTCTATTTCGAATTGCCTCTAATTTTCAATATTTTGGGGTTGTTATCAGTCCCAACATTAACTATCTTAGTTGGCTCGTCAATGGAAATTCTACTCTTTTCATGTCTTTGCCAACTTTCTTGTACATTATTGTGGTCATTAACATCACTCTCGACGACTAACCCAATAGGGCTAGAAGTGATATCAATAATCACCTATTTACATAAGGTACCCATAGCCTTTATTCGAAGAATTAGATGTGGGAAAAAGAAAAGTATGTAAATGAAAGAGTATAAGTAAGGAAGAGGTGAATAGAAAGGAGATTGATTCTTATTTAGAGGTATTTTTTTTCAGTACAATATTATAGATTAAAGGTAATTATTACAAAACTCTATAAAATACTAAATCATGATTCATCCTTTACTTTAGAGAAGACTTATTGCTATTCATAGAGATAGAGAACCAATTATTCAAGTGCTAGAGCTTGGAGGATAGGCTAATTGTTTTATTCCTATTGGAGGTATCCTCTGAGGTAGGCTCTAAAGTTTGTACATCAGCCTAGATGAATGTTTCTAACAATGGTGGAAAGGTCATTGAGGCATGATATAACCTATCACCTCTTCTAACCCTTGCTTGCATTTTCTGCAACTCATCCGTTGAAGTTAGGACGTAATCGAGCCCATAGGTACCAACCTATGCTTTCTTGAATTTTAGTCTTTCATCTTTCTTTTGATCAGTAATCATATACACCTCTTAAAAAATTTAGAGCCCAAAGTTCTCTTACTCCTTAAGGCTAATATAAGGTATGGCCATTTCCTTATATATTTCGTAATCTTAGTCCCCTAAAATTGTTATGACCTAACCATTTGAGATGAACTTAACCTTTTGATATAGGCTTGAAGGTATGGCCCCTAATGAATGTATCCAAGGTCTTCCTAATAACAAGTTTAAGGTCCTTGGGATGTCTAGGACTTGGAATTAGATGTCAAAAGTCTATGGACCAATATCAACTGGTAATTCGATCTCCCCTATAATTTCCCTTTTGGACTTGTTGAAAGCCCTAATTGTTGTTGAGCTTAGTTTAATACAATCGCATTGATGCCCAATAGATCTAGGGTAGCAAGAGGCCAGACATTCAATGATGATCCGTTGTCGATGAGGACTCTTGCTGTAATAATTTTGTTTACCCTCACTATTATGAAGAGAGGCTTGGTATGTTGGTTACCTTCTTCACCCAGTTCTTCGATAGAGAAAGAAATTTAATCTTTGGTGAAGATAGAGTTGGTGACAAACCTTCTTCTTTCAACTGGTATTTTACGAGGGACTTTGACTTCTTTTAATGTTCTAAACAATGCTTCTTGATGCAGTTTCAACACCATTAATAAACTTATGAGAGATATTTGTACTGAATTCTTAACGAGTTGATCCATTATTTTATACCTACTAGACTTGATTATTTTAGTAAAGGTAGATAATCCTTCTTCATATTCAACTGGTTCATTGTTTGGCCTTTCCAATACAGTTTTCTTTTTCAAATCCTCCTTTGCGTTATAAATTCTACCAGAGTGGGTAATTCTTCCTACAAGTGAGCTCAATTACCCCTAATTTACTACCTGGTAGTTGAGAGGGGTATTTTTATAATTTTTAGGGGCTAAAGGTACATGGAAGGTGAACCTTTTCGTTTGTGGATTTTGCTTCTCCCTTTGCTTATAAAATCTATAAGTCCTAAGCTCTCAGTTGGAACTAATCATGTTGATAACGAGATTTGAGTTTTCAAATATCATATTATTGATGGGCCCATGATTAGGTAAGTGGTTATTGTTGATGTTTGGAACTAGAGCCTTTACAAAGTCTAGTTAGATTATGCTTTCATTAATTAAATCTTGAATTTTATTTCTTAATCGCTAGCATAAGTTTGTTGAATGACCCACTTGCCCTACATGATATTGATACCTTGCATTAGGATAAAAAAATCTTGGCCTATACCTTTCATTGGGAGCCTAAAAATGGAGTAAATTATCCTTTCTTAGTTTTTCAAGTATCTGACTGAGAGGAATGGGTATTTTGGTGAACTACCTTAGGGCCCTATTGATAGGAATTAACCCCCTAGACCGATCATAAGAAGTCAAGATAAAGGACTTCAAGGGCTTACATGAAAAATACTAGCTCTAAGTCATAGCCAAGATGGGGACTCCTATCACAAACTAACCTCTAACCGACCTTTCTATCAAATCTTCTTGTGTATCTGACATTCTCCTACCCAACTGCGAAGTCCTGATCTAAAAGGTAACCTAAGAAAGACTAGCTAAGCCAAGCTCTCCAATCAACCATTAGCACTTGACTCTAATTTAGCTGACTTCCTAACCAAACTGATTGGCCCCCGACCCAATCTAGATCAAGTCGGCCCTTGACTACCAGCACTTTCTATTTTTCCACCTATTTATATCATGTTCCTGATGTCTAACCATCAAGCGATACATGTCTCCTGATATAACATTCTAAAATGATTCTTTCTTTTCCGTACTGAATATTCCTTTTCCTTTTTACCCCTTTTTAGTATGATTCATGTAACCTAATTGTAAAATACCTTTTTGTCTTTTTATACAAGTAAAATAACCCTAGTGGGCAAGTAGTGTGCCTAGGAGCTCAGTTATCATTAGAACTTACCAAGATAGATTTGAACTGAATGGGTTCTTTAATATATCGAATAAAATTAGAGAAAGATGGTCCACAACAGAAACAAGAGTAGTTGACGTGAAGCTACTCGGAGGATGTGACTCACTAACGAACACAACATCACTTGACACCATACTTGATATAACGCACAAGTTGATGTTAAGGTCCACCCACTACAAATTCTAAGCTACTCAGCAAGATTAGATAAGAGTATATGAAATATGGACTTGGAGAGGGTTGTCTCACAAGAACAGAATATTTAGTCTTAAAATGTAAGTTATCTTTGGGTTATAAGAGAAAAGGATTATCTATAGTAAGTCCTTAGGGCAGCATTACAAATAATGAAATGACAAGAATGTATATACAAAAAGGGGATTCCTAGTACATACCAAAAAGGGTAAAAAAGACAAAAGACCAAAAATAGAAAAGTAGTAGAACGTCATACAAGGTGGACAGGTGATAATGCAATATTGGTCTCATACAAATATTCTTTGAGCACAGTAGGTAAGAGGGGTCAAAATGTTGCAACAATAAAAGGCCAGGATGAGAGAGATGGTAGCATGCTGAGAGAAACTATTCAGCCATTTAAGTGAGTCTCTTGTCACTTAACAAGAACATCTCGGCAATGTTTGGTCATATTACTCAACATATGGTCCTTGGCAAGGGAATGGTCAGCAACATCACTATTAAGTGTATAAATCAATGTATGACAACTAAGAGACCTTAAGGAGTTTAGCCATATTCCTTCGACGTAAATTGTCTCATCATCAATAGGTTACCGAAAGAGAATTCGCTGTGTGAGGGAATGGAGTCCTCGAAGCATAATAGGGCCGTTAGTCGGCAGTCCATTAGTTCCTCAGGGTTGTTGAAGATTTACCCTCAAATCTTGGTCTTCATCATCTTTGGGCACATATGGAGTTAAGTTGGTGACGTTGCCTAGACCTTCGGGTAGCTCAATCTTATAGGCATTATCATTAATGTGCCTTAGAATCCTGTAGGGTCCATCCTGTAAACCCCGCGAATTTAGCTTTCTAAGTATAGAAACAAATGTTTGAACTGTAGATAATTTCCCGAACTCAAAAGAGCCAGTGAGATTTAAAACCAATAAAAATCTCAATCCAAAGCCTAAAGTGGATACGAAAAACCTTAAAATCATCAATTGAACCCTTAACCGCATAAGAAGACCCTAAAACCTCGAACCTCATCAAAACCCTAAGATGACAATCGAAGATTGAATCGCATAAGAATATATGAAACCCTAAATGTGTAAAAACATTAGAGATGGTGCTTTAAAGTAATAAGAACCCTAAAACTATAACTTTAAGGATATCAAAGCATTAATTCACCATAATTTACCCTAAAACCCTAAATGATAATATATCCTCTACATTTTGCCATGTCATCGGTAAACGACTAAAGATAACCCTCAATCATGCATAAACATTTAGAATACTTAAGCAATCCCTTAGAAACTAAGATAATGAGTCATAGATTATATTAATCCCTTAAGTTTGTGATTAAGATAGTATTACATAGAGTTAAGGGTATAGTTGAAGATTATGTTAAATGTAGTAAACCTTAATACCCTAAATGCTATTTTTCATCTTAATTACACTAAGTAGCTTACCAAATGATGTATATAGTATATAAATACCTAATGGAAGACCTCATTATCTATTTTTACAAATCAATTTACTAAATTTCTTATTTCCCCTCATTTCCTTCATTTTTTCCCTTAATTTCCCTTAATCACTACATTATGTACACAAAATTTACATATACTTAAGAAGAGTTGACCAAGGTCAAAATGTTGACCAAGTCAACACATGTTGACTAAAGTCAACCATTTGAAAAGTCAACAAAAGACATTAAGAGATAAGGAAAAATATCTACATTTCTAATGATGGCTTTTCTTTCCTTTTCTTTTGGTTTTTCTTCTTCCTTCCCTTCTTTAGTTGCCGTCCACTTATTCTTCATTGTGGTCCCACCATTTGCCTTCATCCATAATGAACACAAAACAAAAGAAACAAAACAAAAACAATCCTCCATTGCCATGAGCTTTCCCCTTCCCTTTCACTTTCATTTCTTCACTTTTGTTTCCTTAAATTCAACACATCTAAAGGTATGTACTCAACTTACTTTATGTTGGTTTATGTTATTCATTAGTTAGTTAATTAGGTAGATTAGATAAGTAGTTATGTGTTTAGTGTTATCTTGAAAAAGAGGGAATAAAGTTCCCTTCTTTAAATGTAGAAATCTAGGAATTATGAAGAAGAAGAAAGATATGTATGTGCATATGCCCATAAGTATATGTATAAAAGGATATGCTAGAAGAATACATGTATAAATACCTTTGTACATAAGTATACAATATGTACATAACCTAAAATAAGGAGTATACTAACTATACATACATATATCATGTCAAATATACTCTTAAAATACAAAAAGAATGAAATTGTGAAGCTTTCTTAAGGGGCTAGATAAGGCATACGAAAATACATATAAAAATACGTATGTCACTGTATGCGTATATGGGTATATGTATTAGTATATATATTAGTACATAAGTATACATATTAGTATGTTATGAGTATAGGTAGGTATATAACATATGTATATGTATAAGTACTTAATGACATATATATTTACATGTAATAAATGGATTACATAAGCTATGACATCATTAAAACATTACATAAGCCATGACATTATCAATTGATTACATAAGTGATGATGTAAGCATAGGTTTATAAAAGAAGAGATAATAAGAGTACATAAGCATATAACATAAGTATATACATGTACTTAGAAGCCAAAAATCCCTTAAACCCTAATACACTTCCTAGATTGAATTAAACTTAATCAAGTATGTAAATTAGTAGCACTAATGTAAAATTTCCTAAGTATAAGAATCAAATAGCTAATTCAATCATTAAATCCTAAACTAGGGCATAAACATAAGTAATAAGAGTAATTAGACTTTAATAAGATAAAATTTTAATAAATTTAGCTCATATCATAAGACACGGGTCTTAACGTCCAAAACAGATATTACCGTGTGAATGTACGTCCAAAAACGATGAAAAATGACTATAAATTCGTAAATATTGAAAATAAAATGAAAAAGTTACGTACGATTAGCAATTAGGTTTAATCGATAAGGGCTGATAGTAATTTAAGTAGAATTAGGTAGATAGATATCTAGAACCATTAGTTTAATCAACTACTTATTATCTCTCTTATCTCGTAATGATTAGGTGATCCCGACGAGGGCGAGGATCTCCCAATCGGTTATTACGACTAGAGCGAGTCATCATAGTCAAGTGAGTACTCCCGATGACTCTATACTTGTTTGTGCTTGTAGTTAGTGCACTTAAATTGAATATCAATAACTTGGTGCATGGGGTTTTGGGATATGCGTGTGATTGATATTGATTGATTGATTGTTATAAGAAATATTGTTGCATACGATAATTGATGATTTGATGGTATGATTGATTTTTATATGATTTGGATGGTTTGCTGATATTGATTGATCGCCTCATAATTTGACCTAATTATATCTGGCTTATCTTAAATTAAAAGGGTCATGCATTATCCATGCATCGCATTACTTATTCTGGCCGTCACTTCACGCGGTTGGTAATGAAGGGCCTTGGAGGGATGGATTCCCACATAATTTGATTAGTACCGTGTAGGAGCATAGGTACAACAAGACCCTACCCTTGGCTCGCGGGTTCTATTGGCGCCGGAGACGCTAACCATGGGTGGCTGGGGGTCGCGTCTAGAGACCATCGCTGTAGAGTGTGAGTGTGGATTACGAGGGCCACCTCACCGCTAGGCCTGGGACTTTGTGAACTATTAGATCTTTGGAAATGGAAATGTGTTTTTGTGAAATACGGAACTCAAAGTTATGGGTAAAAACCCAGGTGCTAGAGCCCGGACGTGATTGGTGCTGATGATTCTCCAACCCTTATCTCGGAGGGTGTTAAAATCCGATATTATATGCAGTACTGGTCAACTGCATATATTGTTTGGCATTCCGTGTGTACATGCATTCATATGGTTGTAATAATTTGTTTGATAACTTATTTGCCAGTATGGTATGAGGGATAGCTCACTAAGCTCTTGTAGCTTATTCCCCAATAGTTTTTCTTTTGCAGGTTTACATACAATGGGATTGGGATATGTCTCGAGTGCTGAGTGCGACATGAAGAGATGTATATTAGTGTTAAGATTAGTTGAGATTTTTATAGGTAATACATAAACACTCTTTGTAGAAAATATTCACATGTTAGAATTTAACATAATTTAATTCTACCTGCAGTTTTATAATGTTAGTAATCCTGTCTTATTATTTGGTAGGGGATACCGATTCTCTGCGGTTCTGAGGAACTGTGGGATATCGGATACCCACAGTTATTTATATTTGTATTCTACGGTGAATTGATTACTTAAAAATCAATAACCTTAGTGATTAATCATTTAGAGTCTTGCAATCTCTGACTTGCAAGGCGGTTTTCATAGCATGGGTGCACACATGTTGTGGAAATTTTAGGTAATCCTACTAGGCCCCCCTTTAGGGTCCTAACACATCCGCTCTAGGAGATAGCTTGTTTGTCCTTTTGCTAAGGAAGTGCTTATTGCTAAGATGGATTTAGACAAGGTCCCCAAGGGTATAAATGATTCATTTCCTTCTGCAACTTCCCAATTCCTTCTATTGGGCCACAATTTTAGCCAATTGCTTAGTAATTCTTTGATGCAACCTATGAAATTCCTTAGCATGCTACAGGCCTGATTAACTCTCTCCTTGAGTAGTCAAACTGTTATTCGTATCTAAAGGTAAGTTTGGGTTAAGTCCATAAACAACCTTAAAGGGTGATGTTCCAATAGAGCTGTGAGTAGAGTGATTGTAGGCAAATTCAATGATGGGCAGGCATAAATCCCAGTCATGAGAGTTCTTTCGAATAATGGCACGTAGGAGATTACCAGTAGTTCTGTTAACTACTTTAGTTTAGCCATCTGTCTAGGGGTGGCAAGAGGTACTGAATAGGAGCTTAGTGCTAAGTTTCCTCCATAAGGTCTTCTAAAAGAAGCTCATGAATTTGGAATCACAGTCGAACACAATACTCCTTGGCACTCTATCTAGTCACATAATTTCTTGCAAAAAGAGGTTAGTAATGAATAAAGCATCATTAGTTTTGTGGTACGGGATGAAGTGGCCCATCTTGCTAAACTGATCGACTACTACCATGATCGAATCATGTCTTCTCAACATATGGGGAAAGCCAAGCATGAAATCCATGCTTAAATCAGTCTATGGCCACTCAAGAATTGGTAGTGGTGTATATTCTCCATAAGATTCTCTCCTCCCTTTTGCATACTTACACACCTTACACCTCTTAAGCATTCAGTACACATCCCTCATAATCTCAGGCCAGTAAAAGTGTTCCTTCAATATCTTAATTATCCTCTTTTCCCTAAAATGGCCAGCTAAACCCTTAGTGTAAGCTTCTTGAACTAGTAGCTCCCATGCAAAACCACTCAGTATGAAAATCTACTTTCCCTTCATTAAGAACCCCTCACTTAAGTAGAATTAGTCTACAGCTCCTCTATCACTACACTTGGCTACTAAAGGCCCAAAATGTGGGTCATCCTCATATCGATCAGGTAAATTGCCAAATCCAAGCACTTTAGCTTGCAATGTCGTAATAAGGGTATGACAGCAAGAAAGTGCATTAGCTATTGTATTGGTGCTTCGCTTCTTATACCTAATGATATAGTAAAAGATCTTTAAGAATTCGACCCACTTAGCGTAGCACCGAGAAAGCTTCTACTACCTACGAAGGTGCTTGGGAGATTCATGATCCAAATAGATGATCAATTCTCTTGGCAACAGATAATATTGCTAGTTCTAAAGTGTATGGATAAGGGCATAGAACTCCTTGTCATAGATTAAGTAACTCAAGGTAGTACCTTTAAGTTTTTCACTGAAGTAAGCAATGGGTCAGTGCTCCTGCATAAGGACGACACCAATGTTGATGCCAAACGCATCACATTCAACCTCAAAAACCTTTTCGAAATCTGGTAGGGCAAGTATTGGAGTAGACATCAACTTACACTTCACATCATCAAAACTCCTCTAAGCCTTTTCTATCCATTTAAACTTAACATTCTTCTTGGTCAATTCAATCAATGGAGCAGTTATGGAGCTGAAGTTCTAGATAAATCTTCGATAGAATGAGGCTAAGCTGTAGAAGCTCCTGACTTTGGCTACGCTAGTCGGTATAGGCTACTCATTAGTAGCTCTGACCTTTTCCTCATCGGCTTGAACTCAACTCCTTGAAACGACATATCCGAGGAATACAACCTTGCTTTAACAAAACATACATTTCTTTAGGTTGCTAAATAATTTCTCAGCGTAAAGTATGTTAAACACCAATCTCAAATGTTAGACATGATCGAGAAGGTCGGCACTATAGACCAGAATATCGTCAAAATAAACCACAACGCATTTTCCTATCAATGTTCTAAGCACATTATTCATAAGCCGCATGAATGTACTCGGTGCATTAGTTAAACCAAATGACATAACCATCTCGAGTCTTAAAGGCTTTTTTCCATTCATCTCCATCGAGTGGTAAGTCATATCTATTTGGTAGCTGCTTAGTTTTTGCTAGTTTCTTTTCTGTTTCCTTTTCGATTCATTTATTGTGGTGCTTCTCTATGTATACAACTCTAGAGATACATCAGCTTCACTGGTATCAGAGTATGGTTTTGCAAGTAAGTGTGTGAAGTTCTAATGAAGTTTTTGTTTGCTTTTCTATTAGTAACTACTATGTTCCTTCCGTAGCTACTACAATATGTTGGTGTGATAACAAATGTGGTTTCATTGTTTCTCTATTTTTCAACACAAAAACAAAGCAAGTTCATTTCTACTATATTTAGTAACTATTGGATATTAAGGTTGTTAGCAGTTTGTTAATCTATTCAAAAAAGTTTTACACTATGTCAGTTTCAACTATTCAGGGAGTTATCGATGACCAGGGCAGTGGTGCTTAACTTGGTCGTAGTCATAATGGTAGTAATACCCTAGGGTCAATTGATGATAGACTTGACAGGCTCATAAACCTTGTTAAGAGTCCAGTCATAGCAGTGTAAGTAAACAAGCAATAACCCCAAGGTGTACAGCTACCTAACCTACAAGAGAATGCCCCTAAGAGACCCCATGGCTAAGGCAATCGAACCAATTGCCTAGTTTGACCATAGTAAGCTGGAGGAGATTGAAGAAGAAGATGAGGAATTGGATGTTGAAGAATTTAGGGAAGAAGGAGAGGAAGTTGACTATTACCCATTACCAGGATGAGGATGCTAAGCTTCTCAAAGGGTAGAGAATGTCAAGGTATAAATCCCGCCCTTCAGTGGAAGTAAAGATGCTGATGAATACTTAGAGTGGGAAGAGAAGGTCAAGATAGTCTTTAACTGTGACAGATATATGGATACTGTCAAGGTCCAACTTACTACATTGGAGTTTACTAGTTATGCGACAATGTGGTGGAAAAATCTAAATGCAACACCAGCAATGGATGGAAGATGAGGTATCAGAACTTGGGATGAGATGAAGAGGTTATTAAGGGGTAGATTTATACTCGAGACATACCTGTAAGATATGTTTGCAAAGTTGCAAGAGGTTCGCCAAGGAAACCGATTTGTTGATGACTATGTCAGAGAGTTCCAGATGTTGATGTTCCGAGCTGACATGAAAGAACCAAAAGCTCTTATAGTATTTAGATTCATTTTTGGACTCAAGTATGAGATTCGCAATATTGTTGAAGTACAGAGGTTTTATACCATAGAAGAGGCGATTAAGATCGCATAAAGGGTTAAAAAGCAAAGGAGAAATGTTTCGAGCTAACTTAAGCAAACATTCTCCTAAGCTCCTATATCACTTGACCAGTTTAATTTGAGCTAAGGAAGCCATATTGAGCCAAGGAAAGGAATGATCGACCTGATGAACGCTGAGCAAACCAACATGGCTAAACAAGAAAGTCAAGTCGACCCCAAGAACCTATGAGTAAGGCTAGCTATTCGGATGGAAGACTAGCGAAGTGAAGTGTTTTAAATGCCTAAGCTTTAGACACATGGCTGCTAAATGTCTAAACCGGCTTATCATGATACTTTGAGGAGACGTAGTGGATAGCACCAAGGAGAGCGACCCTAAGGAAGAAAAGAATGTTGGAGAACCCAAAGTAAGAGAGGAAGAGGAGACCTATGTGTATGCCAAGTAAGGAGAAGTAATGACCCTAATCCTGAGATGATTCTTGAGTACCTTGTCGAACTCTAAGGAAGACTAGAGAGAGAATTTGTTCCATACCAAGTATACCATTAAAGGACAACTGTGCACAATCATCATAGATAAAGGAAGTTATACTAATGTCGTTGCATAGTCCTTTGTACAGAGGTTGGATCTGCCGACCTCAAAGCATCTTCGACCCTATAAGCTATATTAGCTTCATGATAAGAGTCCTTTGCATGTAACTGAATAAGTGACCGTACGATTTAGTGTTAGGAACGTGTATAAGGATGAAGTACTGTATGATGTCATCCCTACGAGAGCTTCACATCTACTACTTGGACGACCTTGGTTGTTCAACCGACGTGTCACTCACAATGGGTATAAGAACCTCTATGCCTTTGTCAAGGATGGAAGGAGGATAGTGTTGCAACCACTAACCCCATCCTAAGTAAATGCAACCCATAATTAGCTCACCTGAGCTAGTAAGAAGAAAGCCCTAGTGATGATTCGTAGAGAGCTCTGATCTGTTGAGAAGACTAATGAATTGATGTTCTTATTGGTTAGAAGATTGATGGAGATGAGGGAATTGTAGGATGTCTTAGAAGAAATCTGAAGATTGCTAAATGAGTTTTCTAACCTATTTCTAGAAGAACTACCTAAAGGACTGCCACTAGTTCGAGGCATGGAGCACTGTATTGATCTACAGCCAGGTACCAACTTACCGAACTGACTTGAGTACAAGATGAACCCTGAGCAAGCTACCGAATTGAAGAGACAGGTGGACAAACTCATTAAGCAAGGATATGTGAAGGAGAGTATGAGCCTTTGTGCTATACCAGCTTTGCTCATTCCGAAGAAGGACGGTTCTTGGCACATGTACATCGATAGCCAAGCAATCAACCAAATTACTGTCAAATATAGATATCTGATACCGAAGCTCAATGACATTTTGGATGAGCTTCATATTGCAAAGATATTTTCAAAAATAGAACTATGGAGTAGTTACCACTAAATTCACATGAGGCCAGGTGATGAATGAAAGACTACCTTTAAGATAAGGCGTGGACTCTATGAATGGTTGGTTATGCCATTCGGACTTACGAATGCATCAAGTACATTCATAAGGTTAATGAATCATGTGAAGTGCCCTCTACTCGAAAGATGTATAGTCATGTACTTTGATGACATATTAGTATACAGTTCCGACCTAAATGACCATGTTCAACATCTTCGTAAAGTAAACCTTTTGTGAGTTGAAAAGTTGTATAGGAATATGAAGAAGTGTACATTCTGCCAGAGTGAGGTAATATTTCTAGGGTTTGTAGTATCAAGGGAAGGAATCCGAGCAGATGAGGAGAAGATCCAAGCCGTTCTAAAATGGCCAATGCCAAAGAATGTCATTGAAGTCCATAGTTTCCATAGCCTAGCTTCTTTCTATAGGCGATTTATTAAGGACTTCAATACCATAGCCACCCCATTTACCTAATTGATAGAGAAGAGTGAAGGATTCAGGTGGAACGACTGAGCTTAATAGAGCTTTTAAGAAATCAAGGAAAAACTCACCTTGGCACTTGTCCTATCACTATTAGATTTTGACATACCCTTTGAATTAGAATGTTATGCTTGCGGAATTAGAATTGGTGCTATCCTGATGCAAGAGTGACGACCTATCACTTACTAAAGTAAGAAGCTCAGTGGTCCCGCCCTAAACTATTCTGTGTATGAGAAAGAGTTGTATTCTCTTTATCGATCCCTTACTATTTGGCAACATTATTTGCTACTGCGAGAGTTTGTTATTTATACTGACCACGAATCATTGAAGCATCCTAAGAGTCAGAATAAGCTTTTGAAAAGACAAGCTAAGTGGTTAGAGTTCATGGATGGTTTCTTGTACATTATCCGACATAAGGGAAGTGCAAATGTGGTCATCAATGCTCTATCATGACGCCAAACCTTGTTGACCACTTTGCAAACAAAATTATTGGGATTCTCACTCATCACTAAACAGTATGGTAATGAACTTCACTTTGGTTCCATTGTTGAATAATATTACGAAGGACTAGATGTGGGAGGATATTATCTTAAGGATGACTATCTATTCAAGGACCGCAGGCTATGCATTCTAAACTACTCTACACATGAGCTGTTGGTTAAAGAAGCTCACAAAGGTGGACTTTCAAGCCACTTTGAGGAGGTCAAGATAGCCAATCTATTAAAGGAGGATTTTTACTAGCCAGGTTTGGCCAAAGATGTCCATAAGGTAGTTGGTCGTTGTAAAGTGTGTAAGCATGCTAAGGGAAAGAGAGAACCCCATAGAGAGTATATGTCTCTACCAATGCCTACCTTATCATGGGCTGACCTCAGCATGGACTTTGTCCTAGGGTTGCCCCGGACATCTAGAGGAAAGGATTCTATTTTTGTTGTAGTAGACCGCTTCAATAAGATGGCGCTCTTCATTCTGTGCCATCAAACTAACGATGCTTTATATATTGCTGATTTGTTTTTGTAGAAGATTATCCAACTACATGGATTACCAACGACTATTGTCTTAGATCGAGACACAAAATTTTTGAGCTATTTCTAGAAGACTCTTTGGAGGATACTTAGGACTAAACTAGTGTTCAACTTCAGTAGTCACACTCAAATTGATGGCCAGACTGAAGTGGTGAACAGTATACTAAGTAACCTACTCAGAGCTGTTATAGGGAAGAACCTGAGGGATTGGGATCCGTGCCTACTAGTCGTGGAGTTTGCATACAATTGAATTGTCCACAATACTACAAGGAAGACCCCCATTCGAGGTCGTATATGGCCTTAACCCAACCATTCCCCTGGACATGATCAGTACCCCAATAGCTACTGAAAAGAGTCAATCCAAAGTTGACTAAGCTCGAGAATTACATGAACTGCACCAGTCCGTAACAAAGAAGATCACCAAATTCAATCAGAGATAGCAAGACATTGGTAACCGAAGCCACTGAACTATTTATTTCTAGCTAGGAGACCTAGTATAGATACATCTCAACCGAAAACGATTCCCACACTTGAGGCAAAACAAACTATCTCCTCGAGCTAATGGTCCATTCAAGGTCCTAAAGAAAATCAATTGCAACACTTACCAAATTGAGTTACTTGATGACTATGGTGTCTCCTATACCTTCAATGTGTCCAATCTGATTCCCTATTAACCAATAGAAGACACTACGAGTGCCCTAGAAGAATGAGTAAAAAACGCTTCAAATTTGGGGGAAAATCTTTCTAACCCCTAGGAAAATGATAGGAATCAACCCCATGGGCCGATCACAAAAAGTCGAGCTAAAGGACTTCAAAAGCTCACATAGAAAATACTAACTCTAAGCCATAGCCGAGACTAGGACTCTTGTCCCGACCCAACCTCCAATTGACCTTTCTATTAGATCTTCACGTATGTTCGACATGCTCTTACCCAACTAGGAAGTCCTAATCTAGAAGGTAACCTAAGAAAAACTAGTCGAGTTGAGCTCTACAATCAACCACTAGTGCCTGACTCTAATTCAACCGACTTCTTAACCAAACTGATTAGCCCCTGACCTTAAGTCGACCCCTGACTACCAAGACTTTCTGTTTTTCTGCCTATTTGTATGATGTTCTTGATGTCCAGCCATCAAGCGATACGTGTCTCCTAACATAACGTTTTAAAATGATTTTTTTTTTTTGTACTGAATATTCTTTGTCCTTTTAATACATTTTTAGTATGATTCATGTAACCTAATTGTAAAATACCCTTTTGAGCAGCCTTAGCGTTTTCGTTATCTCTTAACTCTTATCTATTTCCTTTAGTAAGGAGTAGTAGTGAGTAACCCTTCAGTTTGAACTGGTGTATCATATCTGGCAAATTGTAGGCTGAGTAGGGTTAAGTAGTGAGTCATATCCATTCGGTAGCTACCCGGGTTTTGCTAGTTTCTCTTCTATTTCCTTTTCGATTCGTTCGTTGTAGTGCTTCTCCGTATGTACGACCTTGGAGACACATTACCTATTGACTTAGCTTCTAAACTGTTGCTAAGTTTAGAAAGGATTTATCCTGAAAGAAACCTGAGCATTAGGCTTGGTATTTGAATTGACCATGCTAACAGTACTTTCTCTAAGCTTGTCAGTAGTGGGTTTAGTAGAAGGTAGTCTTTTTTCTAATGGTTCTTGTAATTTGCTGTAAGAGACAACACTTTCGATCCCATACCCTATTGTTACCACCTTTGCAAAACTAGAAGAGGCTTGCCTAATTAGGTGAGAGAAGTACAATCTTTTAAGAGTATTGATAAAAGCTAAAGTCAGCTCTTTCTTAGTCATGGGGGTAGATACCCTTATAGCTAAGGACCTCCACCTTTAGGCGTACTCTTTAAAAGATTCATTGTGACTTTTCCTCAGGGCAACTAAATCCATCATAGTTGATGCCACTTCAACATTGAACTTATATTGCTTATAAAATGCCCTAGCTAGCTTCTCCCATGTGTTTATCTAGTTTTGATCCAATTGGGCATACCAGGTCAAAGCAAGGCCCATTAGGCTATCATGAAAAGTTTAAACTATGAGCTAATCATATTGTACATATTTACCCATTTTGCATATGTATAGCCTGTTGTGCAATTTAGGGCACCTAGTTCCATTATACTTCTCAAAGTTAGGAACTTTAAATTTCTTTAAGAAGCTTCCATAGTCATAAGCAAAGAAGTCTGTTATACCATCTTGCTTGAATCCATCATACCCTTCAAGCATTTTCATCTTCTCAATAATTTGTTAAGTTAATTGCCTTTCTAGTTCTTTCAATTTATCCTTATCAGATTCAGGTTTTGAGTTAACTGGAAATGAGTAAGTATTTGGTTCGAAAGTTGGGTTGACTTTTGGATAGACCCCTTCTATCTTAAAGGATTCAAAGGCCTAAGGTAGGCTTCTTTTGCTTCGAGGGGTAGGGCTTTAACGTTCTTTCCATATCAGGCTTTAGAGTTTTCTTCATTTAATAGAGCTGTGGACTTGAGTAAGGTGATGTTGTCAACAAGGAAGCACAGTTGATCTACAATCTTCCCTACTATTTATTCCAAAGAGAGAAACCTTAGCTTGATGGGATCAATAATTTTAGGGTTGACACTCCTATTGTTGGTGTTGATGTTGTCATTTCCTTAATTAGCCATTCTGGTTCAAGAGTGAGTTCTGATAAGACTTCTTTAGAAGGTTTAATGCTTGGAAGCTATCTTAGCGACCTTATTTAAGACCAGTTCTCAACAAGTTAGCATGTGAATATATTTTTTTTTCAAATGAAATGAATGAAAAATGGGAATGTGAAAATGTATAGCACACAAATGTAGAGAAATAGAATCGACAAATAACCAATAAGATGGTTTTTTTTTTTATTATTTTGTAGCTTCAAAAGTTCCCTTTTACATTATTTGAAAAATAAAATACATTCAAGAAAAGTATTCTTATCTCTAAATGTTCTTCTGGTGCTTGGCAAGCGTTCCCTTTTTCTACTTACTAGGTCCTGCTGGTGCTTCCTTCCTCTTTTCTAAGCTGGGCTCTTCTATTTCTTCAAGTTCTTTGAGCCTCTTTTAGATCATCCTTGATTGATGTTCTAAGGCCTGGGAATGTTGTCTTGAATCCTAAAAGAGATCCTCCCACATGTCCTGCTCTTCATAAATTAGTTCTACATAGGCTTATACTTAGTCCATGTAGGTCTTGATTTTAGAATCTAGTTCAGCTAGTGCAAGTTGGATGATTTTTGGTGCTCGATACTAGATCCCCCTTGCCTTATAGAGCTGATCATATAAGTATTCTTTGGTAACCCTATGCTTGTCCACTTCTCCTAATCACTCTCCTAAGTCAATGTTTAGGTTAACAGTCCTTATTTCCAACAACTGTTTGATTGCTTAGAGTTTAGACATCTTTTATGGTAGTAAAATTTGAAGGTTCTCATAATCCAAGGTTGTGATATCTAGTAGAGGCCTCTATACTATATCTTGGATACCTCTAAATTGTCTGATCATATTGTTAGGGTAATAGCTTGTACACAATTTGATCTCGATTAGGGGTATTGTTTGATAATTTTTGCAGACTAGGATTACTCTTTTAAAGTTGCTCTATCTTGCTATCCATAAGTGTTATGTCTAGTTTTTTCCTCCTAGTTTTTATAAATTAATTTTTCTTAAACCGATCAATATTAAACCCTACCCGTTTAATACCGACCTTCGACTGGAGTTTAAACAAAACTAGTTTTTTAATTTGAAAATTATTTGGACTCGCCACCCAACTGTAGTTGAAGAAAAGAGTTAAGTTATAACAAATTGGGTAGATTGATTATAACTTAACTATTGATCTTTCGATAAAACCAATTTTGTTAAAATGATTTTTGAAACTAAAGATCTAAATTCGAGGGCTAATTTTTTAAACCCTTAATGGGTACCATTTTTTAACTTTCCAATTTTAATTTTGCTTTTCAAAATTACCCTTAATGAAATCTATCTACATGTGACTTAATTTAATTATGATAAGATAAAGCGATCAATTATTTATAAAAGATGGAAAAGGAAAAATTTCCATATTTTAAGTTACTCCATACTTACATACGAGTGCCTACGTATCTAGTATTTGGCATCAGACTTCCGTAGTTCATTCTGAAAATATTAATGGGTTGATTGATTTTAAATTTGGAAAGTGGCTGAGTTTACAACTTTTAGCCATTTCATTTTATTTAAGAAGGACACTTAAGAGGAAAGGGTCTTAATTTGGTGATTTTATTTTTTAGGAAAATTCTAAAATATCATAATTTTTTAGAAAAGATCCATTTATTTTATTTATTTGAAAAAAATTCTAAGTGATAAAATTTTTTAGAGAAATCCTAAAATATCTAAATATAACTTTTCATAAAATATGTAATTACCATAACTAACATACTATAGAAATGATATATAAACCATAGAAAAGATGCCTAATTATAAGCAAGAAGCCTAAACTATGGAAAAGAAACCTAAATTATTGAAATGATATCTGAATTATAGGAAACATCCTTAAAAAGTTTATTTATTTTATTGAAAAAAAATGATTTTTTATAAGTGAGAGGATATCTTTATTTTTCATTATTATTATTTTTTTACTTTTATTATTATTATTATTTTTTATTGTATATTTTTGACTAAAATGTAAAAATAAATAAACCAAACAAACAAGGCCTTTTCCCTTTTTTTTTTCCTTCTTTTCTTTTTCTTCTCTTTTTCATTTTTTTTTTCCTTTTACAATTGTAAATAGAATATAATCATAACAACAACAACAATAAAAAGAAAAGGAAAAAGTATGATATTATACAAATAAATAAAAACAAGGAAAACAAAAAACGAAGAACAAAACATAAATCAAAACCAAAGCAGAGGCAAACTAAGTTAGAGTTTGTACGAATCCTAAAAAAAGGGATCATATAAAGAGGGAGAGTGGTGTTATGAATGGATTTAAGTGATTGTGAGTGATGAGTTGATGGTTTGTAGTAAAATGGAATCCCCTGTTTATAAGTATCATAGTTAAGTTAAGGATGGAAAATGTTAAACGCAATATAATTTTTTTCCATATTTGGGTTGGGCAAACTTGGACAATATGTGATGCAAAATATAAAGATGTGCATATAGGAGTGTGTCTAATACATGTAGGAGTGTGCTTACTATACTTAGAAGTGAGTTGGTAAATGATGTGACTCGTGACGCATTGATGACATGGCGACAAAGTGAGAAAAGAAAATAAAAGATGCATTTTATACTTTCTATGGATTGAACCTAGGATTTCGAAGTCATATACAATATCAAGTCTAAGTGCTTATCCAAATAGGCTATTGGTTTTTCCTTATTAATTGCACATATGGATTAGATCAACCTAGGCTAGATTCAAATATAAGTTTAAGCTCAATGACTCTTTCTTTATTTTATTATATTCTACTAAACTATCTAAAAGATTTATTTTTTTCTAAATCTTTTTTTTTTCCTGTATTTTTCTAAATTTTATATTTTTATGATTTTTTTCTAAATTTCTTATTATTATTAATTTTTTATTTCTTTTCTTAAATTTTCTATTTTTTGTATTTTTCTAAATTTCTTATTTTTTTCCTTTCTTTCTTAAATTTATACTTTTTTATGTATTTTTCTAAATTTCTTATTTTTGTTGGGTTCTTTCTTATTTTTATAATTTTTTTTTTTGCATATTTCCTAATTTAAGACCCTCTTATAAGGATTTTGAAAAATAAAAGGGGCAAAAATGTGGTATCTATAATAACATATCAGTGACTTAGAAATTTCATAATACTTCTACACAACAATAAGTGGACTTACCTTTTAGGAGATGGGCCTTTTCGAGAAAAGAATCAATTAGATTGATATTGTGAGCAAATTCTTCTTAGATTAGATTGAGCCCATAATACTTCATGTGACCACAAACCATACTATTAGTAATGCCATGCTAGTCTTTAGTGCACCATTATTCTTGGTGCGAACCATAACTAAGGATAGAGAAGGCTAGTTGTTGAATAGGTTCAAGCTTACCAAAAGGCTGAAAAAGAGGTGGTGGGGAATGTGTGGAAGAACAAATGCGAATGAAAAGTAAGCAAACCTACAAATAGCTCCAATGGATGTGACAAATCAATGAAACTTATGAGGACTCACAGCATAACTTGATATGATACATGAATCAATCTAATGAGATTACTTACCACTTAGCCTTACTTAAAGGTTATGATAAGAGTGTCATGAGAGTAAATAAGCACATTTTACATTAAGGAAGAACATTCAGTTGTATTGATCATAATCTCCTTACGGCTATAAAAACAAAGGGTATTTATACCTAATAAGTTAGCGTAATTTGCCTAAAAGGGAAAAGCCAAAAAGGGTATTATCCTAAAGAAGTAATGTACAAAAATACAAAAGGGCAAAAATGAATATTCAAGAAAAGCAATTATTAGTATGGTAAATGCTACATATGGTCCTGTATACATAGCAGTGATACATTGGCGAAGCCATTGGAGGATATGGGCAAAAGAGTATGATTAGATTACTAGTTTGAGTAGGGGTGACTAAGGATTAATGCGAGGTCTCTCTCTTTCAACACCTCGGTAAGGGTAAGGCCGAGTAGTTGGTCAGCTCGAATGTAAATGAGTACTTAAGAATGACTTAGCTGTTATCTTGGTAATCTACAATTCATGATACTTTAGAGAGATGGGAAATCATTTGACTTGGCATATAGAGTGACTCGACAAAGAGATACTTGGCTTTGGTAGAAGTTGGCTAAAGCAAGAGGATCTACCTTACTAGCCCTTTTATTCCTTAGGCTTAGATGCTGGTCAAAGGTTAAGTAACCTAATTCTTATCTTTCCATCTGGGTTGATTTGGATTTAGGATCAAATCTAAATCGTCTCTGGTCAGCTTTCTATTGGGGTAATATGGATTAAGGTCGACAATGTTAAAGGTGTCAAAAACCCCATAGTCCTTCTACTGCTCCAATCTATAGGCGTTATCATTAATCTTCTAGAGGATTCTAAAAGGTTCTTTAGGCCTTGGGGATAGTTTGTTCCTCCTCTTGCTCGGAAACCTATTTTTGCTTAGGTGTAGCTACCAAGTCTCCTAATTGAAAATGTTTAGTTGTCTTGCCTTTGGTCTTCTCTCACATATGTCTGGCAACTTAACCGATGTATCGAGTGACTTTGTTGTAGATGTACTAAAAGGATTGTGCTTTAACTCTTGCATCAAGGTTCTCTTGTGCAAACATAGGCATAGGGATGTAGTTGAGGGGGTTAACTCGGGATTAAAACCATTGACCACTTCAAAGAGGGTTTGCATAGTGGCGTCATATACTATTTAATTATAAGCGAATTTAACCACTAGTAAGTAAACGTCTTAATCAACCAAATTCTTGCCCACCACAACTTAAAGCAGTGATCCTAAAGTGTGAATAACCACCTCTGTTTAGCTACTAGTTTGGGGGTGACAGGAACTACTAAATAATATTTTGGTCTCCATTCGATGCCACAAGGTCCTCTAGAAATGGCTCAAGAACTTCAGGTCTCTATCGAAGACTATACTTCTTTATATGTTGTGTAACTATACAATCTCTTGCAAGAAAAGAGGAGCAATAGCCAAAGCGTTGTTAATCTTGGAATAGGGTACAAAGTGTGCCATCTTGCTAAACCTATCCATGATAACCATTATAAAATCTTTGCTTCGGGCAGTTCGTGGTAGTTCGAAAATGAAGCCCATGCTTAATTCGGCTCATGGCTTCGTTGGAACAAGCAAAGGCATTGCTTTTCCTTGTTCAGCTCGACACTTAGCCCTCTTGCACATAGCATAACTTTCAACAACTTAGTATACATTTCACCTCATTCTCAACCAAAAGAATTAACCACTCAGCAATTCATATGTTCTTTTCTCCTTAAAATGTTTGGACAGTCTTCCATTATGAGCTTCCTTGATCAGTAGCTCCTAAAGTGAACAAGTCGACACATACAATTTTCCTTCTCAGAACAAGTTTCCTTCCTCCATATGATACTCGTCTACTATCCTCCCATCAAACAACATGCAAGTACGAGTTCGAAGTATGGATTCCCTGAGTACTGCTCTTTAATGCTTACAAACCTAAACAATCTGGTTTGCAGTTCATTCAAGAGTGTATGCCTTCTTAAAAGAGCATCTGCAACTACATTGCTCTTTCTTTCCTTACTTGTATTTTATCACGAAATTGAATCTTTCAAGGAATTCAACCCACTCGCTTGTCGCTTCAATAACTTAGTCTAACTTCGAAGGTGCCTCAGAGACTCATGGTCAGTATAGATAACAAATTCTCTCGATAGTAGATAATGCTGTCATACTTGCAGTGCTCAGATCAACACTAAGAGTTCTTTGTCAAACATAGAGCAATTTAGCTAAGGTCCTCTAAGCTTCTCACTATAGTAGGAAATTGGTTGGACTTCCTGCATTAAGACAGTACTTATCCTAATGCCTAATGCATCACGTTCCAGCTCAAATATTTTCTTGAAGTCAGGCAGAACAAGTATAGGGGTGAAGATCAACCTT
Source organism: Lumnitzera littorea (assembly GCA_024138015.1). NCBI lineage: Eukaryota > Viridiplantae > Streptophyta > Magnoliopsida > Myrtales > Combretaceae > Lumnitzera > Lumnitzera littorea. Next base: position 66,005,355 of record JAMXBB010000008.1, read on the forward strand.
TCCTTTATTTTAGCAAAACTTCTCTCTTCCCTTTCTCCCCGTCGGAAGTTGGTGTTCTTCTTTGTTAGCTTAGTAAATGTTATGGCGAGGGTGATGAAATTCCTGATGAATCTTCTACAGAATGAATCCAGTCCATGGAAACTTCTTACGTCAATACAAGTAATAGGAGTCAGCCACTCGATGATTGCTCGAATCTTCTCGTCCTCCACTCGTAAGCCTCCTCCACTTACTACATAGCTTAAGAATACCAGTTCCTCCTGGCAAAAACAACACTTCTTAAGGTTGTTGAATAATCTCTCTATATGGAGGATATTCAATATAGCTCAAAGATGTTCACAGTGACTCGGCATGTCGGCACTATAGACTAGGATGTTGTCAAAGTACACTACGACACACTTCCTTATCGAATGTCTCACTACATGGTTCATCAGTCTCATGAAAGTACTTAGGGCATTCAATAACCCAAAGAGCATGACCATCCATTCATAAAGTCCATGTCAAGTTTTGAATGCTATTTTCCACTCATCCCTTGGCTTTATGTAAATTCAATGGTAACTTGACTTGAGATCGATCTTACAGAAGATCTTAGCTCCACTCAATTCATCTAGCATGTCTTCCAATCTTGGAATAGGATACCTGTATTTGATTTTAATCTTGTTCATAGCTTAACTGTCTACACACATTTGCTAAGTTCTATCCTTTTTTGGCACTAGAAGCACCGATACAACGTAAAGGCTGAGACTTTCCTTAACATACCCTCTCTTAAATTACTTGTTGACTTAACGTTGGGGCTCAAAAGCCTATTCAGGACTTATTTGATAGGCTGGCTTATTTGGTAGGACAACACCAAGTATTAAGTCAATGCAATGTTCTATGCCTCAGAGTGGAGGCAATCCTCCAAGTAACTACTCTCAGAATAGGTAGGCGTACTCATCTAGCAACTCTTTTACCTCCTAGGGTAGTTTACCCTACTCTTTCAACTCCAATAATCGCCTAACCAACATGAAGGTCGGTGTATCAACTTTAAGGGCCTCTCAAAGCTTAGCTCTACTCATCATCAAAGTTTTCCTCGATCTGTAAGCATGTTTTATCTATAGTTTATTAACTTCTCTCGGTAGCATCAAGTTTAATGTAATCTTCCGGTGATCTTTGTCGAACACATACATGTTCCCATAGCTTTCATAGATAACTCTTCAATCAAATAGCCATGGTCGGCCAAGCAATACATGTGAAGCACACATAGGTAGCACATTACAAAAAATCTCATTGGAATTATTCCCGATGGTAGTACTTTTTAAGTGGCATATAGTGCTCCCTTCTCAACCTTATGATCAAATCTATCTATGCCTTATTGGTGCAACTTCCACTATCCATAATTAGCATGCTCACTTGATCTTTTACCCTATAGATGGTATGAAACAAGTTCTCCTTCTACTCTTCCTCTAGTGAAGGTTCCATGTTCATTGCATGTCGAACAACTATGGCCAACTAGTCCAAGTCCTTAGTAAACACATTCTCTTCAATAAGTTCTTTCTCAACAACTTCTTTTTTGGTAGTGCTCTCCTCTTACTTGAGGTCCTCATTAGTACTCTCTACCTTTAGCTTCGAGACATCTCCCATGATGACCATAATCTTTCGGTTCGGGCACTAAGCAACCATATGTTCGAACCCTTGACACTTGAAGCACTTTATTTAGCTCGTCTTCCTACCACATCCTTATCCTTTCTCATAAGTTCAAGTTGGTATGTTACTGTCAAGTTGGCCTTTTTACTCAACTCAGACATCTACCTTTTAGATTAGCTTAGTACTTGACTAAGCTTGATGACTTCCCTATCTTAGTTGGCTAGTTGGCATTCTAGTCAACATTCGGCTTCTTCTCTACCTTTCTACTCATTAGGCTATTCTAATGGCTTCATCCATTGCGTTAATTCATTGGAGTTCCACGATGTCTTGAATGTTGCCTCTCATTCTAGTAAGGAACCTATAGATTGTATGTGCTAGTAGTTCCTCCACTTCACATCGGATCATGAGCAATTAGAATTCTTAGACATACTCATCAATTACTTAGCCTCCTTGTCTAAACTCCTTTAGCCGAGTAAAAGTGTCTTACAAATAAGTATTTGGCATAAATCTATTTCCCATTATTCTTTTCACTTTAGGCCAAGTATTAATCTCTTGGTAGCCTTCTTGCCTCCTCATGGCCTAGAAATTCTTCCACTACATGGTGGTATAGCTGAAGAACTCAACAGCAACAGTTCTCACTTTCTCGTAATCCTCGTACTAATAATAGTAAAAACATGCTCCTTTTTCTCCATCCATTCTAAATATTCATCAGCACTTTTAGACCCATTGAAACTCAGAATCCGAAGTTTCACATGCTTAAAGGCTTTAGGTACTCACACTCCCTCCTCTTCATCTTAATACTCTTCCTCATCTTCTTCTTCCAAATTTCCCAAGTCAATCCTCCTTCTTACTAGTCTGCCTACTGCTCCAACTTAAACTAGTTAAGCTAGGTTCTAACTTCTAACAGGTCGAATAGCTTGTAGGGTGTTAGGCATGACTTCAACAAGTCGATAAGCCAACGTATGAATAGCTCGAGTTAAATCCACTAAGAGGTTAGCCACCTTGTCAAGTCTATCATTAGTACTCTTAGGGGTTACTTGAGGTTATTAGCCATGGTAGACAACTCCACTATTGTTGTCTCCAACACCAATGTTTACACTTAAGTCAATCATTTTCTCCTTAGATTCAAAGCTCAAACTCTTCAATTAAGTGATTTAGTAATCACTTCCACAAACTAGAAAAAGTAGTAGCTAATAGGTACAACAATTATGCAAATACAATAACTTACTCTGTTTCACACACACAAAATAGAGTATAAACGGAACTTTAAATATAAACCACAACTTAAGCAAAACCTCTACTCTAATACCAAGATGGTATAAACCGTGACCAAGGACAGATAAGGCCAGTCGCTGAATGGGTCTAAGCTTACCAAAAGATTGAAGAGGAAGTAGTAGGGAACGTACAGTAGAATAATCATGAATGAAAAGTAAGCAAACTCAGGAACAACGCCAATGGATGTGATGCACCAATGGAACTTTCGAGGACTTACGACATAACTCGATATGATGCATGAATTAGTCTAATGAGGTTGCTCACCAGATGATGCGAACCGTGACAAAGGACATATAAGGCTAGTTGCTAAATGGGTCCAAGCTTGTCAAAAGCCTAAAAAGGAGGTGGTAGGGAATGTATAGAAGAATAAACGTAAATGAAAAGTAAGCAAACCCATGAATAGCTTCAATGGATGTGATGCACTAATGGAACTTCCGATGACTTATGGTACAACTTGATATGGCATACGAATTAGTCCATTGAGGTTACTCACCACCTAGCCCTGCTTAAAGGTTAGGATAAGAGTGTAATGAGAGTAAACAAGCAGTGTTTATGTTAACGAAGAATATTTAGTTGTATTGATCATAATCTCCTTATGGCTATAAATATAAGAGGTATTTATACGTAATAAGTTGGGGCAATTTACTTAAAAGGGAAAAGAGGAAAAGAGTATTACCTTAAAGAAGTAACATACAAGTATACAAAAGAGTAAAAATAAATATTTAAGAAAAGCAATTATTAGTGTAGCAAATGCTACATGTAGTAGTAATATATTGGCGAGGCCATTGGAGGATGCGAGCAAAAGAGTATGATCAAATTGCTGGTCCAAGCAGGGGTGACTATGGATCAGTCTGGAGCCTCTCTCTCTCTTAGCACCTTAATAAGGGTGAGGCCAAGTAGTTGGTCAACTTGGACATGAGTAAGTACTCGAAAATGGCTTAACTACTATCTTAGCAATCTACAATTTGACATACTTCAAAGAGATGGGTAGTCATTTGGCTTGACATACAGAGTAATTCAACAAAGGATATTCGGCTTCAGTAGGAGTCGGTTGGAGTAAGAGGATACACCTTGTTAGCTCTTCTAGTCCTCAGGCTCGACTACGGGTCAAAAGCCTAGTAGCTTGATTCTTGTCAGTTTTTTTTCTTCCAAAATGTTGAGGCTTCTGATTGGTTCTACAAAGCGGGCCGAGACATATGATTTGCCTTTAAGAAACTAGCCCACTAACTTAATTACCCTGAAATGGATGAGGAACTTTCCATTAGGGAATAGGAGAGTCCCGAATGCAACTAGGATAAAAGGCTTTTATTTTATTTTGTCCCCAGTCTTTAAGATTGCTACAAAAGATGCCTTATTGGTTGGATTTAGGCTCAATGGTGAACTAAGCTTTTAAGCCTTCCAATTTGATGTAGTTCCCATTATAGCTTCTAAGGGCTTTGTTCACTTCAACTTTTCTAATCCTGAAGAATCTTGGAAAGGTATTCACTAAGTCAACTTCCAAATTTGGGGGTGTATATATTTTCTAAGGGAGGGGCTTGAAGCAATTAGGTGTACTCTTCAATCTCATTCTCATCTAGCTTAATTATTTGTCAATTTCGAATGCCATGAATGCATAAAGGGTAGGTTCTAAAGGTCCTTAAGCTTATACTATCTCACTTGTTAAAAAACACTTTCATTAGTCACATTAAGCTTAAGCGGGGTAGCTTAATCAACCCCAAGCGGTGGTTACACTATAATACCCAAAGCCTATACAATGGCCCCCCATCTTAAGTTCCTAATACAGTTCGAGTTAAACCGTTTCTATCATACGTTTGTGGAAAAATAAATTTCCTACACCGCGCGTACCCCCCCCTCCCCCCTGCCCACTTGTGAAAAAAAAAAAAAAAAGAAACAAAACCTACAAAAAACGTTAGTTATTGTACAAATAATAACGAATTAACAAATGAATAAGTAAATAAATTACACTTAGTAAGGTGATTTTTAGAGAGTAATTTTAATTATGAAAAGTTGAGTGGCTAACCCTCTGGACAGTCCCTAATGGATTCACCAAGCTATCGAGTCTTCCTTTTTCTCCTTAATTTTTATAAATTGGTTTTCTTTAAACCAATTAATATTAAACCTTACTTGTTTAATACTGATCATCGACTAAGGTTTAAAGAAAGCCGGTTCTTTTATATTCTGAAAATGTTTTGGAGTCACCACCTAACCAAAGTTAAGAAAAAAGGTTAAGTTATAACCAATTGGGTGAATTGATTATAATTTAACTACTGATCTTTTGATAAAACCGATTTTGTAACGGTTTCGAATACTAGAAAACAGGTCCAAGGGTTAAGATTTTTAAACCTTTATGGATATCATCAACTTTCCAATTTTAATCTTAATCTTAAAAATCACCTTTGAAAAGATTACTTTACAATTGAAACCTAATTATTGGTTAACGAGTCAAATTAGGTAATTTAAACTAAGAATGGAAAAAAACAAGTTTCTTCGTGTTATACCATCGCTTAGTAGGTATCTATGTACCCACTATTCAAGATCATAAGTACGTTGTTTTTTTAATGAAAATTTTAACAAGTTAATTGATTTTAGTTTTGAAAAAAAAAAGGGTTGAGCTTATGTTCTTTATCCATTTTGAGTTTATTTAAGGAAATTTTCTAATAGTTGTAATTAGAGTTTTATTTTTGGAAAATTCTAAAGCATCCTAGTTTGAAAAAAAGATCGATTATTTTTATTTACTTTTGGAAAATTGATATTCTAAGTCATTTTTATTTTTTATTCTACTCACTTTATTTTTTTATTTTATTATCTTATTTTATGATTTTTTCTTGTTTTAGTTTTAATTAGGGAAAATAAACTAACTAAGCTACTCTATCTTTTTTCTTTTCTTTTTCTCTTTTTATTTTTCTTTTTTCTTTTTTTATTTTCTTTTTTTCTTATTATTATATTTGCAAATAAAATAAAATAAAATAAATAAAGGGTAGCAAATCGAGTCGACTCAATCAGCTTTAGTCAACATAGGTTGGTTAGGTTAGCTTAGGTCAGCTCTGGTCAACGTAGGTTAGCTTTGGTCAGCTCAAGTTGGCTTTGGTCGACTTTAGTCAGCTTGAGTCGGCCTCAGTCAACTCAGATTGACTTGAAAAGTTAGATCGAAGTATTGAATCTAAGGTTTTTGAGTGTGAGGAATCCAATGGTAGTGGCGGCGATTTTTGTCGAAAACCACTTTAGAAGGTGATATTCCTAGAGAGAGAAAAACATTCATAGAGACAGAAGTGTACTATGTATGCTTCTTAGAGAGATTCTTATGCTTATGTCCTTAGAAAATGAAGAACAAACCCTTATTTATAACGTAAGTAGAAGGCTTAAGATAAGAAAGTTAGGAAAATTGAATTTAATTGTCAAAATTCATTAATGAGTTTTGACCTGAAAAAATGAATTTTTTTCCATTTTTGAGCTCAATTTTAATTGCATAAACAACTGAATTTAGACATGTTTTAAGGTGAATTCAAAAATAGGTAATGCGTATTACAAGATTTCATCATTAATTCGATGAAATCGTGTAGTAAAATTGGTCAAAAATGGTTCCAAAATGGCCTAACCAAGGAAGAAAACTAGAATCAACAGAGAAAAATCAAGGAGGAAAAGGAACTAGAGGGGGTATAGGTCATATGTAAGGTACGTGCTATGGACCCTTACACATGCATGCATTGTACATACATAATTGTAAAAGAAATGGGGTATGCTCCTACCGCATGTAGGGCCTTGGGCCTTGTTCAACTTTTAACAAATGGACCATGTTTTTTAAAACCTAGTCCAATCCGCTTCTCTTTTATTTATTTATTTATATAATAAATAACTAACTAAATAAAATAAAATAGATATTTTGAATTTTCTCTTTTTTAACCTTCTTAAATTTTCTGTTTTTTATGCTTTTCTAAATTTCTTACTTTTTGGCTTTCTTAAATATTCTACTTTTTTTTTTAATTTTTCTACATTTATTATTTTTTGGGTTTTTTTTTTTCTTTTTTTTTTGGTACTTTTCTAAATTTAGGACCCTTTATCCTAAAAAATTGAAGAATAAAGAAAGATAAAAATTAAGTGTCTACAACTATCATGCTTAGACTAAAGGAGAGGCTTAGTTAGTGAATCTATGACATTGTCATCTATAGGTACTCTACATGCCTTAACATCTCCTTTATTGATGATCTCTCGAATGAGATGGTAATGCCTGTGTATTTATTTAGATTACTGGTGTGATCTAGGTTCCTTAGCCTATGCAATGGCCTCCTTGTTATCACAATATAGGTTTACTGAATCTATAATGCTAGGAAGAACTCCTAAGCTACTAATGAACTTCTTGATCTAAACAACTTCCTTAGCTGCATTCAATACTGTTATATACTCAACCTTTGTAGTAAACTTAGTAGCTGTCTACTATTTAGAACTCCTCCAGCTTACAACGCCTCCATTCGAACAAAACACATAGCCAAATTTCCATTGAAAGTCATCTGTATCAAACTAGAAACTAGCATCTATGTAACCATTTACAATAAGCTCACCTTTCTATCCTCTGTACATCAAGGTCAAATCCTCAATTCTTCTTAAGTACTTTAGAATGTTCTTGACTATAATCTAGTAACTTTCACCTAAATCAAACTAGTATCTACTAGTAATGCTTAAGGCATAAGCAACATCTGGTTGAGTGCATAACATGGTACACATGATGGAACCAATAATTGAGGTATACGGAATCCTACTCATGTGCTCTGTTTCTTCCTTAGAAACAAGACATTGAGTCTTACTCAATTTGATTCCATATGACACTGGGGAGAATCTTCTCTTGGAATTCTCCATACTAAACCTTTTTAGTACCTTGTCAATGTAAGCACTTTGACTTAGTCCAGTAAGTCTTCTAGATTTATTGCTATAAATCTTGATGCTTAAGATCTAGGTAGCTTTGCCTAAGTCCTTCATTGAGAAACAATTTCTTAACCATTTGTTGACATTCTACAAGGTAGGAATATTATTTCCAATGAGCAATATGTAGTCTATGTAAAGCACTAAGAAGACTATTGTGCTCCCACTAACCTTCTTGTATACATAAGGTTCATCTTCATTCCTATTGAAATCAAAGCTTTTGGTTGCTTCATCAAAACGAAGATTCTAACTTTGAGATGCTTGCTTCAATCCATAAATGGACCTTTGAAGCTTTCATACCTTATGTGAATTCTCTAAATTGACAAAATCTTTAGGTTTCATCATGTACACATCCTCAATGAGGTTTCCATTTAGAAACACTATTTTGACATCCATTTGCCATATTTTGTAGTTATAGTATGCAGCTATGGCAAGAAGAATTCCAACATACTTGGTGAAAGGATTTCATCTTAGTCTATACCATATGTTTGTTTGAAACCTTTTGCCACTAGTTGTCATTTATAGGTATGCACATTGCCATCTATGTCGGGTTTCATCTTGAATACCCACTTAGACCCAATAGTTTTAATGCCATCAAGTGGATCAATCAAAGTCCGTACTTGACTATCATACATGGATTGCATTTTTGATTTCATAGCTACTAGCCATTTCTTAGAGTCAGGGCCCTTCATTGCTTACTAATAGAATGTGGGCTCATCTTGATCTATGAACATCATACCATGGATGTCAATAATGAGAAATCTATATCTCCTAGGCTCATGACTAATCCTACCAAACCTATGCAAGCCATGAGTTAGTGGTTTAGGTTCAACAATTACCTGTGAATTTGATTAAACATCCATCATTGATTATGTGCTAATTTGTGTTTCTTTAACTTCTTTGAGTTGAATTACTCCCAGTTCTTTTGGGAATGAATTCTTTAATAGGTTGTAAAAGTAATATCCTTTTGTTACTTCAAGATACCCTACAAAGAAGCACTTATTAGATTTTGGTTCTAATTTGTCAGACATTTGACATTTCACATAAATGTCATTGCCCCATATCTTTAGAAAAGACAAACTAAGAGGTTTCCTATTCTACAACTAGTATGGTGTCTTTCGAATCGATTTTGATGGAACTTTATTCAATATAAGCATAGCAATTTCAAGAGCATGTCCTTAGAAGGACATTAGAAGATCCATTTAACTCATCATTGATCAAACCATATCTAATATAATTCGATTTCTCCTTTTAGAAACACCATTCCATTCAAGATAAAGCTAGTATAAGTACTTAAACTTTCATATTTTTTTCATTTTAATACCTAAACTTTAAACTTGTTCATTTTAGTACCCCAATTTTTTAAATGAGACAAGTTTGTATCTCCATTATTACAACCATTATTATAAAATGATAGAATAATAATATAAGTACATCAACTTTCATTTTATTTCCATTTTAGTGCTCAAAATTTATTTTTTATTTCATTTTGATACTTGAACTTTTTAAAGCAAAACAAATAAGTATTTTTTATAATAATCGTTATAACAGAAATACTAATTTGTCTTATTTAAAAAATTGGGATACTAAAATAATCAAATTTAAAATTTAAGTACTAAAATGAAAAAAAATGAAAGTTCGAGTACTTCTAGTAGCTTTATCCACATTCCATTGTGATGTTTTTGGAGGAGTCAACTATGAGATTATCCTATAATCCCTAAGATGGTTAGAAAATTCATAGCTCAAATATTCACAACCTCAGTCAGATCAAAGTATCATAATATTTTTACCAAGCTAGTTTTGCACTTCATTATTGAATGTTTTGAATATTTCTATGATTTAAATTTATGTCTCATTAGGTATACATATCCATACCTACTAAAGTAATCAATGAATGTAATGAACTATAAATAACCTCCTCTAGTTGGTGAACTTAATGGCCTACATACATCGGTATGTATTAGGGCCAATACATTAGTAGGTCTTTCACTTTGTCCTCTAAAAGGAGCCCTAGTAATCTTACCCATTAAACAAAATTTCAATGATTCATATGATTCAAAATCAAATGAATTAAGAGCCCATCTTAATGAAATTTTGCTATGTGCTTCTCATTTATATGACCTAAGAGACAATCCTAGAAGTAAGTTGGATTTAAATCATTAGATTTGAAACTTTTGGTATTAATGTTATAAATGGACTTATGAATAGTTTCACCAAAGTTTAGAACATAGAAACCATTCAAAAGTTCCTATAGCTAATGCAGCAACCCTTGCTTCATTTGCAACAAGTAGGACCACTTCACCTTAAGCCAATTTTCTACTTTCCTTGAGACCCTACACATTTATACAAATGTGAGATGTACATCCAATATCTAATACCCATGATATAGAAGTAGATAAATTCACTTGTATAACATAAATACCTAAGGTGGTAATCTCATTACTCTTCCGCTTCTTTAGATCCTCTAAATATAGTTTGCAATTTCTCTTTCAATGACCTGGTTCATTGCAAAAAAGGTAAACTCCTTCCTTAGGCAGGTTGGCCTTGGAATTTGGCTTCGGCCTCCTAGTTTTGGTCTCACCTTTTTCTTTGCCTCTACCTCTGTCATTACCATTCCTCTTTTTGCCTTATGCCTTTTAAACTATCAAAACGTTTATAGTTACCTTAATGTTTTGTTCAATATTCTTGAGCATCCCATGCAACTTCGTTATTGACTTGTCCATTTGATGCATATTGTAGTTCACTACAAATTGATCATAGCTAGGAGTTAAAGAGGCAAGGATCATATCCATAGCCAACTCCCTATTAATTAAAGCACCAAATTTCTCAAGCCTATTACTGTAACTCTTTATCTTAAGTATATGTGCACTCATAGAGCTAATTTGAGCCATTTTTCAAAAATTCAATGTGTTAGTTACTACAAACCTCTCTTGTCTTGCTTGTTATTGGAACATTTCGCTAAAGTGTACTATCACATCATACACCTCTATGTCCTCCATTTGCTTTTGAAGCTTAGGATCTTTGGTAACAAGCATGAGGTAAGTCACATCTATAGAGTCATCTTTATACTTATTATAAGCATTTCTTTTAGCTCTTAGAGCATCAGCAATAGGTTCATTAGGGATTGGATTGTCTATTACATGCAACTTCCTCTTTTGCTTAAGAACAATTCTTAAGTTCCGATATTAGTCAAGAAAGTTTGTGCTATTTAGTTTTTCCTTTTCAAGAATTGATCACAAAGTAAGATTGGATGTGTTGTTTGTTGCCATGATCTACACATAGATGTATGCAAAGTTAATTTCTTTATTTAAGCCATTTTAAATACTCCCAATATTTTTATCAAATTAATAACCCTATAATATTAATTCAAAAAATTTTAGCATTTGATTTTTCTTAATGGGTCAAGATCCATATTTCACTAAGTTTTGAATCAATTATGGCATGACGCTTAAAGTTTAGTTATTTAGGTAATAAACCCATTTCCAATTACATCATATGTAACTTTTGCTATGGGAGTGACGTTACATGTCCCGACCTACCAATCCCATTTAATGCCATAGGCCTAAAACCATTTCGATAGCTTATTTAAGTCCAACAATTACGACATGTGGATAACATCTTTATCCACCTTACCTCACTAAGATAATCTATTGCACCCCGCTTTGGTAGAACCTACAATTAGATGATCAAAGCCTTGACAATTGTTGAACTATGGAAGGCATTTTCATGACTTAATATTATATGAAGGATTTTATTATTTGGATTATGTATTCTATATATTGTAAGACTGACTTTCATCAATGCATGGATCACATATGTATATCATATGCATAGTATATCATACATTTATATATACATAACATAAATATATGACATAGCAAGGCTCATAAACTAGGTTGATCTTTATAACCAATGTAGAGATTAGAATAAGCATCACCTTGAGCTAAATGTCATCTCCATGATCTTCTTAGATTGGCATGAGCAACCTCCCTATATTACATTACAAACCGATCTACATACTATTCTAATAAAGCTGATAAAGTAAACAAACTATAAAATGATAACAACACGTAGGTTAATTTAAAACCAAAACCAAAACAAAAACTATTAGTTACATAAGTCTAGAGGGCCATTCTATGCACCATGCATATCATACAATACACACATATAATATAAACACTTTGACATAATTCTAAACTATCTAGAATCTACCACAGATTGTGAGTAAGGATTTTCATAATGCTAGAGGTAGTGTGTCCCACACTATGCGATACATTATGACTGGGGTTTATCATCAAAACCCTAATTCTACATGACCTTACATGACATGGTCATCAATATGGTTGTGTCGATGGCTGTATCGAACATAACAATTAGAGTTTTTATCAAAAACCCTATATTTCATCAATCCAATTGATTACCCTAGATTGACACAAGATTATATCAGAGTTTAATCATATTAAAAGTGATAGAATCCATTGTAATCTCATTACATAAATGATGTTAAACAATTAATCAATCTACTGAACAATTGTTAATCAATATTAATCCTTTAAAACCTATTCATAAGCATCACATGCGACATAATATTTGAATACAATTTAATAGATGAATGCAAGGTACTCTAATATCAATGTTAGGTTTTTGGGATTCGAATCATGCTATTTATGTAACGTAATATTGAATTTCTATTATCCCTAAACATCCTAAGATCTAAGTGTTTCAAATAAACCAAAAAAGGACTACGAATTTTACATTGTATGAAGTGTTTTGAAATTATCAATTAGGTAAATCAATAGGTGCTGCAAATCATGAACACCCTTTACCGATATCTACACATGAATGAACTCATTGGGAATAGGATGCAATGTGCTAACACTCTTAGACGAATCTATATTCACATAGGAATAATCTCACAATGTCTCTTTTTTCTTTTCCTCTATTTTAGTCTGTAGATTTCCTCTATAGGTCTAATGTTGACCATAAGGCATGGGCATCATCCTCATGAAGAGTTGCCTCTATCTTTATATAGAGGAGTAATAATATCTTCTAGAAGATGTTAAATGATATTATGAGATCTTAACAATATCTAATAAAATAAGCTATTTTAATTATTTATTATTTTTTCTCCAAAAATAATAAATGCCTTTATTTATCATTCTTAAACTATTAAAGAATAATAAATATTTCGATAATTCCTATTAGGTTTATTTACAATAAACACATAATCCATTTAGTTTGTTCTTTGTGTACGACCTTATAGGTTCACTTATTGTTAGTAGTAGGCGTAAAACTCCTTTTTTGGATCTACAAGACATAAGTGGCCTTTAGTGAGACATTATGTCTACCAAATTAAGTAAAGGCTAGTGATCCAACTTAGCTATTAAACAATCAGTTATTTAGTCCCTTTATCACACGATATCTAATGATTGAATATAAGTTGTGGATTAAGAAACTTGTATATTGTTTAATCACTTGTTTTTTGAATCTAGAGTTCAACTAACTTAGAAAAACGACGTTGATAACTCCTTATCAATTCGTTTGAGAACGGCCATGTATTTTTCTCAGTCTTACTCTTGAAGGAGCTTAAAGATATCTCTCCCAAATTGATGAGTTGGACAAATTCCTTTATAAACACTCATATTCCTCCACATAATTTATTCCATATCTAGTCATAGTCTAATAATCATCTAGTTAAAATAATAATGAACTAAGTAAAAACATGGAACTTACCATGTAGGAATCCATGGTGTCATTAGGTCAAAGGACTAAAGCAACACTGTAATTAGTAGTATTTAATAGATCAATCCACGTAGTACTCTTATAGCAGGTCGATCTAATACAATGTACTCTTACCTGTATCTATATACTGAATTGATATCTCATATCCATGATCAATAAAACATGATTATCATTCAACCAACATACTAGTCCTAATTCATTATTTTTCCATGTAATGAGTGACTATGAATAATTTTAGAATAGTGCTCTCATCACCTTATGGTTTTACTATTAAAGTCACATATTTTAATGGCATAAGAAAGAACAAAATATTTAGAGAATCCTTTGATCATGTTAAAAGGCCGATAATAATATGATAAACAAAATGCCCTTAAGCACATCACTAACAATAATTTTTCCTTTTCTCTCTGCCTACTCATATTCTATGCATGCATGTAGGGTAGTTGTTAATTATGTTATTATTATACTGCATATTTCAATAACTTCTGGTGGTGCTATATCCATTGGATTTCTTACAACAGGAGGGTTGTTTTAGGGCAATACTTATAAAGTTCTCAAGAGGCTTCATTGCACATTTTCTACTTTGTTTATCTCAATGGTTCATAGTTTTCTCTCTTAAAACTATTCAACACATAGCTTTAAAGTTACTTCTTCAGCTCTTCTCTCTTCTTTCAAGTTCTTAACATTTTACTAGGTATGGCTAAGTACAAAATCCGTTCCACCACTCCTATTGAATCCGAGGCTACTCCTTCTTCCCCCTGCGAGGTGACTAGGTCAACTTCTACTTTTGGTAGCTTGACGAAAAGTGCAATTGAAAGGTTCAAGAAGTTTACCTACATAGATGCACTTATAGCAGATGTATACCCTGAAGATGAGCCACCTACTAGGTATTTATACAATAACCTGGTGTATGACATCTATTCATCGAACGAAGTGAAGAGCAGTGCTGTTGGGGCAATTGTAGCAAAATATAATAAGTATTTCAAAGATCATCCAACCAAATGGCATCTTCATAGGCTTAGGGAAGATGAGAGGGTATGTTTTCCGATTGAAAACGAGTTTCATCTTTACTTAAAATATTTTTCAGTTTGGGTTGCATCTTCTTTTTTCCCATTTTCAAAAACAGTTCTTCAATTATATACGTGTGTCACCGAGTATGTTTTCTCCTAATAAATATAGGATCTTTGTTGCTTTTCAAATAATTTGTGCAAAGCTCGAAGTCAAGGTTACACCATAGCTGTTTATATTCCTTTTTGGAATCAAATGCTAGCCCAATGAGTGGTTCTATGTAATAGCATAGCACTACCATAAGTTCATAGATGGCCTGGAATCCAAAATTCACAAATGGCATGACCGGTACATCTCAATTAGATTACACGTATATCCTAATTTTTGGACTAAGTGGATAAAGCCCATCAGAACGAAGAGATAAGGTTATTATCGAATGATGCTAGTGCCACAAAAAAGGTTCAAGATAAGGGGCATATTAAAATGTTTTTCTAGGATGTCGAGAGAACTATTAAGTGCTATGAGAAGGGTGATCAACATTTTCTAATATGGAAGGTTGGGCTCAATCTACCTACCATGTACAGCTAAGCTACATGAAGGAAGTCGACCTTCACAGCTCATGGGGTAAGATCCTATGCCATCGATCTTCACTCGACATAGATTCATAAGTTATATGAATTTTCAGTTTCATGTTGTAATACTCTTCTTCTTTTTGTAGACATGGCTGCATGTGATGTAAACCTAAAAAAGCTATTGGTCCAAGCCAAGGCTAAAAAAAAAAAAAAGGTGGGCATGCCACCAAGGCTACCCCAATTAAACTGAAGTGAAGAAACAAGTCATCAAGAAATAAGTTGTTTAGAAGAAGAAGAAGAGACAACTTGGAAACAAGTCATCAAGTAATAGGTTGTTTAGAAGAAGAAGAAGTGACAACCTAACTAGATGATGAACAAACACATTGGTAAAAGAGTGTTCCCAAACCTATTCAAAATGAAATGCCACTCCTAATAGAGAATACCATAGAGGAGAGACCAACTGGTGAGTCTAGTCAAATTGCTACTCCTAACGATGCCATGGAGAATGTTTCAACAAAGGCTATAGATTGCTTGGCATTAATAAAGCCAACATCTATGCTATGTCTAAAAAAAGAGGAAAGGGAAAGAACATGTTAAAGAAACTCTATCCAAGTAAATAAAAGATTTAGATGAAAATGCTAAGAAGGCCCTTTAAGAGAAAGCTTTAGGCATCAGGTTGAACGAGTTTGTTCCCAAAACTATTACATACCATGTTAGAGTTACACCACCTTAAACACTAATTCTGCTTTAGATGATTAAACAAAGTCCTTAACCTTGTTAGAAGGAATTATTGTTCTAAAAGACAAGGAAATTGTGAAGAGCGATGTGGATACAATTGTTAATAATAACAAAGGCCACATTGCAACCAAACTATATGATGCAAGTTTTTGAATCACTATCACTTACTTTAGCTCATATTGTATTTCTAGTTGTTAATCTTTTATACTCATTCTGCAAATTAGCAGTCATGTTTTGATGACCATAGATGATGTCGAAGTGGAGATGAGAAAGATAAGTTTAGTCCTCTTTATATATACAGTTGATTAGGGAACAATTAGCTCATGACATTATCATTTCAATGTAGAAGGTAGAGGAGGCTTACAACTCCTCAAAGGTACAAACTATTGCAGCCAAGAATGCTGGGATAAAGGCTAAGATGGAAGTTGAAAAGCTATAGGGAGACCTTACTACCAAGCAGTTGGCACATGGCTTAGCTATTAACGAGGTAAGGAGCTTAAAGACTATGAATGAAGAGCTCTTTAAAGAGACTAAAGAGTTGAAGGATCAATTGAAGGAGAGGAAAGAGAAGTGTTGGAGTTTGGGGTAAACAATTGCCTCTATGAACGTAAAAGAAACGTTCTTAATTATTACTTCAAATTGGCAATATGAGAGCCTACTTTGTAAAAAGCTTTTGGAGGTGTAAACCTTACAAGTTTTCAGTAACCAAAAGCGCAGTCAGATGAAAAGGCCTTTAGATAGTCCTTAGAACCACCTAAACTTAATAGTAAAACCTTAAGTGAAAGAATTGAACCCTAAATGTTAAACCAAAACCCTAAAGGAAGTAGAGCCCTAAAACCCTAGTTAAATGACAAAACCCTAGAAACCCTAATACTAGGAAAACCCTAGAAAGGTAATAAAATCCTAAAATGATTGCTAAGTCGTAATTAGATGATCAAATACCTTAACATGACCAATGGACACTAATAATGAGGCTAAGTCCATCATTAAAAGTAATTGATATCACTAATCAACTAAAACCCTAACTTCCGAACTTATACATGAATCAAACTACTATAAACAAACACTAAACCCTAAATAAACCCTAGGTACACATACAAGGTGCTTAAATTAACTAAAGTGTAATGTCAAAAACCCAACAAAACCCTAAACACACCCTAATTACACTTAACTAGACTAATTGTGTTGAATTATCAATCACCCTAAACAAACCCTAATCCATAACCAACCTTTATTACATCTTAATTTACTACAAGTTAAGCATGATTAAGAATTATAAGATAGCCTCTTAATCACATTAAAATATCTTGTACCTTAAGGAGAGAAGATCTTCCCTAAAATGGCAATAAAGTAAAAGGGTACATGATCCCCATTTAGGCTACATCCTTCTTTTTTGAAAATATACACACTTAGTCCCCTCTCTCTGCCCTTTATATGCGAACCATTCCCCCTCCTACTCCCTTATTCTTCTTCATTTCCTAAACCCTAAAACCTTCTCAAACACTCTCTAAAATACCACACTCCAAAACAACTCTTACCCACCTATCTGGACACCTTGTGTACCCCACTGTTGCCTACTCTACCACTGCTACTGTCACACCAAACCACCAAATGCCAAGCCTCATGCCACCTACATACATTCCCTTAGCTTTTTGATACACATACATACCCTCATGGCACATACACACAAGGAGGCCCTTCATATCCTAACTTTAATAAGTGGCTAGGTTAGATTTTCCTTTGTTTTCTTGTAGGATAATGTTAGGTGATGAATATCATTTACTTTTCAGCCATGCCTTAGATGTTTTATGATGTTTCATGAAGAACAAACATGGTTAATGAAGGAAGAATACTCCTTAGTTAGAGTTTTAACACTAGTAAGTAAAGAAATGTAGTGTAATGTTAGTTTAAAGGTTAAATCACTAAATGATGTAATAAACCCCCTTTTCTCTAGCATGCTGCCCCTGTCCTAGCATCACTTCACATGTCTGTACAATGTTATGTTATGATTATAGTCATAGGTGAGTAAAAACATAGTTTAATTAAGGAAAAACACCTTAAAAACAAGTGTTACATGAAAAGGGAAGACGGAACCCTATGGACACATGTTAGCAACCACTTCCATGAAGACGTCCAATTTGTAAATTTTAGTTTATTAGCTTAATAACATGTTTATTTAGTATTAAGTGTGATTTAGGACTTAATTAACTAAGTTAAGTAGATTAACATTAAGCTAAAGCCCTAAACTAGCTTAGTTAGTGATCGGAGACTTAAAAATGGTGTTAACAACCACCATAATATTAATGACCAGATCTGTAAACTTAAGGAAAGTGAGGTAAACTTAAGGCCAATGTTGTGCTTAAGCCTAAAAGGACAAGTGAGTTTAGGCCTAAGGCCTAAAAATGCAATTTTGGCTTAAAAAGCCCAAAAGAACTAAGCTTGAAGCCCATTTAAGGAGGTGACCAAATCTGAACCTTAGGTTGAGAGGCTTAGAATAAGTTATTGAAGAGGTCTACTAAAAAACCCATCCAAGACCCCCATTGGCCCCTTAATGATTTGGAGCCTTAAACTTAGAAAAAGAGCCCATTTAGGCCTATAAGAGTATCACCAAGGCCCAAACTAAAAATTTAAAGTGTTGGGCAATAATTCAATTAAAATACTTAAAACGAAACCTAAAATATTAAGTATAAGGCCCAAGACTAAAAACTAAGCATAAGGCTCAAAATTAGGCCCAAATCTTAAAATGACCCAACTCACCATTTAGGCCCAGACCTTATAAGGCCTAAATCGAGAACTTGCTGACCCAAGAACCTAAAAATGACCTCAACAATTGAAAAAACACTTGAAAACGATGAAAATGACTATAAGATCACCAAACATAGAGTTTAAACGAAGAAGCTATGTTCAAATTATGAAAATAGCTAAAACAAGATCATTGAATAAGAAAGCCTAGGTAGTTATTGCACATAGAATACTCATAGATTTTAAATGTCCACTTCAAGTGATGTGGATTTTGAGTTAGACGTAGTTGATGACTATTGGGACTGTTAGGTGTCATGGCAGAGTGATTATATCGCAGCCTATTTAACTTTATTTTATGCTTGTAGTTAATGCACTATATAATTATATCTAATAATTGGGCTTATTACATGTTAAGGTATATGGGAATTTGTATGTGCTTACTCTAGTTGGCCTATGCTTGCAAAATATCTTAAGATATTTCACATACCCTTGTTATTTGCACTAGAACTTAGGGCATTAGAGTGTTTGGAATATACTTGTTTGATCACCCAATGATTCCAGAATTAATAAATATTTGGACTCTAATTAAACTAAACATACATTTCATCTTATAACATGAGTAAAAGGGCATCAACACTATGCTGTAGAATGGGAGATCATGCTTAGATGGACCCATATTGGTACTATGTGTTATGAGTGTTATTGTACAATGTATTCATACGACATCTTCTTACCTTGACCTTTGGGATCTACTCAAAATCGGGTAGTGCTGCCTTCTGCTTAAGGCTGAGTCGTGTTTACTACTGAGGGTACTCATAGTATTAAGAGATTTCACATTGGACATGGATACTTATGTCTTGATGTGTCTAAATACTTTCTAACCCGAGCAACGGTAGGTACTAAAACCATGTTGTATATAGTTAGCAGTCAACTGTATATACTATTACATTGTATATGCTTATTCATACATTCATATGTTTGGTTAATAACTTGTCTAATAAGCTTACTCCCTAAGTAGTTTAGCTTACTCCCCTTATAGTTTGTTATTGCATAAGATCTCTAGTTGGAGCCAAGTTATGGGATGCCTAAGGTTGGTCATACCAACTTAGGAGCGGTCAGTGTAAAGAAGAAGAGAGCATAAGAGATCACTTTATTATTATTTGAACTCTTTAAATTGTTTAAGTATGTTTAGTGTATTAAGTAGCGTAAACTAATAGAACTGTCTAATTCAATAGAATATGACTTAAGATAAGGGAAACATTTTACCCCCTTCTATTTATGCTTATGATGGATTTAAATTTTGTGACATAATTATATATTATATGCTTGATTATTACTTCATATTAGTTACCAAGAGAAAGTCGAAGTTGTGAGATGTCTTGTGTAGTATGTCAAAGGCCTTTAATCAATGATAGTGATTGACCTTAGATCTTTTTGTATTACATGGCGGTACTACCGCAACTTGACCCCCCTTTAGGTTGTGATAGGAAGGGCTACAACTAGCTAGGGAGGTGGTTTTAAAAGTTTACCTTGACTATGAACTCTCTTGCCTCAACATTCCCAACATGGATAATGATGATGCTAATAGTGATGAAGATGAAGAGGTCAATGTCAAGGAAGGAGTAGAAAGTCAAGGGTAGAACAACAATAAACCGATTGATATAGAAACCCCTACACCTTCTAAAGAGCCTATGGTAAAAGAGACCACCTACATCTGAAAAGAGGCTCCTAATACTCCAGCTAAGATAACTAAAACCAATGAAGATCCTAACTCTATTAAAGTTAAAGAAAGTATAACCAATCAAGATCTTAGCTTCAATAAATTTTTTAAGGAAAATGTCCCCAATCCGTAACATGATAATTAATTTTTTTTGCTAATGAATGTTTTGGCTTGTTTGAATTTGGCTTAACGTTTAGATTGGTTAAAATGCTGACCTTTTGGTGGTTACAATGAAGACTTGACTAATTTCCATCAATATCTCGCAGTTTCGTTATGTAGCATATTTTCCTTCATGCACTCTTAAGGACTAGTTGTGCAAAACATGCATGGAGAGGCTTCTTATGTTTTCATTCATTTATCTATGGATGCAAATAAGTAAGTTCTTTAATCATAAAAGATTTGAACTTATGTTAAATGTTACAGTTCTTTAATTGAACCCAGTTAATACTTTTAAGAGGTAATTTGAGTTCATTAATTGTATTAGGTTAGAACTCTTTTTGGAATAATCAGGCTTATTGGCTACTTAAAATTAAGTCTTAAGGTCATTAACCATAGTAGGTCAGAACTTTATACGTAGTAGCTCATTTGCTATGCTAGCTTGAACTAAATCATCCATGAATTGT
The DNA here is from genome assembly GCA_024138015.1 of Lumnitzera littorea. Classification (NCBI taxonomy): domain Eukaryota; kingdom Viridiplantae; phylum Streptophyta; class Magnoliopsida; order Myrtales; family Combretaceae; genus Lumnitzera; species Lumnitzera littorea. The sequence continues at coordinate 66,026,312 of JAMXBB010000008.1, forward strand.
GGTTAGATAAGAATTGATATGATCATAAATAGAGATTTGGACAATAAATCAAGAAACAAACACTTCGATTTGATAGAAACTAAGCTATTGCCATACATAATTTTATGACAAACACTGAATGCAAATACATTCATAAATAATATGACAATTACTCGAAATATAGCTTGAGATTCTCGGCATTCCATACTCAAGGGATAACTTGTCCATCCAACCTTTCAAGTCTATAGGCCCCATTTCTTACAACTTCTTAGATCCTCACAATTCATAGCGAGTTTCCCTTGATTGCTTCGCACACTAGTTGCTTCCATCTTCTTATAAATCAAGTCCTCAAGTTGAAATACCAGTTACTTAACCTTCTAAATATAATATCTTGGCACCTTATGTTGGTAAGCAGTAAAACTCACTCTTACAACATCTTATATCTCCTCTATGGTGTCTAAACTAGTTATTAGGCCGATCTCATTTTCCATAACATCAAACTTCTGCTTATGTAAGTTAGGTAGTTCCAATTCAATCAGTAAGATAACCTTCAATCCAAAAGCTAATTTGAAAGGAGTTTTCCCATCAAAGTTCTATAAGTGATCCTATACCCCCATAAAATGTTAAGGAGCTCACCAACTCATCTCTTTTACATGATCAACTCTTCGCTTTAGGTTATTTAAGATGGTCTTATTGACTACTTCCACTTATGCATTAGTTTGGGGGTAAGTCATAGAAGTGTAATTCAGTTGGATGCCATGCTTTCTATAGAAAGCTCTGAACTTATCGTTATCGAATTGTAGACCATTTTCGATGATTATAATGAAGGGAACTCTAAATCTTGACAAGATAAAGTTGAATACAAATGATTCAACCGTTGATTATTTTTGCTGCTGCCTTAACTTCCACCTACTTGGTAAAATAACCTACTACAACTATTATAAATTGTCATTGTATAATAGTCTTAAGAAAAGGCCTAAGAATATCTAGTCCCCATTGGGCAAAAGGTCAAGGGTTAATCAAACTATGTAGATCACTAGAGGGTGCATAGCTTAGAACTTCATGCTTTTGACACTATAGACATTATCATATTGCAATCTTGGCATCATCTTTCATGGTCGGCCAATAATAGCTGAGCCTTAAAGATCGAACATATAAGCTTTGAGCCTTTACATGGTTGTTATACCCCTGTATATAAATAAAAAAAAAAAAGAACTTGTTACATGTCTTTCAATGCAAGGCAATAAAGAGAAGGTTGAGTAAAGCCACATTTATATAGGTTGTCCTCAATTATGGTACATTTTGCGACCAAGTGTATAAGCCTTCGAGCTTCCTTCTTGTTTATAAGTAGGACCCCATCTCTCAGATATTTAATGATTGGGTCCATCCATGACTTCTTTTTTAGGTAAGGCTATACCTTATAGTACAGTGTCGTCGCTTCTAAACTCCTGCTTGGCTGGTATTCAATGAAAAGTTTGTTGTTCAAATCAAGAAGAGATGTACTAGCCAATTTTGACAATTTATTAATGGTGATATTTTGAGCTCTAGGAATCTTCACAATTGTGAAGGACTGAAATTCCTTTATGAGCATTCGTACAATAGCTAAGTACTTGCTTATTACCTTCTCTTTCGATACGTAGTCTCCCTTCACTCAATTCCTAATCCATTGTGAATCTAAAAAGGCCTTAATCTTCTTAGCTCCTACTTCTTTTGTCAACCTTAGTTCGATAACTAAGGCATCATACTCAACTTCATTATTACTTGCTTGGAATCTAGACATCAATAGATATCATATCTTTACATTGTATGGTCTATGTAAGATAGGGCCTACTCTACTTCCTTCTCTTATAGAAGAGCCATCTATATATAAGTTCCAAATAGATTTCTCTACCATGTCAACACTATCGTCTTCTCTAGTAAATTCAACCACAAAATTTGCTAAAACTTGCACCTTTAGTACCATTCTAAGTTAGTATTGCACACCATAGGCACTTAGTTCAAGGGCATACTTCATCATCCTTCTTAAGATATTAGGTCGTTGTAAGGCTTGTATAGTGGTTAGTTAGTAAGAACTATGATCTGATGGGCTTTAAAATATGGCTTTACATTCCTTGTTGAAATCACCACGGGTAAGACAAACTTTTTCATCTTAGTATACCTTTTTTTGGGGCCTTCAAGACATGGCTCACATAATAGATCAGCCTATGTTCTTTTTACTCTATATGAACAAGAACATATGAAAGAGCTCAACTATTGACAAATAGATACAAGAACAAATCTTCCTAGGCAATTGGCTTCAAAAGTATTGGTAGGGATGGTAAAAAATCCTTCAATTCTTTGAATGCATCCTTGCATTCATCAATCTATCTAAATTCCTTAAGGTTCTTCATAATCTTGAAAAACTCTAGGTATCTATTTGCACTCTTTGAAATGAATCCGTTCAAGGCAATAATCCATCCTATTAACTCTTGAACCGCCTTAACTATACTTAGGGACTTCATATTTCTTATCACATCGATCTTTCACAAGTTTGCTTCAATACCCCATTGAGTTACTATATACCCTAAGAATTTGCTTGAGGTAACCTCGAAAACACATTTTCGTAGATTCAATTTCTTGTCATACTTCCTCAATGTAGTGAATGTCTTATATAGGTCAACAAGGTGCCAATCTTCTTCTTTGCTTCTAACTGTCATATCATTAACATACACTTTGACATTACGGTGAATTTGGGGCTTAAATATTTTTGTTATGAGTCTTTAGTAAGTAATGTTGACATTTTTTAGGCCAAATGCATGACCATATAGTAGTATGTCCCAAAGTAAGTAACAAATGATATGTGTACCTCATTCTCCTTCTCCATTTTAATCTGATTATTACTAGAAAACACATTTTTAAAAGAAAGTAAGGCATGCTTAGTAGTTGAATCAACCATTTGATTAATCCTCGGTATGGAAAACATTCCCTAAAGTAAGCCTTATTCAAGAAAGTGAAGTCTATGTACATATGTTACTTGCCATTCGACTTCTTGATTAGCATACAATTGGCTAGCCATGTCGAATAAGGTTCATCCCTTATAAACCTTGCCTTCATTAGTTTTTAAACTTCTTCCTCTATTGCTGCCTACCATTCAAGGGCAAAATGCCTTTTCTTTTGTTGAATAACCTTTGCATTGGGATCTATCTACAACTTGTGTGTCATTAATACTCTTAAGATGCTAAGCATATTAGAGGGAGTCCATGCAAAAACATTAACATTATCCTGAAGGAACTTGATTATGTCCTTATGGATCATCATTGGTAGTGACTTCCTTATCTTAGTTGTTCTATTTAGGTCATTCCTAAGTTGAATTTTCTCGACCTCTTTTTTAGTATTCTCTACATTGCCAGACTTTCTATCTAGATTTGCCATGATATGGAAAACTTCATCTCTTTTGAGTGTCCTTAAATATAGTGACTAAATCAATTGCTAATCTGCCCTACATACTCAAACTCCAATAGGAGTAAGCAATTTTCCCTTTAGATGTGCTATTGACGGGACCATGGTAAACAAGTTTTGACATGGTCAACCCATTATCAAATTGTTAGGTGACCAGCATTTGATAATGAGGAAGTCCACTTTGTCCTTTGTCACATCCTCGTCATCTTTAATCTAGATTGGAAGAGAGATTACTTTAGTCACTTACATTGGTTGGTTGTTAAATGCATACAAATCATAATCATAAGATCTCAACTATGCCTTAGTCTTTGGCTTCATTTGGATGAAGGCATGTTGAAATATGATATTTCTTGAACTTCCAATGTCAACTAAGATTTTCTTGGCCTCGAAGTTGGCAATCCTCACACTTATTACCAATGCATCATCGTGGTGCTTCTGTATGCCTTTGAAATCCTTCTCTATGAGAGAGATGGAATTATCGACCTTCACCTTCTTACCTTGCACATTATAAACATATTATATGATGTTAGTCAAGCTCAAAGAGCAAGATTGGCCTAAACTAGAGGGTCCACCAACAATGGTGTTTATAATGCCATTTGGGGCCCTATTGTTATTACCTCCTTCTCTTACTTTCGTTCTAGCCTAAGGAGGCTAATCATCATTATCTTATTCATTTCTTCATCTCTAGGTTTGCTGTTCAATATTCTTAACATCACAAGATAAAAATTTACTCAAATAACCTCACTAGATTACATCTTCAATAACATTTTTGAGCTATATGCATTTGTCAATGTTGTAGCCTCTATTATCACGACCCAATAGTATCGTTGTCGTGGTAGGTCACTGTATACTATACAAAGGTCTACTATCAACCCTCTTGCTGATCGCAGGCCTTTCATACAACACATAAGGCTCCTTCTACTATACGTTACCACTAAGCCCATAAATAAATAATATAGAGCAATTTAACTAAAATTACTTCTATGGTATAAATTAACTAAACGTGTGGACTCATAAGGTCCACACCAAAAGAATATTACATATAAAGGCAGTTCATAAGGGAACTACATTAGAAATTTTAATCTATGTTATAAACAAAAATATAAAAGTAACTAGTTATCTACAAATCTATTACAAAATTTCCTCTTCACTCCCTAGTCGCTCCAACTCGTCTCTATATGAGACTTACCATGGGCATACCTTGGCTTGGGTTAGCAAAGAGTTTTTCTTACATCAAAAGAAATCTATCGGGGTGTAAGTTTAAGCTTAGTGAGATAAATACACTCATCAGTACAACATCACAAAAATTTATTAGATGCACAATCATATGAATGCATCAACAATCAGTATACCAAATAACGCATGTAGTAACCTAGGAATTGTATACTACTCAGAATTACACCCCCTATAGTTGGGGTTTGGAGATAATTAACCGACCCAAACCAAAATCCGGGTTCTAGACCTTGGGTTTTATTTCATTTTCACTATTGTGCTTAAGTTAAAACAAAACTATGTATATGTGTCTATGTATATATATACTTTCATTTCCGAATGATAAATCATATTTTCAAAATCTCAAGTCTAGCGGTATGGTAGCATCCACAATACATAAACACATGCTCTAAGTAGAAGCCACAAGACATAGCCCTTAGCCAATGGTTAGCGTCTCTCGGCGCTTAGTAAGCCCATCAGCTTAGGATAGAGACTTAATAAAAATTATAACATAGCTAATGCCTAATCCTGTAGGAGGCTTATCCTCCTATGAGTCCCTTCCCATCTTCTACGTAAAGCGACAGTCGGTGTTATCCGAATGCAATTATAGGGAATGCATGATCCATTTAATTTCTTAATAGTATAAGTGATTAACTCGATTTTCGAGATGATCAGACAATTTCATTCCATACAATCGCATGTATAAATTATCACAAACAATTCCCATTATTATATAATTAACAAGCCATCTCATTCATCCACAAATTCATACACATGCATTTCTCATATCCTAGAAGCATCTAAATTTATACATATAAGTTTAGGTGCATCTATTCTACAAGAAAAATCAAGTAAAGAGTCATCAAGAATTTACTCACTTTGCCATATGGCCAATCAAAGTAATCCAGGGGCAAATTATCTCCATACGTAGTGTCTCCTAATCATCAAAATCATAATACTATAAGGAATTGATATAAACTTAGGATACTAAGTTAAAATCTCTTAAGTTATACTCTTGACTAGTTTTCGTATCTTCTCTCGATTTTTTTTTTAAAGTTCAATCACATATAACTTTTTCGTTTTAAATCTAATTTTTATGATCTTATAGTCAATCTTCATCATTTTTTAGTGTACTTTAACGTGGTGAGGTTAGATTTTCGAAATGAGGTATGCAAATCTGTCCATGGGTCAGAATAGTAGTGATCCTCATGTTTTGGAGTGCTTTTGGGCCTTGTTTAGTAAATGGGTTTTTTGGTAATTTGAGAAATCCTTTGGACTTGGACTTAAGATTTTATCCTAAGCTCAAAATACTCCTTGAGGTCACATTTACAACTTTGATTTATACTCCTAAGGCTAACAACCACTTCATGGGCTCTTTAGTGGGCTTAAGTTGTCAAATGAGCTTGTTTTTGGTTCAACTCAAAGATGGTCACTTTCTCAGGCTTTGAGAGTGTTTTGTAGGCTTCTTGAAAGTTTTAAAACAACTCTTATGAATGTGTCAAGTTGTTGGTCAGAAATTTAAGGGTGGTTCAACTTGACATTTGAGGCTCGTTTTGGAAGTTTTAAGCTCAGTTTTAAGTTATAAGCTTAATATACTTATCATACTTGCCTTAGTTAGTCTTTTTACTTTGTTTACTTACCTTTATCACATTTTTAAGTGTCTTTTAAGGATGTTCCAGATCTGGTTAGTTTATATATGAGGGCTTCCAACTTGATTTTCCAACTTGTTTCATCATTTTCATAAGTTTAGGTGTTAGATCATGAACTTAAACTACTTGTATTCAAATCTTAACTTGACTTTTCTTTCATGGGATGATTCTTTAGCTTATGCTTTACATGAAAAATAGAAGATCTCCTACTTATTACAACTTCCATATCATAGCTCATGTCATACAAAGTTGGTTTCCTCATAAAACTTCATGTGATGGATTTTTTCTTAACTTAAGTCTAGATTTGAGTATGTTTAGCTTAATGGAAATAAAATCAACACCCAAATGATCTTTGAATCCTCATGTCCAACATGTTCATCTTTCATTCAAGTTCTTGTTTCAAGATTTTCTCAACTGAAAATCTTTCATTCAAAATGTTAAGCAAGTAATTTTACAAAACACCAACTTTACATGCTCATATTTCAACTTCATACAAGGGTTTCATGATTTTGTTTCTTAAGATGGTCTTTGATGTTATAACAACTTATAATCATACTCATATCTTCAAGAAATCAAAGTCTCCTAACAAGAACACTAGCCCACTAACACAAGAAACACTTACTCGTCCTTAAAGTAAAGTATGGTGATTGTGCACAAAGGTTCCACTTAAGCTCTTAACCTTACTTCCTTCTTTTGCACCCTTTTGGAAACCCAAGTTGTTTGATCCTTTGGAGTGGGGTTTGTGGAAGGTTCTAAGGGTTCTAAAGGGGCTTAGATGTTGGAAGAGAAAGACACAAGAAAAGAAAATGAAAGTACCATGAGTGAAGCTTGGAAAGTGGTGGCAAAGTTGATTTTATGGGGCTTAAGTGTTCTCACTTTTTGGGTTGGTTTCCAATAAGAGAAAAAGGAAGTGAAAATGAAATTGAAAGTGAGAGAAATGAGGGAAAGAGTGGTTGGTTAGTAGATGGAGTGAATGAGTGTTTAAGAAGCTTGAAATTATTGTCTTATAGCTTACATAAAAGTCAATAATTGCAACTATTGATGATGTAAGTATTAAAGAGTGAATAGTAGTGTGTAAGAGAAAGTGATTGATGGATGAAAGACAAGAGCATGGCCCCCCTCTCTTCTTGTTCAAACTGGCCATGGGATGTCCTTTGAGGTATGGAATTGTCTTGTCTCATTTAATAAAGTTAAGCATGTGAAATCTTGTAAAAATTTGTCCATATGTAGTATAACTGAAGGGATGATAAGAAAAGTATCTTATCACTAGATTTTGATAAGTTATCAATTGATAAATTATTTCAATTTTCAATTGATAAAATAATTTATCAATTGATAAGTTATCTAAAGTAATTAGTTGGTCTACTTATTTATATATAAGGCTTAGACATGAAGATAAGGGTACAGTCTTATAGAAAATTATTTTAGGATTTTCATCTTGCATTGTTTTGTAATTTATGATTCAATTCTTATAAAATTATGAAATTTTCTAAAGTTGAATGAAATTATTCAAATTAAATTATCAATTAGTCACTTAGGGTTAAAATTCCTTAATTGTTTTAGGGTTTAAGGTCTAAAGTGACTTTAGAGCTCGCAGTTCTTCAAGCTCAGGTTTTATCGATAATTGGTTTTTGAATTGGAAAAATTTAATTCGTTTCTAAAGGTAAACTTAAGTTCTTAGTTTCATTGATCCTTAGGAACGGTAAAAAAGTACTCTTAGTCAAATCATAGGCCCGCTAAAAATAGGGTTTACATATATAGCAATGAAAATCAAAATATTTGTTTGAATTTCTATACGATGGGTTCCCACTCATAAGCTCAATCCATTGCATCATCCTTTGATTTCGTACTTCCATCAATATGTCAGATATTATGTAGTTAAGGGGAGTATAAATATAATAAGTCTAAATATGTGGCCTCTTCCCTTCACCACTCCCACCCTTTGAGAACTGATCATCACGTCTATTAAGTCCATCCTTCGTGCTTTTCTTGTTCTTATCATTTTTTTTATCACCTTTGTTTTAATTGACCTCATGTTAAGCTTTAATATTGTCCTCTTATCGAATGTAAGAGGTGGCTTTAGCCTTGAATTTGAAAAACGTCTTCAACTTATTTTTAGCCAAAGATTTGAAGAAATCTCCATGTGGCCTTACTCCATCAATTACTACATTTAGGGAAACACTTATGTCTAATTTCAAGATTTGAACCATCTCAACCATAAATCATAAACCGAGCCAAGTAATCTTTCATGGATTCATCAAATCTTTGTTTGATAGTGTTAAGGACAAATGAATCCTTAATTAGGAGTTTACTTGAAAGAAAGTGTTGCAAGAACACCTCTACTAAATCTTCAAAACATGCAACACTTGAGGGAACTTTTCTTAAATTACGGCAATTTGACATACCATGATATGACTTCTTCAAAAATTTCTAGAATAAGGGAACTTTTCTTAATTTTAAACTAATGGTTGGTCATAACAGGAGTGCTAACATGTGATGGTCCAGCATGGTGCGCCTATTGTAGTTGTTTTCCTTTGTCCATTCTTTTAAGTGTAGGGGTCGAAGTTCCATGTGTCACTCTGACCTGCTTCTTAGCAATTTAGGTGAATGGACCAAATTACCATAGTCTTCAACACTATTGTCTTCGTGCTCCTAGTTTTGATTAGGTGAATTATTTTTCCAAATGAGATTCAAGATTTCATCATTCTTCTTAGACAATTCTTTGTTTTCACTAGCCAAATTAGTACATAGTTGCTCTAATTTGGAAAAGCAATCTTCATCAAGGTGCTTACTCCCCCTTGAAAATGTTGAGGAGAGTTTCCAACACCTCTACATTTGGTTAGACATATCTTAACCATAAGTAGAAAGGTTCTAAAACAAACGGTGCCAAATTGTTGTTGGTCGAAAATGGTGTTGTGGATTGATTCCTGAAAGTAAGAAGGAAAGTTATGCAAGGGGGTGCTAAGGCTAGTTCAACATAGCCACTCCGATGCCTAAGGCATAATATGGAAGAGTAAGAGAGTAAGTAAGTAAGTTCTTAGAGTGTATTGAAAGTTTTTACAGTATTAATGTCTCCATATTTATAGGCATTTGTCTAATAACCATAGTAATAGAAAGTTCATTTGTCATGGTCTACATGGCGACTTCTTAATTTAGTCACATATTAGAAGACAAGAGGAGTGGGTAGTTATGCAGTTAAGCTAGGTAGATGTTAAACTGTTTATACCCTTATTTAAATTCAAAGTATTTGAATAGGGTAGGCAAAACTTTCTAACCCATCAGATTGTCCAAGCCTAAAATCTCCCTAGTCATCAAATTAAGCCGCATCATTGACCTTAACAATGTAGTTCAACTCGGTAAGAAATGTGTTGAGCTATAATCCGAGGTGAAATTCCACTATGATAACTTAAATAATAACTCTTTTAAAGTATAAGACATAGAGCAATCAATAGAATCTACACTAAAATATGTATTATCCTATTCAACACGTTTTCTCATTACTTCTTTGATTTCAATTACCATCTCTTCTTCTCCTACCCTTAATGTAAGCTTATCATTACTAACATCTATAATAGCTTTAGCTGTAGCTAAGAAGAGTCTACCTAGAATGAGAGGTACTTCAATATCCTCGTCGATGTCTAATATGACAGAATCAATAGGAAATATAAATTTATCTATTTTAATAAGCATGTCTTCCATTATACCCCTAAGATATGTAATTAATGTATTAGCTAATTGTAAACTCATCATAATTGGTTTAGGTTCACTTAGCTATAGCTATTTAAATAACTTATAAGGCATTAAATTTATGCTAACACCTAAATCAGCTAATATTTGTTTAATAGATAGAATTCCAATAAGATGAGGGATAATAAATCTCCTTAGGTCCTTTAACTTTGTAGGAAGCTTGTTTTGTAGAATGACTAAGCACTTTTCACTAACTATGGGCAATTCCTCTAGCTTCTTTTTGTTAGAGAACAACTCCTTCAAAAATTTCACATATTTAGGCATCTACGACGACGCTTCCACTAAAGGTAAATTAATATGTAATTGTTTGAATAAGTCTAGGAACTTGCCATAATATTCATCCGTATGCTCCTTTCTTAATTGTTGAGGATATGGAATGGGTGGCTTACACTTCTTAACTTTTGGGGGTTCCAATTCTTCTATAGAGGTTTCACACATTTCTTCAACTTTATCCTTCTCCCCCTCTATTATTAGTTTAGGATTGACTAGTGATTTTTCAGGTTGTTTAGCAACTTGCAACTCCTTACCGCTTCTCAAAGTAAGGGCTTTCGCTTGAGCCTATTGTGAAGATGTAGTTACCCTTTAGTTGAAATCTTCACAAGTTGTTCTATGTACTTCTCAATACTTAGTAATATGGCATCACTACTTTGAATGTACCAAGTCAACATCTCTTCCAATTTTAAGTTCTCCTCTGTAGGAAGGTGGGATTGAAACCCATAAAGAACATTGACATTCTTAGGTGGATTCGCATAAAAAGAATCACCCACATAAGAAAAACACTCCCTACTGCATTCTTCATGGTTGTTAAAAAGTAAGCATTGAAAAACCCATTGATTTACACCATAATATGGTGGTTTTTGGTAATAAGATGGCATATATCCCCCTAATTTGAATACATTAGGCATCATAAACTACTATACTAACATAGGGATAGAATCTAACCTTTTCTGTAATGCATCCAACTGTGATGCTATGGTCGTAGTAGACTCAGCATCTTTCATGGTTGATTTCTTTTACTAAGTTTATCATCTTCCTAATGGTAGCTATTTAGAGCTAAGCTCTCAAATAACACATGCTTCACTAGGCTTTGAGTTCACCATATCACCTACAAATGCATCAATAAATTGTTTAGTACCAAAGTTTAGTCCATTGCAAAAAGTTTGTACCTTCTAAGCAATTCCTTAAAACACTCCTATGCTTCATAAATTGTTTCCTCATCAGATTAAGTGAATGACGAGACATCACTCCTAAGCTTAGCTATCATAGTTGGAGGAAAATATTTTTCTAAAAGTTTTTCTATCAATAAATCCCAAGAAGTAATAGAATTTTTTTGTAATGAAGCTAACCATTGCCTTGCTTTTCCCTACAAAGAGAACAAAAACAACCTTAATCCTATCACATCATCTGTGTCTCCTTCTATTTTGAAAATTACACAAATCTTTAAAAAGTTTACAAGGTGCGTATGTTAGTCATCCTCTAAAGAGCCTTCAAATCTCAATTGCTGCTACACCATCTAGGTAATAATTAATGAGATCATAAATTTGTTTACAGTGTTAGCTAGTCCTGCAATACTAGAGTTGACTCCATTAGTCGACGGCTTAATGTAGTTGAATAGAGTTTTCTATACTTTGTTGTTATTAGCCATTGCACCAAATTTTCATCAACACAATACAAAAATTTTAAGTTAGATTTTAGGCTAATTAATAGAAATAAATAGAAAATCAAAAATGTAAAAATGATAGAGTAATAAGAGAACAAGCTTTCCTGATCAATAGTTCCCGATAACGATGCCAAAAACTTGATGGGCCATATATAATGCTATTAGGCAAGTGTACTTGTCAAGTAATAATATAGAGAACTACAAGAGTCTTAGGTTGCCAATTCTACGAAGACTGTACACTTACTCACCCATTCTAATTACTCTTAAGTGTATCAAATTTCAATATTAATAATAAGTTGGATAAAAACAAGAAAGATAAATTAAATAAATGATTAACTAACAACACAATAATAACATAAAACCAAACAAACATAAATTATGATATCTAGATGCTGATGACAATGAGTGTGACATGTAGGATTTTTTAGGATTTTAACAAATCTCTTACTTTTATCAACTGGAGAATTCAAGCTTTAATCTAATAAGAATTGCTTCTCTACTAGATTCTAATCGTGATTACATCTTACCTGAATCAATTCTAGGATAGGACTCTTTAGAACAACATTAAGAACAAGAATCCCGCACATAATAATAAATAATTAATTCCAGAAGAAACTTATAAGTTATCTCTAAGCTTACAGTGAATCTCTCAAATTGTGGTAAATCTAATTATGTATTGGCCTCATAACTTCAATGCATAATATCAAATAAATTAAACTAAGATTCTAGAAATAACAACTTAATACTAATTAAACACACAATTGAATTAATAAAAATAAGAAGATTGTATTAAAATAAAACAATTCTTTTATACTACATCATTACCTCAATGATTCACAAATCTAGATATCACTGCTTCTAAGCTATAATTATAGAAAAGACAATAACTTTCATGATTACAAGAGTGTTTCTATCTCTATGCTTTCTTGATCTGCTACTCTCTCTCTCTTTTCTACAATAATCTATATTCTATTTATAATGTCTAAATAGAATAGTCTTCAAATGGCAAAACTATTTCGTATATGGCCAAGAACATGGCCATAGTGGTTGGGCGTAAAGACATCATGCAATAATTCCTACGAGAATTATCTTGAAATCAATTATGAAGGGAACACAGCCGTGGTGGGTAACTGTAGTCAAGCCTTTGTCAAAAATCTTTCGAAATTCAATTTGCAATTAAAAATGAGAGCTCCATGACCATGGTATATATCTGTAGTCATCTTCTTTGCTTATTTCTTAAACAAATTCTCTTAAATCCTTATCATCTTTAGTTTATCCTTCAAAATGGATGAAATTCTTCTTGAAAATCACCTAAATTCTCATCTTCTTTTCATATTAGCTCAATTGAGTCGTGAAATAAAAAATAACTCAAATTAGTAGTAAATTTAACTAATTTTTATCAAAATAGCATAAAATATCTAGGAAAATAACATGATAGATGAGTGTAATTTTACACTCATCATCAATGTCATACATAAGTATGTTATTGAAATACACAACCATACACTTCTTGATAAGGGGACACATCACAAGGTTCATGAGTCTCCTAAATGTACTTAGTGCATGATTAATGTGTAAAATTACACATTTATCCCTACTAAAATAGCACATCAATGGGTATATTAGCACAAACATTGTTAGTTTTACCTTAAAAATCAATGAAATACATGTCTTGGATCAATTGTGTGAAAAGTAAGAAAAAAGGTCAAAATAGGGCCTAACTGACTTCCATGGATAAACATGATTGCATATGGATCTCATAATTCCACTTGTTGAGTCCTTAAACTTAAAGAAGGAAGATTTGCATGTTAACTTTGTCACTTAGCCATTTTAAGAATAAAAGAGCTATTGCATGTCTAATCCATGTCTAATGTTTAGTGTGAAGGTGAGCAAGATGTATAGCAACTTGAAAAAGTGACACAAACAATAGCTGTCACGATCAAAGTATAGTAGAGGATGCTTCAATACTAGTCTATGTATAGCGCCTATAAAGTAGAGTTGAAGAGTAGTCCAATCCATGATAGCTAATCAATGCCTTTCAAAGAGTTGACCTAATGCTCTTCAATTTACACAAAGATAGAGGGGCTCATTTGGAGAAAGGAAGACAAAGGTAGTAGGTGTTTATTGTTGGTTATAGCAATAGCTTGCAGCCAATCAACTCAGCTATAGTGCAAACAACATCTTCAATCTCTTATGAAGGATTACATTTAGACCATGGGAAGGATGAATAGTAGATTTAGATAATAAGTGGACTTGAGACTTTAAGTGAATGAGGAAGAATCAAGTGCTCCTACAAAGCAATGCCCTTATTCAAGCCAAGTAGATATTGAACTGCAAACTCAGCAGCTCACTCTTTTTTAGCTGCCCTTTGAATCAATCTTCCATTTCAGCTTTAAGAGAAGAGTGCATGGGTCAAGTGAGGTTACTAGAACATCCATGGGTATGGACTTTCATAGCAACAAGCCCCTATGCAAGTTCTTGCAGCAGTACCTCATAGAAATCCAGTCAACAAATCACAGCAGCTCATGCAAGCTTCAAAATCAAGCTGAAACTGAGCTCCAATGTTTGCTGTAATTGCACCTTGAACAAAACAAACCAAGCTACCCTTTTAACACCAATTGATGCTAAATTTAGCAAACTTGAGTAGCCCCTTCAAGATAGCTCATTGGTAGGCCATGGTGCTTTATAACAACCACTGAACTGTAATAAGCTCGAGATACGACTAGCAGCAGGCTGCAATAGAGGAAATTCTGCAGTAGAGAGCCAAGCTTCACTCGTTGACACTAGCTGGAATGTTGAGCTTTACCATGGATAACAAACAATCACAGCAGTATTCCTAAACAGCAAACTCATTTCAGGGAAGAACACTTATACTTCATTATATTTAAATGATATCGTGAATTCTTATTGTCTTTATTTTTATTACAGGCCTTTACAGCCAAGGAAGACATCAACCGAAAGAAAAGCCAAGCTTCCCTTGACAAGCATAGCAGCTACAACTGAATTACAGCAAGGACCGAGCAACTTAAGCGTAAAGTACTTCATCCATGCTCAACCAACCAACAAAGTACGGCCAACAGCTGTAAGGCCATGAACTCCATGTGACACTTTAAGCAGTAGTACGCCAACATCATTAGCAGAGTAAAGCATCCACAAGGTGTAGATTTTCACTCAAGTGCAGCAGCCCACTCTCCTTTTTCATGACCAAGTCAAGCAACTCTTTACCTGGACTAAACTGTTGTAGCCTGCACAAAGCCAAAACTGCAACTAAGAAGCAAGCACGCTAGAGCATCCAAGAAACAACTTGAGCGCAAGCAAACGGCTCTCTTTGTCCATTTGCAGTAGCACTTAAATGTTGAATTCTCAGTTGCCTGCACAACCCCATAGTGCAATCCGAGTAGCTCCTTTTGTGTGACAACCTCAACTACAACTACAAGGCCATGAGCTCTATTCAAATCACAACAACAGACCCGAATTACTCCCTTTAACTTGAATTCCATATGAGCCATGAGCTGAAATTTCCTTTTGAGGACAGAACACGTGGAATTAGGTCCAAAAAGAGCTAAGCATAAGCCTTATCATCTTTGTCAAGTTCTAATTTGGAAAAGCTAATGCAAGATAAAGTACGTGTGAAGATTTCAACACTTAATTTTTGAGTACTAAGTGAACTAATAGGAGAAGACTCCTACGATACATGTGAGGGGGACCTTACATTCTTTTGGGGGCCCTTGGTTATTTAAAAATGAATAGCAAGCCCATGTGAAAAAAAAAAAAAAAAGGAGAGACAGAGCTAACGATAGAAAAGGGGGACGGCAGCTGAAAAAAATGAGGGCAGTAGCATTTAACCAAAAGATAGAGAGGAAGTATAACCAGTAGCTTAGCTTTAGTAGTAGAAAATAAAGATTACTAATAGGAGTTTTATTTTGCATGATGCTCTTTTTGATTTCAGGGCACTAAAACCTTTGTTCTAGTACACTTGAAGATTATCCTAGGTTTTAAATGAATAGAGACATGCCAATTTTCTTTTAAGAGTTGAAATTGAAAATGCCCACTAAAGTGTTTTCTCTTCTATTTTTTATTTTATTGATTATGTTTTTATTCATTTGGATATTGTAATGAGACATTATGCTTTTAAGTATATGGGTTTTGTATTGATGAATTTAATGAATTAATGTATTGAATAAATTATTTTGATATCGTTATTAAGAAGTTAGTGATTTATTTATAATGTCTATTGCCTATTTAATTAGTACTTAGCCATCACTCTTTGAGTACGTAGAGTTAAAGATACTCAAGAGAGGATTCAATAGCTTATAATAAGCATAGCTTGAATTTTTGAAGGAGCTCATCATAGTGATATGTGAGTCTTAATTACATTAATGAAATATGCACTTAATATAGTTAGAAATATGGTTTGAGTCATGAGGATATGCTTAGTCCATATTTCTAACTAGAATAGTAATTCTCATGTGAGTAGATTACTATTTACTCGATGATTATAGATAAATCGCCTTGATAAGACAATTTGTGCTATAATTGGAACACCACTACGGAGAGATACGTGAGTTTTAGTAAGTTTAGTTAAATCTCGCTTAGTCCATTTTGAATATCGCATCAAGGCATTGCATTGATTCAGGTGAGAATAGATTTGCAAATCTTAATTTGATTCTTTTTATCTCCTAGACCCAAAACTTTCATAGTATAGCTAGGACATTCAATTTGTTGTTCATTTTGTTAACTCGCTTTTACTCCATTTTAATTTAATTCTCGATAACTTAGCTCAAGAAAAAAACTTGATTGGTTTAGTACTTAGCACATAGCTCCTCATGGAATACGATCTTGACTTACTATTTATACTGCTTCCATGACCCGATTCACTTGTCAGTCCTCACTCACTATCAAGTCAAGTTTTTGGCACCATTACTCGAGAACTTTGGCTTTACTAATATTACATTAATAGTTGTTCCCTTATGCTAAGTCTCTTTTTATTTTCACTTGTTCCCTTACTTCTTGGTAGATTAGCTTAGTTGTAGTCTTGCTTCTTTAATCAATTTGATAGCTCTTAGCTATTAATTTTCTTGGTAGTGGTTAATTTAGTGAGATTTTAGTACATTTTCGCTTAGCTCGATCTTTCATTAATTTAGCTTCTTGTTGGTAGCCTATTAGTTGCTTACTTGATAGAATTTTATTCTTATTAGTTTCATTTTATAGTAAAAAACCAAAAATTTCTAGCTTTGTGTCTATTTCTTAATATTACTTATCTTAGCTATTTGCTCATAATTTTGATAGTTTCATGGTTAGTTTAACTTCTTGCTAGACTAAGTTCTTATCAATTGCTATAGTTATACCTTCTTGTTAGTTTATCATGTAGTTTTGGTTAATTAGCACTTTGTTTGCTTAATTTTTCATTATAGGAGTTACAATTAATTGAAAAAGAAAATTTCAAGCTAGTCATTGATTGTTTAATGTTATTTACTTTAGCTTATTTCTATAGATTTCAATTAAGTTAGGTTTAATTTAACTTCTTGATAGTTTAGACCTTTAATTTTGCATTAATCTTAGTATTTGAGTGGTTTTCTCATCTTATATTGTGCATTTTACAATGAAAAACAAAAATTCCAACTTTTTCTCATCATCAAGCTTCTTGTGTTCTATATGCCTTTCTTAGTGCAATCATGTTTTTACTTATTGCCTTTGTTATTAAAGTAGTGGTTGTTTACCTTAGTGCGTAAAGTTTCAATCTTTTTACATTTTAGGAGTTGTTTACTAGGAATTTTAGTTATCTTAGTTTGTAAAGATCTGAAAGTTTTGAAAAATCCATAAGAAGTTAAAAAAATTTTAAGAAAAGCTAAAAAGATACTTCCTTTAGGTTTCACAATGTATGTCTGGTGATAGAGTGCTTCAATTGACTTTTCTTTTTTACCCTAAAATTAAGTGAACATTTGATTAACTTTTGAGAGAAAGAAGAGCAAGTCTTATCATGGAAGGTAATAGGAATGGAAACGATCACAAAGGAGATGATCATAATGAGTACAATGGACAAATTGTAGGTGGAAATGAGAATGCGAGACCATTCTGGGAGTACTTTATGCCTACTGTTAAGGGAGTTGCACCAACAATTGCGTGGCCTAAAATTTAAGCATATAACTTTGAGTTAAAGCCCACATTGATTCAAATAATGTAGGTAAATCAATTTGGGGGTGGACCTTTAGAGGACCCATATGACCATTTGATGAATTTTTTGCAGATTTATGCTACACTCAAGAGCAATGGCATTTCAGAAGATATGATTCACCTTTGCCTATTCCCTTTCTCTCTTAAGGATATGGTAAGGAGCTGGTTAAACTCGTTGCCATCACAATCAATGACTACCTAGAATCAATTGGTACAAAAGTTTCTAGTGAAAGTTTTTCCACCTAACAAGACCACCCAATTGAGAAATGAGATTAATTTCTTCTGCCAGTATGAAGGAGAGGCATTTATGAAGTGTAAGAAAGATTCAAAGACTTGCTTAGATGTTTTCCTCATCGCGTTATATACATGCACCAGTTGACTCACACTTTCTATAATTCATTGGGTGAACAGTTGAGGATAATGATAGACGCGGTTTCTAGAGGTGGTTTGACGAGAAAGAATGCCGAACAAGCTTATGAACTCTTTAAAGAAAAGGCTTTCAAACCTTTTAACTGGCATAGTAAGAGAGTGAGGTCAATGCAAGTAGCTAATGTACATAAATCAAATACCATTGCCAAGCTTTAAGCACAAGTAGCAACTCTTATAGTTGAGTTAAGTCATATGCAACCTATGCAAGGGGTGAGCCCAAGCTTTGGTCCACTTAAGAGCGCAATGCCTTTTAGGAGTCCTCCTATGGGCTTTTTAAATTGTTGGTAAGGGATTTCTACTCTCTAAGTTTAAGCTCAAGTATGAAACATGTAAATTTTGTGAATAAGTTTAACAAAGAAGCAAAGAATTAGAACCCTTACTCAAATACATATAGTCCAAGATAGAGGTACCACTCAAATTTTGGTTGGAGAGACAAAAATACTCCTAGAGCTCTACTGATCACTTAGCAAAGGACATTTCAACCTAAGGAAAAAGAGAAATAAGACACCTTAGTGGAGATGCTAAAGACTTTGTTACAAGAGTCTCAAGACCAAAAGGCCATCATTCAAGATCTACAAAAGCAACTAGCTCAACTCTCCTAATCATCTAGTAGCCATCCTTAAGGTACCCTTCTTAGTAACATTGAAAAGAACCCTAAGGAGGTGGTGAAAATAGTCACATTGAGATGTAGGAAAAAGTTGGAAAAGAAAAATCAAGATCAAGTTAGGGTGAGTAGAGAAAACAAAGCAGTTGAGCAAGAGTCGATTAGGCAAGAAGGAAGGAATGTTGATAAAGGAAGAGAAAAGGAAGTTTAGGAAAAGAAGGAGGATGATCTTAAAGTTGAAAGAAAACAGATAGGAGGATGAGTCATTAAGAAGTGGAGATATCATGAAAGATGAAGTGGAGGACATTAAGAAGAAAAGATTAGAAGTGAAGCCATATGTCCTATCCAACTCATTCCTTATGAGGTTAAAGCAACAGTAGTTTGACCATCAATTTTCCAAGTTTTTAAAAAGTTGCATATTTATATCCCATTCACAGATATACTAGAGAAAATTCCCTCCTATGCTAAGTTTATGAAAGACATCCTCACTAAGAAAAGGAAACTAGCCAATCATGAAACTGTAACATCAACCCAAGAGTATACGGCTATCCTTCAAAACAAGGTACCTCCTAAGTTAAAAGATCCAAGTAGCTTCGCTATCCCAAGCATCATTAGAGACTCTTATTTTGATAGGGCCTTATGTGATCTTGAAGCGAGCATTAAATTTATGCCCCTCTCAATTTTCAAGAAATTGGGACTATGAGAGTGTAAACCAACCATAGTTTCTTTGCAATTGGTCAATAAGAGTATCAAGCATCCAAGGGAATATGTATTGATAAAAGTTGACAAGTTTATCTTTTTGGTGGATTTCATTATTCTTGACATGGAGGAGGATTGAGAGATACCTTTTATCTCAGGTAGGTCGTTTTTGGCTACTGGTAAGGCCTTAATCGATGTGGAGGAAGAAAAGTTGACACTTAGGGTCATAGATGAGTAAGTCACATTCATTGTTTTTAAAGCTTTGAAACACCGAACTAAGATTGATTCTTATTTCCATATCAATTTGGTTGATCAATTAGTGGATGAGTTCAAAGAGGAGCATTTTCAAATGAGTGGATATGATAAGCATGTGTTAGTAAACAATTAGAGCAATGATGAGGATGAGCTTGATGTTGTGCATGATACAGATGATGATCACGAGAGCATTGAGGTAGAAGGAGTTGAGATTATGAGAGAAAATGATGTGGTAGGTATTATTGAGCATGATTTGATGGATAGTAGTGATAGGAGAGTAGTGATCTTTGAGGAGAGTATTGAGCATGAGGTTGTTGAGAGTTCACCTATAGGTAGAGCTGTAAGAGTTTGGTTAAGGCCATTTCAATTTGAAGAGTTAGGACTTTGCATTGAGAGGCCAATTCCATCCATACTAAAGCCCCCTAAACTTGAATTGAAACACTTACCTGTCTATCTTAGGTATACTTATCTTAGAGAGGATGAGACACTACCAATCATTGTTTTGGTAGGCTTATCCCAAGAGCAAGAGAAAAAGTTTATTAGAGTGCTCAGGTAGCATATAGAGGCCATTAGTTAGACTATTGTTAATATCTATGGGATTCATCCATCAGTTTGCATATGTTAGATTCTTATGGAAGCTGAATTCAAACCAATGGTCCAACCACAAAGATGACTCAACCCTACATCAAAGGAAGTGGTGAAAACGGAAGTTTTGAAGCTTCTTAATGTTGGGATGATTTATCCCATTTCGAACAACAAATAGGTAAGTCTTGTCCAAGTGATGCTAAAGAGGGGGAGTATGATAATGGTCTAGAATGAGAAGAATGAATTGATACTTACCTGAACTGTTACTGGATTGAGGGTGTACATTAAATTAAATGACACCATCCATAAAGGCCATTTCCCATTACCCTTCATAAAGCAAATGGTTGACAAGCTAGTGGGGCATAAGTATTATTGCTTTATCGATGGATATTCAGGCTACAATCAGATACCCATTACCTCGAAGGATCTAGAGAAGACCACATTCACCTATCTTTATGGCACTTTCATATTCAAGCACATGCCTTTTGATCTTTGTAATGCACCAGCCATGTTTCAGAGATATATGATGGCAGTATTCTTTGATATGATTGAGAAATGCATTGAAGTCTTCATGGATGACTTTTCTATGTTCGGAGCTTCTTTTGATAGTTGCTTAAAGAACTTGTTATCTATACTTAAGACATTCACCTAGTTTTGAATTGGGAGGAGTGTCACTTCATGGTATAAGAAGGGATAGTGCTCAGCCATAAGATCTCAAGAAAGGGAATTGAGGCAGATAAAGCCAATCATTGCAAAGTTACCACCAACGATAAACATGAAAGGAATTTAGAGTTTTCTTAGTCATGCTAGATTTTATAGGAATTTCATCGAAAATTTTTTTCGAGATTGCTAAACCTCTATGCACTTTGTTAGATAAGGATACTCTATTTGCCTTTGATGGGTTATGCCTTCAAGCATTTAAGTTTTTGAAAGAGAAATTGACTACAGCACCTGTGATTGTAGCACCTGATTGGAGCCTACCATTTGAGCTTATGTATGATGCTAGTGACATTACAGTTGGTGATGTACTTAGCTAGTGAAGGAAACGAGTCTTCCAAGCGATCTACTATGTTAGCATGATGCTTAATGGCACTCAGCGCAACTATGCCACTACAAAGAAGGAGTTGCTAGCTGTAGTGTTTGTAACTAATTTATACCACATCTCATAGCCTCTAAGGTCATGATTTACATAGACTACTCTACTCTTTAGTACTTGTCAGCGAAATCAGATGTAAAGCCTAGGCTTGTAAGGTGGATCCTTCCACTATAAGAGTTTGATATTAAGATTTGTGACAAAAAGGGGATTGAAAAAGTGGTAACTGACCCTCTTTTAAGGATTGTAAATGAGAAAGACGAGTTACCAATCAACAAGGTCTTTCTTGATGAGCACCTGTATGTAGCTTCACTTAAGGATCTCCTTTGGTATGTAGATATTGTGCATTACTTGGTTAATGGCATTTTACCATGTGAGATCTCATATCACCAAAAAAGGAAGTTTGTGTCTAAGGTGAAAAAGTACTTTTGGGATTAGCCATACTAATACGGACTTGTGGATCAACACACGAACCCAATATCACACATAACCAAAGGGGTAGGTTCAAGCCACAAGATGGCTTGAAAAGTAAATAATAGTCGAAGGTTGAGCAGGGGGTTCCCATGTACCGATGAAGGTTATGATGCACCTATGCCTCACACGAGCTTAGGTTACACTTGATATGACATATAAGTATGGCTAGAGGTTACTCGCCACTAATCTATGCTCAAATTGTCTAAATAAGAGTAGCTCAAGAGTAATAAGGACACTTAGCATGAGAGTGAAAAAAAAAAATTTCAATGTATTCTCTGTATTATGATCCTCCCTCCAGTTTTATAGGACGACGATATTTATATCATCTCGTTAAGGTAAATCCTAAGTTACAAAAATTACAAAAGAATGGTCCTTATTTGCTAAAAATAAAAGAGAATAATTTACAAGGAAAATATGAAATCATGCAAAAGAAGGAATGCGAACGTCTTTTGTCAAAAAGGATAGTACAAATATCAGAAAAGGACAGTGCACATGCGTTTTTGCTATAATTCTAACAGTATTGTGGTCCGAGTAGGGGTAGACCTCGGTTCAGGCCTATTCGGCATCAAAAGGGGCTGGACAATGGTTGGTTCAAGGATAACTTACATGGGGGCTAGCCTTAGATGGTCAACTCTTGACAGTTTTGCTTAACCTCAGCACAGTAGAGTGCTATATTCAAATTTGGCACTTAAACTATGGTTTAGTGGAGGGTTCAACTCGGCATGCTAGTTGTTCACCTCGGTAACATCTTGGATGGCATAGAGAGCAAAGTATCTCAGCAGATCGAACTAGGGTAAGCACTACTCCTCAGTGCTTAACTCACCTTGGACATCTCAGTGGACCACTTAAGAGAGCCCTTGAGCTCGGAAGCATATAATCGGTCCATGATCCTTATCATTCCCTCTGAGTTGATTGAGATTTGGGATTAAGTCTGGTTTAGGTCCAATTTACTCATCTTTGGGAGTGTAAGGTTAAAGGTCAACAAGGTTAAAAGAGTCCAAGAGTCCATATCCTTCAAGTAATTCAATCTTGTAGGCATTAGGATTGATCTTTTCAAGCACTCTGAAAGGTTCGTTAGCTCTAAGAGACAACTTGCTCTTCTTCAAGTTTAGGAATTGTTCCTTGCTAAGGGGTATCTAAATGATATTGCCTGGTCAAAATTTTCTCTTCTTCCATCCTTAGATTCGCTTCTCAAGCTTAATAGCAGCTCAACCCAGTTGCTCTATAACCTTTTGGTGCATGGTTTTGATGGCTTCAACTTTCTTGACGACTAGCCAATCATCATCATTAGTTCTCGATTGGGTTACTTGGTCTAATAGGAGCTTGGGGTTGAACCCGTAGGCGACTTTGAATTGAGACATACTTGTGATGCTATGGGTGGTCCAATTGTAAGTGAATTCAATGATTGGCAGACATAGATCCCAATAAGCTATTTTTCGTTCCACGGTGACCATAGCAAAGTTCCCATAATTCAGTTGATAACTTTAGTCTACCTATTGGTTTATAGATAGTAGGACATGCTATACAATAACTTGGTTCCCAATCACCTCCAACATATCCTCGAAAAGTAGCTCATGAACTTAGGGTCTCAATCCGAAACTATGGTTTCAGGTACACTATGAAGCTTAATCACCTTCTACAAGAAAAAGAAAAAAGATAGCCAAAGCATCGTTAGTCTTAGAATAGAGTACGAAATGTGCCATCTTACTAAATCAATCCATAACCACCATGATAGAGTCCTTCCCTCGAGACGTCCTTGGTAATCCTAACATAAAGTTCATACTCAACTCGGACCATGGTTTGGTTAAGAGCAGTAAAGGCTAATAATGTCCTTGCTCAGCTCAACTCTTCACTTTTTATTAGGTCTCACATTTTTCCAATATGGATTAGACATCTCTCTTCATCCTTGGCCAAAGGAATCTAGAGGATAATACCTCATAAGTCCAGCGATGGCCAAAGTGTCCTGTCAATCCCCCTCCATGCACCTTACACATTAGTAGTTTTTGCGTTGAACGAGTCAGGATACATAACCTTCTCTTCCTGAATAAGTATCCGTCTTCCCTATGGTAGTCATCTAACATTTGTCCTTACTTACAACGGACGTAGATAGGACCAAAGTGTGGGTCCTCGGCATATAAATTCTTAATGGTTGAAAACCTAAGTAACCTTGTTTATAGTTCGATTAGGATAGTATGTCGTCTCGATAAGGCATCAACCACTTCATTGTTCTTTTGGTTCTTGTATTTTACAACATAAGAAAAACCCTCCATTAACTCAACCTACTTAGCTTACCTCCAAGACAACTTCGGTTGGCTCTTTAGATATCTTAAGGATTCATGATCAATGTAAATCACGAATTCTTTAGGTAGCAGGTAATGTTGCCACATCGGTAGGGCTCGGATTAAGGAGTAGAACTTCTTGTCATAGATGGACTAGTTGAGTATGGCTCTTTGAAGTTTCTCGTTGAAGTAAGTAATAGGTCGGCTTTCTTGCATCAATACAGTACCTATGCCTAGTCTGGATGCATCATACTCTACCTCAAATACCTTGTTGAAGCTCGATAGTGCTAAGATGGGGGCTGTTGTTAACTTCTCCTTTACATCTTCAAAACTCCTCCTCTCTTTCTCACCCCAACTGAATTTAACATTCTTCTTGAGAGTTTGGTGAGTGGGGCCACAATCGTACTAAAGTTCTTTATAAATTGGCGATAAAATGATGCTAAGCTGTGGAAACTCCTCACATCGACAAAACAGGTCAGCTCGAGCCATTCTATAATTGCTCTTATCTTCTCCTCATCAACTCAAATGCCTCTTCCGCTCACAACAAATCCTAAGAAGATCACCTCGGATCAGTAGAAATCGCACTTCTTCAGATTGGCACAAAGTTGTTCAACTTGAAGTTTTGCAAGAACTTGTCAGAGGTTCTCTTGGTACGTCTCCAGGTCGGGAATGTAAACTGGGATGTCGTCAAAATAAACCAAGACAAACCTTCCCAGTAACTTTTGGAGCACATGATTCATAAGTTGTAAGAATGTACTCAACGCATTGGATAGTCCGAATGGCATTATAAGCCATTTATATAAACCATGTCATGTCTTGAATGCAGTCTTCCACTCGTCGCCTTCACGTATTCAAATATGATGGTATCCAAATTTGAGATCAATCATGGAGAATACTCTTGCTCCACTTAACTTGTCTAGCATATCATCAATCCTGGATATGGGATACCTATACTTAATGGTAATTGGATTAACGGTTCAGCTATCCATACACATCCTCCAAGAACCATCCTTCTCAGCACTAACAAGGCCAGCATAACACAAGGGCTTAAGGACTTGCATACATATCCTTTCTTCATAAGGTCGTCTACTTGTCTCTACAGTTCGGGAGCTTGTTTAGGGTTTAGCCTAAGTAGGCTTGTTTAGCAGTATGGCTCCTAGCTGTAGGTTAATCGCATGCTCTACACCTAGGATTAGGGGTAGACTCTCCAGTAGCTCCTATAGAAATAGGTTGACAAAGCCCTTTAGTAGGGTTTTTACCTCAGTCAACAACCCTTCCTCCTCGGGTCTCATCTCCAGAAGTCTCCTGACAAGTAGATAGGTTAGTCCCTCCAGCTCTATTTCTCTTTTCAGTTCGGCTCGGGTCAATACCAAAGCCTCCTTCTTCAAGGCTCGACTAAGCTGGGACTACATGACTTTTACCTGCTCGACAGTCATGGGACTCAATTTTAATCTTCTTCCTTTATGCTCCATAGAACATGTGTTCCTCCTACTGTCATATATAACTGCTTGGTCAAACATCCATGGTCGTCTAAGTAAAAGGTAGGACACACTTATGGGTAACACATCACAAAGCACTTCATCTCGATACCTGCCTATATAGATCAACATAGATACCTATTTGTTCACTTATAGGGCTCCCTTATCACTGAGCCAATGAAGCTTGTAAGGCTTCGGGTAAGGCATGGTCGACAATTTCAGTTGCTAGACCATAAATACAGAGGCTGCATTAGTGTAGCTCCTACTATCAACGATCAGCGTACATAATGATTCATTTACCTTGCACCCAATATGGAAGAGATTTTCTCTCTGCTCGTCTTTAGGCGCGATGCTGATACTCATTATCCTTCTCAATACTATAACGGTTAACATGAAGTTATCTTCCTTACTATAGATAACTTCCTCCTTAGACAGCTTAATCTATTTGTTCTCCTTTGACTCTTCTACTTCTTCGTTAGTGCTATCGACCTCTATGATCAGTGCTTCACCTTTGATCACCATTGTTCGCCTGTTTGGACACTGAGTGGTCATATGTCCAAATCATTGGCATTTGAAACACTTGATCTCACTTGTCTTCCTCCCTGAACTCTAGCCCTTCTCAAACTTCCTCGAGGCTTCCTTCTCCTCTGCTCGGGTAGTTTAAGCAGGTCAAGTCTTGGTGACCTTGCTCGATTCCATTCGCACAAGTCAGCTATTGCGAAGATAGTTAATAGGTGGTCGGAATCTTCTTTTTTGGTGCCTTTCTATCCTTTAGGCAGCTCGAATTGCATCATCGAGTGTTTTAATGTCTAGGGTTTCCAGGACATCCCCAATCTCATACTTCAATCCGCCAATGAATCGATACATAGTTTAGTCTTCTAACTCTACAACTTCACATCGAATCATTAACATCTAGAATTCTTTAACGTAAGCATCCACACTCGATCCTCCTTACTTTAGTTCTTGCAGTCTCTTAAAGGCATCTTACAAATAATAGCTTGACATAAACCTTCTCCACATAACTCTCTTCATATCATCCCAACTCTTAATCATTCGTTCTCCTTCCCTTCTTCTAATGGCTTACAAGTTTTTCCACCATAAGGTGGCATAACTAGTGAACTCTAATACGATAGGTCTAATCTTTGCATTGTCAAGCACTTCATGGCATTCAAACTACTTTTCAATCTTGTTTACCTAATCTAGGTAGTCTTCAACATCACCACTTCCAAAAAAACTTAAGATACGCATCCTGAGTCCTTTGACTCTAAGGGCTTATACATTTCTTTCCTCAACTCTGTAGTACTCTTCTACATCATCATCTCTCTCAACTTCTTCCTCAATCTCTTTAAGCACTAACCTGGGTCTAGCATCCCTACTAACTCCTTCAGCTTGAGGTTTGCGAGTTGGGGTATTAGCTTAGCCAAATTGATCATCGCCTCATTATTATTGCTCATGTTCCCTAATGAGGCTATTTCTATCTCATTGTCTATCTTCTTGTATATCACCTCATTGATTGAGGTGAGAAGCTTCTTTCTTCTCCTTGACCTTGTCGAGTACCACTTTCTTGGTTTCCTAAAGTTCCTTGCACACTTAAATCTGACATTGATGTTTACTTCACAATGACAATTTCTCAACAAACACATGGTCAACTACACTCTGTTTTGGCGCATCTAAAAAAGGGCAAAATAGAGTACAAAACACTTCTCACTACTAAACTTCAAAGCTAACAATATAATGACTATCACACAAGAGCAGTGACAAACTATTAAAAGAACATAGTAGTAGAATCCAGCTTCGAATATAGCCAAGCTCTAATACCAAGATGATACGGACTCGTGAATCAACACATGAACTCGATATCACGTGTAACCAAAAGGGTAGGTTTAAGCTGCAAGATGGCTTGAAAAGTAAATGATAGTCGAAGGTTAAATAGGGGGTTCCCCTACACCGATGAAGGATATGATGCACCAACACCACACACAAGCTCAGGTCACACTTGATATGATGTATAAGTATAGTCGAAGGTCACTTGCCACTAGTCCATGCTCAAATGGGCTAGATAAGAGTAGCTCAAGAGTAAGAGGGATACTTAACTCAAGAGTGAAAAAAAAAAAGTTAAGTGTATTCTCTGTATTTTGATCCTCCCTCCACTTTTACAGTATGATGATGTTTATATCATCCTGTTAGGGAAAATCTTAAGTTACAGAAATTACAAAAGAATGGTACTTATTTTCTAAAAACAAAAGAGAATAATTTACAAGGAAAATATGAAATCATGTAAAAGAAGGAACATGGACGTCCTTTGTTAGAAAAGACAGTACGAATGTTAGAAAAGGACAATGCACACACGTTTTTACTATGATTCTGACAACATTATGGTCCGAACAAGGGTGGACCTTGATTCAAGCTTATTCAACATCAAAAGGGGCTGGATAGTAGTTGGTTCAAGGACGGCTCACATTAAGGTTGGCCTCAGATGGTCGGCTCCCAACAGTTCTACTCGACCTTGGCACAATGGAGTGCTACATTCAGATTTGGCGCTTATACTACAATTTAGTAGAGGGTTCGACACAACATGCTAGTTGTTCAACTCGGCAACATCTTAGATGGCATGGAGAGCAAAGTAGCTCAGCAGATCAGACTGGGGTAAGCACTGCTCCTCGATGCTTAACTCACCGTGGACAGCTTAGTAGACCACTTGAGAGAGCCTTTGGGCTCAAAAGTGTGTAATTGATCCATAATCCCTATTACATACCTTTTCAAGAGTTATGCTGAGTAGGATATTAGCTGATGCATACCTACATCTGAGATAGCTAACGTACTTCACCATTACTACAATCATAAAGCTCATGAACATTTTTGTGCTAAGAGGACGACTGTTAAGGTACTTCATTGTAGATTTTAATGACCTAACTTATTCAAGGATTGTCGTACTTTTATGCTAGCTTGTAAGCAATACCAGCATTTAGGAAATATCTTTAGGAGGCAAAATATGCCATAGCATAAGATACTAGTGATTGAGATTTTTTATGGTTAGCGGATTAACTTTATGGGATCATTCCCATCATCTCTCAACTATAAGTACATCCTCATTTTTGTCAATTATGTATCAAAGTGGGTTGAAGCTATAGTTCTCTCAACTAATGAAGCAAGGGGAGTACTTTAGTTCTTGAAAAGAAACATCTTCACTAAGTATGGGATAATATGAGGGATCTTTAGTGATAAGGGCTCTCACTTTTGCATTAAGTAGTTTGTGAATTTTCTTGCGAAGTATGGAGTGAGACATGAGGTGGCCACACCTTATCACCCTCAAGCAAGCGGTTAGGTAGAGCTTTCATATCAGGAGCTAAAGTAAATCTTAGAAAAATCATCAATGCGTTAAGGAAAGATTAGTTACTTAAGCTTGATGATGCACTTTGGGCTAACCAACCTACTTGTAAGAACACAACTGGTATGTCCTCATATTACATGCACTTTAGCAAGATTTGCCATCGGATAAGAATCAAACTACTAAGCCTTTAACCTAAGCTTAAGGATTAGAAAGCATGGCGAGGTGAGTCGAGTTCTCTCTTTACACCCTATAGCCAAAGAGTCTAAGCTACTGTAGTCAGCCAACTTGATACCTTGTTTAAGCTAAACCCTCTTATGTCTATCAATAGTCTCCAACTACTAACCCAAGGAACACATTGATAACAGCTCGGCCCATCCAACCTCCTATCCAACAAACTTAAATCTAAGCTATATCAAATACATCTAAGTTGAATTCACTTCAGAAGAGTTGCTAGTTCAACTAAACAATACCAAACTTTTAGCTTGGATCAACATCATTACTCAACAAAAGCCAGGCTAGTCGTATAATTTGTCTATCTTGCTAGGCACATAACCACCGATCTTCTACACATGTCTAAGCACCCCAAATGAAAAAATCTTCCATATAGAGTACCTGCTTTCAATGATTTTTCATTTATACCCTTTGAACATTCCTTGTATCATACTAATTTAGGACATTATGCTTTTAGTCTTTTCCCTTTTTGTCGTAGTTAACCTGATATTTCAAGTATAAATACCACTTGTAATTGTAGCTGCAACATCACATCTTATATTGAATATACTTCTCCTTTTTATGAGCATTACTCTCTATTTGCTTGTTACTTTACTCTTATTCTAACCCTTAAGTAAGGTTAGGTCTGAGTACTCTCATTAGACAAACTCGTACATCATATCAAGTTGAGCCGTAAGTCCTTAGTAGTTCCTTAATGCGTAACATCCTTAGAGTAGATCAAGTTTACTTATTTGTTTCTCTATTCTCATGA
This sequence comes from Lumnitzera littorea, assembly GCA_024138015.1. Classification (NCBI taxonomy): domain Eukaryota; kingdom Viridiplantae; phylum Streptophyta; class Magnoliopsida; order Myrtales; family Combretaceae; genus Lumnitzera; species Lumnitzera littorea. The sequence goes on from JAMXBB010000008.1 coordinate 66,056,380, forward strand.
ATTTCTACCCCTGTTTCACAACTTTCCACAAGCTTAGACCTACCCCTTATGACCAGTTTTGTTAGTCCTTGTCTCAGTTCATATCATCTTGGTATCAAAGCGAAGGTTCATTTGGGTAAGTTGTTGTTCAGCAATGATTGTTCCTATGTAGTATGTAATATTGTTGTTAAGTATGATGTGAAAACAATAGGAATTAGTTTAAGTGTTTTGGAGAGTATTAGAAGTTTTACTATTGTTATGAGACCTTTTTTGCAAAGCACTCTATTTTACCCTATTTCGAGCATACAAAAACAAAGCAAGTTTCAACTAAGTTTATAGTTCTTCAAAGTAGCTATTGTGATCACAATTTGTTTAGGTTTTTGTATGGAGAAGTATGTATGTAAGTTGTTTGGCTTAAGAGGATAATGTCTGTTGTTTTGTGAATTTTGAGCTTATGTACTAAGTTTTGTCAAGAAGATGACAAACCCAAGTGTCAATGCTAGTATTAAGGATGATAAAAGCGATATTGTCCACAATGGACAACAACCCTAAAACACACTTAGAAGTATAAACGAGCAAATCGATGAGATGGCTAACTTGATAGCAGATTTGACCAAAAACTGTTTATGCATTGGCCTTTCAAGCTACTGAGGTCGTACAAAATACACCCTAGGCCGCTTAACTTGCAAGAGGATAGATCTTAGCTCAACAAGATCAAGGTAGAAGAGTAGGAGGATGTGTAAGGTGAAAAATTGACTAAGGTGATTTAGATGAAGAAGGAGAGGGAGAATACAATGAAGAAGAGGAGCGAGCTCAAGCACCCTAAGCTACCAACGATATGAAGCTTTAGATTTTGAGCTTTAATACTTCTAGAAATGTTAATGACTATTTAGACTAGGAAGAAAAGGTAGAGCATATTTTTTATTATTACTAGTATAAAGACTACAAGAAAGTGAAGACTGCTGCGATAGTGTTCTCAGGTTATGTTGCGATGTAGTGGAAGAACTTCCAAATTATGAGAAGACAAGAAAGATATAGAAAAGTAGATACTTGTCTTGAAATGAAGAGGATACTCAGAAATAGACTTGCACTAGATACTTATTTACAAGATACTTTTGTCGAGCTTTAAGAGTTGAGATAAGGAAGCTAAACTATTGATGAATATGTTCAAGAGTTCCAAATATACATGATTCAATGTGAAGTGGATGTACCATTAGGAACAATGTTAAAATATCTCACTAAATTGAGAGGCAACATCCAAGATGTTATCATGCTTCAACAATTTACTACATTAGATAAGGATATAAGAATAGCCCAACAAATGGAAAGATAGAGGAGGAATAGGCTGAGCTGACTTGTATAATCAAGTTGAACCACTTAGGGAAATTTAATGAGCTCAACAAAATGCCAAGTCAAGTAAAAGAATATATTTCAAGGCTGAGCAAAAGAGTTAACCAACCGATAGTGAAGTGCTACCGAAAACTTATGAGAAGGGAAAAGGATTTGGGAGGAAGACAAGCCAAATCAAGTGTTTTCAATGTCAAGGGTTTAGATACACAGCCGCCTAATGTCCAAATAGAAGAACTATGATTATCAAAGGTAACATTCCGAAACTTGATGTGGATAGTATTGATGAAGAGCTCAAGGAGGAGGTTTCTCTCAAAAAGGATACCAATAAGGAATATGAGCTTGTTGAGGAAGATGTATTTACTGAAGACCTAGACAAACTAACTTTGGTTGTCAGACATACGATGAGTATGGAATCCTCAACTAAGGAGTAGTAGAGAGAGAACTTATTCTACATCACTTGCAAAGTAAATGATCAAGTTTGTACAGTCATAGTGGATAGTGGGAGATGTACCAATATGGCATCTGCCGACTTGGTTAAGAAGCTTAAGTTGCCGACCATCTCATATCCAAAGCCATACAAGTTACATTAGCTAAATGAAAAGGGAGCACTACATGTCACTTAGAAAGTGTTGCTATTAATCTCAATTGGAAACTATTCCAATGAAATTCTTTGTAACATGTTACCTATGTGTGCATCTCATATTTTACTAGGCAAACCTTAGCTTTTTTATTGCGAGGATATTCATGACAGTTTCAAGAACAAGTATGTATTTAAGAAAGATGGTAGGAAAATTACCCTAAACCCCATGAACCTAAGCCAAGTGAGTAGGCTATAAGCTAAGTTGGCTTAAGGAACTAAGATAGCTTTGGTTCTAGTCGAGCTAAGCTCCAAGAAGATATTAAAGTTGATACACCAACCTTTCTATTGGTCAAACGACTATTAAAGCTAAAGGAGTAAGTTGAACTACCCTTAGAGATTGAGGAGCTGTTAGATGAGTATGCAGACCTATTTTTGGAATAGCTGCGAAAAGGTTACCCCCTTTCCAAAGCATAGAGCATTACATAGACTTGATATTTGGTGCTGCTCGTTCAAAGAAGCCTGCCTATAGAACAAATCTTGAGCAAGTTGTAAAGCTTTAGAGACAATTGAACAAGCTATTAGAGAAGGAATATGTGAGAGAAAGTGTTATGCCCTATATTGTACCTACATTGCTTGTGCCAAAGAAGAATAGAACTTTGTATATGTGTATGGATAGCAAAGCTATCAACAAGATTACAATCAAGTATAGATACCCCATTCCAAGGCTAAACCATATGTTAGATGAACTGAGTGATGCAAGAGTGTTTAGCAAGATTAACCTGAAATCAGGATACCATTAGATTCGAATGAGGCAAGGGGATGAATGGAAAACTGTTTTTAAGACCTAATATGGCTTTTAAGAATGGATGGTCATGCCATTTGCGTTATCAAATGCCCCAAGCACTTCTATGAGATTGATGAAACATGTTTTGAGATATCTGATCAAAAAGTTTGTTATTGTCTATTTTGATGGCATCCTTGTTTATAGTATCAACTTAAAATGTCATACTAAACATCTTCGAGCTGTTTTTGATGTCCTACAAATAGAGAGATTGTTTAAAAACATGAAGAAGTGCTGTTTCTACTATGAAGAGGTGATCTTTCCAAGCTACATGGTTAGTGGAGGAGGATTAAGAGTTAATGAAGCGAAGGTCTAAGCCATTGTTGAGTGGTCAACCCTGACTTCATGTTTCGAAGTAAGGAGCTTCCATGGATTGGCATCATTCTATCAATGCTTTATCTAAGGATTCAATACTATAGTGGCACCCCTGACTAAACTAATGAAGAAGAATGAAGAGTTCAATTAAGGAGAGAAAGAAGACAGGAGTTTTGCTGAGGTAAAAGTAAGGTTGACCTCTGCCTTAGTCTTAGCTCTACTAGATTTTGATAAAGTGTTTGAGCTTAAATGCAATACGTTAGGTGTTGGTATCGAAGTTATGCTAATGTAAGAAGGCTAACCTATTGTCTATCATAAACTCTTGGCCTTAATCTGAGCTCTTTACATATAGCAACATTATCTTCTACCAAAGGATTTTATCATATACATGAATCATGAATCCTTGAGGTATCTGTAAAGCTAATCAAAGCTTTGTAAATGCCAAGCTTGATGGATTGAATTTCTAGAAGGGTTTAACTTCGTTATCAAATACAAGTGAGGCAAGAATAATATAGTTGCTAATACTTTATCAAGAAGACATGTTCTTCTTATCGAGTTACAAACCAAACTGCTAGGGTTTGCAAGCATTAAAGAGCATTATTAGCATGATTCTCATTCTAATCCTATATATGGGTGCTATTAAGAAGGAAGGATTGTAGATGAATACCATATAGAAGGTGGTTATCTATTTCAAGGTGGCAAATTATGCATATAGACCTATTCAATGAAGGAATTGCTAGTGAGATAAGCCCATTGTGGAGGACTCTTTAGGCACTTTAGAGAACGAAGGACATATGAGCTATTAAGTAATAGGTTCTTCTAGCCTAAAATGAAACATGATGTGAATTATGTGATTAAAGGATGTACCATCTCTAAGAAAGCAAAAAGCCAAGTAGAATAAGGGAAGGCAATGCCTCTACTTACTCTAACCAAACCATGGACTAACTTGAGTATGGATTTTTTCCTTAAGTTACCCTAAACCACTAGAGGCAAAGACTCTATAATGGATGTGGTGGATAAGTTCAACAAAATGATACATTTTGTGCTCTACACCAAAACTAACGATACTTCAGCTATTGCTTCTTTGTTTTTGTAGGAAATAGTTCACTTGCATAGAGTGCCAAGGGGTATGGTGTTAGATAAAGACCTAAAATTCTTGAACCATTTTTAGAGAACTCTTTGGCATCATATGGGAACTAAATTGCTGTTTAGCACCTCTTGCCATCCCTAAACCAATGGCCAAACAAAGGTTGTTAACTATACCTTAAGATCATTGCTCCGAGCTGTGGTAGGAAAGAACTTAGCTAACTAGGACGTTTGCCTACCTATAGTAGAATTTGCTTACAATAGGACAATATATGCCTCCACTAGATACACACCATTTGAGGTTATCTATGGTTTTAACCTCGAACTACACTTTGATTGCACCCTAATGCTGATCAATGACTAAGAAGATCTAGAAGCAAGAATCAAGCTCAATCTGTACAACAGATCTACTAATAAGTCACCCAGCACATTGACCAAGCTGCTAGAAAGCAAAAAGAGAGAGGCAAAGGATGGAAGACTAAGTAGTTTGTCCTAATGAGCAAGTGTGGCTACACTTAAGTAAGGAAAGGTTTCCAAATAAGAAGAAGAACAAGCTATCTACCAAAGCTACAAACTCTTCAAGATCCTTTGGAAGATTAAAGACAACACTTATCGATTAGAGCTACTAGAGGACTTTGGAGTGTTTAATGTGTTCAATGCTACCAACCTCAGTTCCTACTGATTCGAGGAAGGCTTAGGTAAGGACAAGTTAAATTTGATCCCAAATCCCAATTAACCCAATGAAGATGATAAGAATCAGACCATTGGACATTTGATCCGAGCCTAAGTCCAAAGACTAGAAAGCATGGTGAGGTAAGTTCTCTCTTTACACCATACAATCTAAGAGTTAAAGCTGCTACAGTCTGTCGACTTGATACCTTATCCAAGACAAACCCTCTTATGCCTATCAATAGTCTCCAATTGTCAACTTGAAGTGCATACCAATAATAGCTTAGCTTACTCAACCTTCTACCAAGCCGACCTGAATCTGAGCCATACCTAATGCGTCCAAGTTGAATTTACCTTAGAAGAGTTACTGATTTAGCTTGGTAATAACAAACTTTCAGCTCGAATCAACATCATTACTCAACAACAGCCAAGCTAGCCATATAGTTTGTCTATTTTGCCAAGCACACAACCATTGATCTTTTGCTACGTATCCAAGCACCCCAAATGGCTAAATCTTCCGTAAAGAGTGCCTACTTTCATTGATTTTTCATTTATACCCTTCAAACATTCCTTATATCATATTAATTTTGGACATTACCCTTTTTATCTTTTCCTTTTATGTAGTAGTTGCCCTAAAATTTCAAGTATAAATATCACTTATAAATGTAACTAGAACATCACATCTGATATTGAATATACTTCTCCTTTTTGTGAGCATTGCTCTATGTTTGCTTGTTACTTCACTCTTATCCTAAACCTTAAGCATAGCTAGGTGGCTAGTACTCTCATTAGACTAACTCGTGCATTATATCGAGTTAAGCCATTAGTCCTTGGTAGTTCCTTGTTGCATAACATCTTAGGACCTGATTGAGTTTGCTTGTTTCTTTCTCTATTCTCCTATATTTCCACCCATGTTTTCTAACTTTTCACAAGCTTAGACCTACCCCTTAAGATAGGCCTTATTAGTCCTAGGCTTGGTTCATATCACCATCTCCTAGTAGAGTTAAGGCATAAAGCATATTAGGCTATAAAGTTCCTGAATTTTAATAGGCAAGTTGTTGGAAGCCATAGGTACTCCAATTTAACAAGCTAGATGAGTTTAGAAATGAAGCTTTTGAGAAAGCTCAACCTAGAAGGAGAAAACCAAGATGTGGGCTAACAAGCAAATCCTCAATCGAGAGTTTAAGGAAGGATAAAGAGTGTTGTTTTATAGTTCCCGTTTGAGGTTATTTCTTAGTAAACTGAGGTCTAGGTGGTCAAGACCCTTTGTAGTCACCAAAGTCTTCCCCTATGGAGTTATGGAGAAAAAAAAGGATGATAAGGAACCTTTTCAAGTCAATGGTCACCAACTAAAGCACCTTTGGGAAGGGGAGACTTTTGACAAGAGTGAGAGAAGGTTAGATCTTCATGATCTAAGATGAGTATAAGAGCAAAAGTTTGGCTAAAGACTATAAACCAAGAACGGCATAGGAGGCAACCCATTATTAAGTCTCTCTTTGTTCTTGTTTATGTTGGCTTTCATTTGAGTCTTTCATGTTTATGTACATTCCAATTCTCCCCTTGTTCATTTTAGTTGTTCTTTCTTTTTCTTGTTTATTCATTCTTTGAGTTTTTTCGCTTCGTTTGCTCCTTACTAGATTAGACTACTGTGATTTCTCTTGTTTTCTCTTGTGTAGGTTACTTGATTAGAGTTTTGGAGCATATAAGAGATGACTATGATGCTGGCTTGGAGCTTTAAAGCATTGATAAAGTGGCTTTGGTTATACCTTGGAGCTTAAGAGCATGGTGCTAGATGGAAGCTTACATGGATATGGCCAACGCATTAGCCTATACCCTAGGGGAGTCCTGTTCTTTCCTTCCATCTTCTATGCATAACACTTATCTAAAACAATGAGGACATTGCTTGTCTTAAAACTTAGGAGTGGATTTTGTGCTGAGCTATAGTTAGGGATTGTGTTAGCTAATGTATGATGAACTAATTGGTGGATTTGTATTGATTTATAGTGTGTTAAGTTGATTATCCATATGTTTTTGTGTTCTGGTTACATTTATGGCTTGTCTTGGCTGCATATGGTGTGCTTAGATTTTGATCCTTGTGCATAATGGGTGATAATGACAATTGATCCAAGCTATTGTTGACATTTCCTTCATAGGCACCAAAATTTTTCAAAAAGCTTAGAACTCTAGTTGCATTTCTCATAAAAACAGCAAATTTTGACCTAATTTTTTTTCCAATTTTAGTGCATTTTTCAACTTGATCATGAGTTGGACACTCCTTACTTCTTTAGAGTTAAGTTATGAAATCATTTGCTTTTTTTAGTTATACCTTGTTTAGATCAAGATTTGATGACGTAAGATGAATGCAATGTCCTTGACTAGGGACTACATCTCTACATTTTTAAGCTAACTAGTATGTATGCATATTCTTTAAAGTTCTAAGAGGTCAATATGATCATGTAAAGCTTGAGCTTGCCTTGAATGTTTCTTCCAAATTACAAAAGAACTAAAGTTGGGGGTAAAATAAACCCTAACCAAATTATTAATTGAAAAACCAAAGCAAAGTAAAAAGAGAGTACAAGTGAAAATCTCCTTAAATGAATAATTCTTAGAAGGGTTCATGAGCCCCTAGTGTTTAACTTGTGAAAAAAGTGAGGAGTAAAGAGCTCCCTTATGTAAATGAATTGAAAAAGGAATGCATGCGTACTTAAAGTAAATAAAAAAATGAAAAAAAAATAGCAAAAATAGGAAAAGTTAGGAAGAGCTTAGAATTTTGTATCATTTATTTGTAGTATCGTGCTTGTGATATGAATTAGAAGTGTATACATGCATGATATAAATTAGAAGTCTATATAAGCAAGTCTAGTGTACAAAATGTGAGGATCTCTTCCTTACTTGATGGATGTTATATTTGATCTTTAGTAAGAGAATCTTGATTTAAACAATGTGATCAAACTCTATTGAGCAATTGATCAGTAGCTTAAGTCTATTATTAATGATTCGTGTGCATGTTGATTGATTGAGTAGTGAAGAGGCAAGAAGAAGTTGCTTGAACTTAATTTATAGTGGGGAAGATGTCATTAGTTCATTGAGCTTTAATAAGTTGGTGCCATTATGAAGTTGATGTCAATAATCACTTAAGTGTGCTTGCATTCCTCAATAAAGCATTGTGTTGAAGGTGAAAAGTGGCATTGCTCAAGGACAAGAAATATTTTAAGTTTAGGGTATTTGAAAAATGAGTAAAATTACATCTATGCATGTATTAGCACAAACATTATGGTTTATACCTTAAAAACCAATGAAATACATGTATTGGATCAATTGTGTAAAAGGTAGGAAAAAAGATCAAAACAAAGCCTAATTGACTTCCATGGATTAACATGACTGCATATGGATCTCATATTCTCCACTTATTGAGTCCTTAGACTTACATGTCACATCTTGGCTTAGCACAAAATGCACCATCATACAAGAATACTTGTTGAAAACTTAAATCATCCTGCTTGTTCATCAAAAGACAACATCGTTTACATGATAAAGGGGTTGTCAAAAGACAACATTGTTTACATGATAAAGGGGTTGCTATATCGGAGTTCAACTAGATATTCTGTTATAACTTATGTGTACAATATAATATTTACATTAAAACATAGATCGACTTTTTTTTTTCCTATGTCATCTTCACAATAATAGGATTCCTAACTTAGTATAAGTTCCATACAAAAGTTGCTAACTCTGACTCATGCTCTCGATATATATATATATATATATATATATCCCCCCTTAGTATTGGGCCCTTTACAATGTAGTTAACTTGAGGATAAAACATTGTATCCCCTTAACTACTAAAGCTAAGTGAGAGTGGATAACAAACAACATAATATAGGCAATATGATAGACAATATTGCATATCACAATTGAAACATTTCAATCCTAACCCATAGGTTCAACTTTTTGTATGCATCTACCCAACTGGGCATTTACTGTTAGCAACATAGCATACTATGCTCATGCATGTGGTATGCATCACTATTGATATCTTATGCTCTCCAATCTTCTTTCTGTTAGTCGACCTAGCTGAGCATCTGGATATAATGTCCAAGAACTTGTAGGCAATAAGGAGCTGCTTGGGAGTAGGACGTCCATCAAATTGAACTACACACTATAGTCTACCATTTTTAAAAGGGGCAACAATGAGCTTCTTGGGAGTATGACCCCCAACTTTACTTTACAAAATTAGACTACACACTATAATTCACCAAATCAAAGTGGCAACACTACCAAATTAGACCACATACTGTAGTCTACCAAATCAAAGTGGCAACACTGCCAAATTAGACCATATACTGTAGTATACCAAATTTAACTATCAAAATAGTCACAATGTTTAGGAAATGCAATCTATATGCTACCAAAACTGAGTTCATAAAGTCATGCTTTTTCTATGATTACTTGGAAGCCTCATTTTGAAAGTTCCGACCGTTAGGTCTTTTTTGTTCCATGCCATACCATGATATGCAATAGCAACTTAAGAATATCAATCAGCACAATCAATCTTTAAGTTTTATTTAACCTAGTCATTTGACTATAGTTTTCGAACTCTCCCTAGCGGAACAATAGTATCTTACTTAAGGTTCACTTAGGTGAACACCTAGAAGATTGAGTTAGCAATCACTCAACTTCCCTAGTTAGCACAATCATTCGTAAACACGATTCATCACCCCACGTAGCAACATAACAATTTAACCAAAAAACAGCTACTATCATTCAAAATCACCACAGCAGCATCCACTATAGTAGCATATCAATTCACCCAAGATATACTCATATTTAATCAACATAGCATCATACAACATGCAGTGTTACAAATAACAATATATCTACTCCAAGCACAAGTTAGATCCACTTACCTAGACACAGTAATAGCACAAAATCTTAAACTTCATGACATGATCCTTCCTTACTTATAACACCTATAAAAATATAATACAATCTTCAAATCAAGTATGAGTCGAACATAAACTGTTATAAGCTTTCATTTCTACATTTTTAAACATTGTTTGAACATATCTTACTCATTTGCTATTCGATTTCAGTAAACTTTATGACGTCATAATCATTATTTCAAATACTATTAAGATATCTTAAGAATTAAGTCTATCAATATTATCAAAAGTTCAAAAATACCCTATTCTCATTACAACTCGACTATACATTACCCTAACTCTATAATTGACCTAAATAAGCTTCAGTACTAAACTAAAAACCCTAAAAATAACCTTTTCCAAACCTATCCAACAACTCTTAATATACCCTAAAGTGTTCATTTTACATAAATTTAATAAGTGTCTTACTAGTACTAATTATCATATTACATATTAAGCCAATATATAAGCTTATATTAGGAAAATATGTAATAAATAGTAATGGAGCCCCACTAATTTCATGAAAAATCTTATAGACTCACAAAAGTATGTAGTTTAATTATTGATCTTCAATTACACTAAATTGGCTATTATCTATTTTTACAAAAATAAGAGTTTTAGCTTGATATTACGAAAAATTAAGGAAAATAAATAAATTTATGTGTGAGATTAAAATTAAATATTCCAAATATCATTATAAACATCTAGAAGTCTAAAAATGTAGGGCTCATTTATTAATTTTATCAAAAACTAATTATTTCAATAATTCAATAAAATTAGCAATTTTACTCAAAATAAGCAATTTTACTCAAAATAATTATAAAAAATAATAAACGTACTTAATTTCAAAAATTCTTGTTACCACAATTAAAGATATATATTAGGTGTATTACATACAAAAATTGAGCTTGAAACAAAATCATTTAATATTTATAAAAATTAGTTTAATTTTCACCCAAATAGGGAATTTTCTTAAAGAACCCATATTTCCAGTAATTATTTAATTAATATAAAATTACTAAATTATTCTGCACTTAAAATAATCCTAGTTAACAAAATTTCATAATTAATTGACAATATTTGATATTTTTAGTAAATTAAACAAATTACAAGCAAAAAATTGGTTCACTTGAACCAGCCACCTCCGGCCACCATTTAACCGCACGCCTTATCGAAATGCCTTCTCCAGCCATCCTCTATTGGAGGTCCAAGTCACTTTAGATCAAGTTGTGGTTTGGTATACAAACTGCCTTAGATCCATTCCGATCCTATTTCTTGTTCTATTTTTATTTTAATTTTTCCTAATTTTTCTAAATTGTTTTCTTTTATTTTGAGAGTTCTAAAATATTGAAATTGAGGGTTTGTGTCCTATTTATATTTTTTGAACTTTGCATAATTAAATAGAATTTGGACATGTGTATGACACACATCAATTTTCCATTTTCCTAAATGACATATGTCATCTCCTCATTAATCAAGCATTGACTCATCATTTCCAATTAATACTAAGTTTACACATCATTTGGTGACTCATCCATTTAATTTTTTTATTAATTTTCTATTATTTTACATTATTTTACCTAATTTTAACAATTCATTATTATTATATGTATATATTTAATACATATAATGAATATTACATGTATATTATGTATAATTCAACTTCTTTTATTATTTTTGAAAGTTAATTAACATATCCCCAATATCTCGCTATATCAAAAATCTCAAATTTTACAATTATCGGCTTTATCGATAAATTAACGTTTTTCTTAAATTAATATTTTTATATAGTTTATTTTGAGAAATTGACTTTACTTAAATTATTTTGTCTAACTTTTCTAGCCTTACTATAAAGCTTAAAATAAAACAGATAACTTAGTCTGATGCCCTAAATTTAGAGACTTCGATCCTAAAGTTATTGAACTAGCTCAAAATCCTAAAGTATTACATTACAAAGGAAGATTTACATGTTAACTTTGTCACTTAGCCATGTTAAGAATAAAAGAACTGTTATATATCTAATATGTATCTAATGTCTAATGTGATGGTGAGTAAGATGTCTAACAACTTGAAAAAGTGACTTAAATAGTAGTTGTCACTATTAGAGTATAGTAGAGGATGTGATGGGAATTGGGCTACCAAACCATTGACCTGCAGCCGAACCTAAGGACTAGAGGGACTAACAAGACGAACCCTCCAAGTCCAGTTGACTCATGCGGAGGCCGAATATCTCCTTGCCAACCCATTCTGCTTGCCAAGTCGAATGATTGCCTACTTCTCGCATGTTATGTGCCAAGAAGTGAAAGGCCAAGATAGTAACCCATCTTCATTCTCACACATGCTTGACTAATTACTTACTTGACTGCACCCTTGCCAAGATGCCGAGAGAAAGAGTCCAAACTAACTAAGCTACCCCTGCTTGGATAAGTAAGTTGTCCATACCTTTTTGTCTATATCTTCAATGGCATCACCAATACAGCATCACTACGTATACAGAATCATGTATAGAATCCATTACACCAATTATTGTTTTCCTTATATATTCATTTTTACCCTTTTGTATCTTGTACATTATTTTTTTAGGAAATATCCTTTTTTTCATTTCCCTTTTAGGTAAGTTACCCTAACTTATAGGTATAAATACCCTTATAAGTATAGCTGTAAAGATGATTAGAATCAGATTACCATTAATACACCTTGTATATTCTTTCTTCCTTAAACACTATTGTTTACTCTCAACCTCACTCTTATCCTAACCTTGGAGCAAGGCTAGGTGGCAAGTAACCTCACCAGACTAATTCGTACGTTATATCAAATTATGCCATGAGTCTTTAAAAGTTCTATTGGTGTGTTATATCCTCTGCAACTGTTCGTAGGTTTTTGCTTACCCTTCATTTGCATTTGTCCTTTTACACATACCCCATCACTTTCTTTCAAGCTTTCTATAAGCTCGGACCCATCCAATGACCAGCCTTGTTTGTTCTCGATCACAGTTTGCACTATCTTAGTATTAGAGTGGAGGTTTTATTTAAGTTTTAGTTGGTTTTTGAAGTTCTGCTTATACTCTATTTTACGTGTGTAAAATAGAGCAAGTTACTATATTCATCTTAATTGTTATGTTTGTTAGCTGTTGACTTTTTGGTTTGTGGAACTATTTATTTAAGCTTTGAATCAATGAAGAAAATGACAGATACAAGTGTAAATGTTGGTACCAAAGATGACAACAGTAGAGTTGTCTACTAAGGACAAACATCTTAAGGAACACTGAGAAGCACTAACGAAAGACTCGATAAGGTGGCTAACCTCTTAGTAGATTTGACCCATGTTGTTCATGCATTGGCTTATCGACCAACTAAAGTTGTGTAAAATACCCTACAAGCTGCCTAACTTATTAGAGGTCAAAACATAGGTCGACCAGTTTAAGGTGGAGGAGTAAGTGGAAGACGAAGGATAAACCTAAGAGAACTTAATAAAGAGGACGAGGAAGAATATTTTGAAGAAGAGCACGTATAAGCTCCTAGAGTATCTGACCAAGTGAAGCTTTAGATTCCGACCTTCAATAGATCTAAGAATACTGATGAATATTTAGAGTGGGACAAGAAAGTGGTGCATGTTTTGATTATTATCAATACAAAGATTGCGAGAAAGTGATAACTACTGCTATTAACTTCTTCAGATATGCCACCATGTGGTGGAAGAATTTTCGGGCCATGAGGAGATGAGAGGACTACTAAGAGATTAACACTTGGCTTGAGATAAAGAGAATACTCAAAAATAGATTCATGCCAGAAACTTATCTTTAAGATACTTTCACTCAGCTTCAGGAGTTGACATAAGGAGACCGAACTATTGACGAGTATGTTCAAGAATTTCAAATGTTTATGATCCGTAGTAAAGTGGAAGAAGCATTGGCTCAAATAGTCTCAAGATTCATCACTGGATTGAGAGGTGATATTTGAGACATTATAGAACTCCAACGCTTTACCATAATGGATGATGCCATTAGAGTAGCTTAGCAAGTAGAAAGGCAAAGAAGGAGCCAAGTACAGACAAGGATGCCAACTAGCCGACCAGGATAGGCAAGTCACCGAGCTCGATCAAGTACCAAGCTGAGCCAAAAGATGGATATCCGAGCCAATCAAAAAGGTCAACCTGATGGTAAAATGCCAACTTAAACTTAGGAGAAGGGATAAGGATTAAGTTGGAAGATAAGCTAGATCAAGTGCTTCAAGTGCTAAGAGTTCAAACATATGGCTACTTAATGCTCGAATCGAAGGGCAATGGTCATCAAGGGAGACTTCCCGAAGTTAGAAGTAAATAGTATGGATGAGGAATTCGAGGAGGATGAGGTCCCTACCAAAAAAGAAAATGCCGAGAAACAATTGATTAAAGAGGACGTGTTTGCTGAAGACTTGGATAAGTTACTCATCGTTGTCCTATGCACTATAAACATGGAAACCTCATGAAAGGAGGAGCAAAGAGAGAATTTGTTTCATACCACTTGTAAAGTAAATGATTAGGTGTATAACCTCATCATAGATAGTAGAAGCTGCACTAATGTGGCATTAGTTAATCTTATTTCAAAACTAAAGTTGCCAGTTGTTACACATCCTAGGCTATACAAGTTGCACTGGTTGAGCAAGAAAGGAGCATTACATATCACTTGGCAAATACTAATGGAGATCACTATAGAGAATTACTCAGACTAGATTCTATATGACGTACTGCCCATGTGTGCTTTCCACATGTTGCTAGGTAGACCATGGCTGTTTAATAGGAGAGTTATCCATGACGGCTACAAGAACACATATATGTTCGAGAAAGATGACCGGAAGATCACACTGAACTTGATGCCATTGAGAGAAGTTAATAAATTGCAAACAAAACTTGTTGGTGGATTAAGGAAGGCTCTGGTGATGAGTGGAGCCAAGCTCCGAGAGGCCATCAATGCTGATAAGCTGACCCTTATGTTGGTTAAGCGCCTATTAGAAATGAAGGAGGGAGGTAAACTACCCTAAGAAATCAAAGAGCTACTTGATGATTATGCTGACCTATTCCCAAAATAGTTACTTGAGGGGTTACCCTCAACTCGAAGCATAGAGCACTCATTGACTTAATACTTGGTGCCATACTACTAAATAAGATAGCATATCGGATGAATCCCGAGCAAGCTTTTGAGCTACAACGTGAGAGGATATGTCCAAGAAAGTCTCAGCCCTTATGTTGTGCTAGTGCTTCTAGTGTCGAAAAAGGATGAAACCTGGCAGATGTGTGTTGATAGCTGAGCCATGAGTAAGATCACGATCAAATATAGGTATTTGATCTCGAGGTTTGAAGAAATGTTGGATGAGTTGAGTAGAGCTAAGGTCTTTAGTAAGATTGACCTAAAGTTTGGCTACCATTAAATCCGCAAAGGCTAAGAGACAAATAGAAAACTACAATTAAAACTCGGCATAGACTCTATGAGTAGATGGTCATGCCATTTGGCCTATCGAATACCTTGATCACTTTTATACGATTGATGAACCACATGTTAAGACATCTTATTAGAAAGAGTATGTCGTGGTGTACTTTGATGACATATTTGTCTATAGTGCTAACATGTCAAGTCATTGCTAGCATCTCTAAGAAGTATTAGATATCGTCCGTGCCGAAAGACTATTTGGCAATCTCAAGAAATGTTGCTTTTGCTAGAAGGAAGTGGTATTCTTAGGCTACGTAGTTAGTAGAAGAGACTTACGAGTAGATGACAAAAAGATTTGAGTAATTGTAAAGTGACCAACTCCTATTACTTGTGCCAGTGTGAGAAGTTTCCATAGACTAGCATCATTCTATAGATGATTTATCAAGAATTTCAACACTCTCACTATACTTCTTACTGAGCTTACAAAGAACATCGACCTCCAATGGGGAGGAAGGGAAGAGAGGAGCTTTATTGGGGTAAAAGAAAGATTGACCTTTGCTCCAGTGTTGGTTCTACCTGACTTATAGAAAATATTTAAGCTGGAATGTAACGCATCAGGATTTGGAATAGGCATTGTCCTAATACAAGAAGGCTAACCAATTACCTTCCACAATGAGAAGCTTAGAGGGCTACAATTAAATTACTCTATGTATGACAAGGAGCTCTTAGTAGTGATCCAAGCACTGTAAGTGTGATAGCACTATTTATTACTAAGAGAATTTGTCACATATACTGACCATAAATCGCTAAGGTACCTCCAAAGTCAGATAAAGTTATCAAAGCGGTAAGTAAGATGGGTTGAATTCCTTAAAGGATTCAATTTTGTGATTAAATACAAGTAGAGAAAGACCAACGTAGTTGCAGATGCTCTTTTAAGGTGACATGCGCTTTTAACCAAACTACAGACCAAGCTGTTTGGGTTTACAAGTATCAAAGAGCAATATTTTAAGGATCCACACTTTGGACCCATAATCATGAGATGCATTGATGGAAGGATAGTAGATGACTATCATGTGGAGGATGGTTACTTGTTCTGAGGTGGAAAATTATGCGTACCAACTTATTCATTACAAAAACTATTGATTAGGGAAGCCTACAGTAAAGGACTCTCCAAACATTTTAGAGAAAGGACCTATGAACTATTGAATGACTGATTTTTCTAGTCGAGGATGAGGAAAGATATACATCAAGTTGTTGACAGTTGTGTTGTGTGCAAGAGGGCTAAGTGCCAAGCCAAGTAAAGGAAAGCAATGCCTTTAGCTATTCCGATGAAGCTATGGACTGAATTAAGCATAGTTATTATTCTCAAACTATTACAAACTATCCAAGGCAAAGATTCTGTAATGGTTGTCGTGAATCGCTTCAATAAAATGGCACACTTCGTGCCCTACTCAAAAACTAACGACGCTTCAACAATTACTTCTCTTTTCTTGTAGGATATGGTACGGTTACATAGCATGCCAAGAAGTGTAATCTCCGATAGAGATCCAAAGTTCTTGAGCCATTTCTAAAGGACCTTATGGCATTGGATGGGGACTAAACTACTATTTAGTACTTCCTGTCATTTCTAAACTAATGGCCAAATGGAGGTAGTTAATCACACTTTGGGATCATTACTTCGAGCTATAGTAGGAAAGAACTTAGTTGATTGGGACGTTTGCTTGCCAGTGGTTAAATTCACTTAGAACCGTACTGTGTATGATACCATTAAGTAAGCACACTTCGAAGTTGTCTATGGTTTTAATCTCGAGTTACCCCTTGACCATACCCCTATACCTATAGCCACACAAGAGGACCTTGACACAAGAGCACGAGCATGAACACAATCCCTCTAGCACATCTATGACAAAGTCAATCGGCACATCGACTAAGCTACTAGAAGAATGCGAGAGAAGACTAAGAGTAGGATAGCTAAACCATTCTAGCCAAGAGACTTAATATGGCTACACCTCAGCAAGGAATGGTTACCGAGCAAGAAGAGGAACAAATTATCTGCAAGAGCTAAAGGACCTTTTAAAATCCTCTAAAATATCAATGATAATGACTACAAATTGGACTTGCTTAAGGACTATGGGGTTTCTAATGCCTTCAACATTGCCGACCTTAGTTTGTATCACCTTGACAAAGAGCTGAACAAAGACCATTCAGATTTGATCCCAAATCCAAAACAACTTGAAGGGAATGACGGGAATCAAGCTACCAGACCACTAACCTGCAGCCAAGCCTAAGGACTAGAGAGACTGGCAAGATGAATCCTCCTATTCCAGCAGACTCAACCATTCTACTTGCTAAGCCAAATGACTGCCTATTTCTCACATGTTGTGTGCTAAGAAGTAGAAGGCCGAGATAGCAGCCTATCTTCATTCTCACACATGCTTAGCCAATCGCTTACTCAACTGCACCCTTACCGAGATATCGAGAGAAAGAGTCTAGACTAACTAAGCCACCGCTGCTCAAACAAGCAAGCTATCCATATCTTTTTGTCCACATCTTCCAATGGCACGACCAATATAGCATCTCCATGTATATAGAATCATGTGTAGAATTGATAACTCTAATTTTAAACATATTTCATATGGTGATTTTATATCATTTCTCGTACATTTTTGGTTTTCTTTAAAGAAATTGATACTTAATTGAGTAAAATGTAGATTTCAGGGTTTAAACGCGTTCTAGGCTCGAAAACGAAGAAAACGAATCAAGTTTTACTCAATTCCGAGTTCAAACGAAGAAGTTATGAAGTTTTGAAGTTTTGAAGTTGTGCAGAAATTTTGCCTTTGTGCAGAAAGTTACACGGCCTGGGGACACGGCCATGTTCCAGGCCGTGTCTGGTGACGAAAATAAAATCCGTGAAATACACATATATAAGGAGATCTTAGGGTTCAAAAGAAAGAGAGACATTACAGAAACGGAGACACAAGAGAAGAGAAGAGACTTGAGGAGAACATCAAGAAGCGATAACGACATCGATTTCAAGATTAGAGATTGTTCATCAAATCAAGAGGGGTTTTCATGCTTTATTTTATGTTTTTGATGGAACTCGTTTTTAGATTCGTTATGATAGCTTAGAATTCAAGTATTTAGGATTATGGAACCTAGGGTTTCATGTAACCCTTGGATTGAATTATAATTTCAAGAAAGTTTCTATCTTTTCTTGATTCAATTATGTCGTTAATTGTGGATTGATAATTCTAGAGTATCAATATATGATATTATGCATGTTAATTGAGAAATTGCATGTGTAATTAGATCTTAACATAATTGAAGAGAATTACATGTATACTTAGAGATAAGATACATGATTCTTTCGGAAAAGTTGATTGTTTGTGTGGGAATTCATTATACATTAATGCAATTCTAAGTTATATTACTAAGTGAAGAGATTCCGGTAAATAATTTAGAATTAGGGTTAATATGCTTGAGAAAGATATTAGCTTTAATTGTGAATCCCTCCGGTCAAGAATTATAGAAACTGAATTGAATATATTTTAAAAAAGGTTACATGTTAAACACTAGGGGAAATAATTCCTAAATACATTATTGCATATTTGAAGTCGTTCGTAGTTTATTACTTTCTAAATTGCTTAGTTAAGTCTCATAATTAGTTTAGTTGGTTAATTTCATTATTTTTAATTCATTCAACTCGACAATATTTTCTGGTTAGATAATAAAGCTAAAGTTAATATTAGTACTCAAAATCTCTGAGGGATCGACTCGGACTCATATCCGACTATATTAAAATTGATAGGTGCGCTTGCCTCGTATCAAGAATCCATTACACCAATGATCATTTTCCTTGTATATTCATTTTTATCCTTTTGTATCTTATACATTACTTCCTTAGGAAATGCCCTTTTTTTTTTCCCTTTTGGGCAAGGTACCCTAACTTATGAGTATAAATATCCCTATACATTTAGCTGTTAAGATTATCAGAATCAAATTACCATTAATACACTTTTTATTTTCTTTCTTACGTAAACACTGTTGTTTATTCTCGACATTACTCTTATACTAACCCTTGACTAAGGCTAGGTGACGAATAACCTTATCGGACTAATTTGTACATCATATCGAATTGTGTCGTGAGTCCTCGAAAGTTCCATTGGTGCATCATATTCTTTAGAGCTGTTCATGGGTTTTTGTTTACACTTCATTCACATTTGTCCTTTCATACGTACCCCATCACTTTCTTTCAAGCTTTCTGCAAGTTCAAACCCATCTAGCGACTGGCCTTGTTTGTTCTTGGTCACAGTTCGCACCAAGATGCCGTAATATTAACCTATGTATAGCCCCTACTAAGTAGAGTTAAAGAGTAGTCTAGTCTGTGATAGATGATCAATGCCTATCCAAGTGTCAACCTTATGCTCTTGAATTTACACTAAGATAGATAGGCTCATTTAGAGAAAGGAAGACTAAGGTAGTAGCGATTTATTATTGGTTATAGAAGCAACTTGTAGCCAATTAACTCAACTATAGTGCAAACAACGACTTCAGTCTCTTATGAAGGGTTATATTCGGACTATGGGAAGCATGAATAATAGATTTGGATATTAAGTAGACTTGAGACATTAAGTAAATGAGCAAGAATTAAGCACACCAACTAAGCAACACCCTTATTCAAGCTAAGTAGCTATTGAACTTCAAACTTAGTAGCTAACTCTTTTTTAGCTACACTTTGAATCAATCTTCCATTTAAGTTTTAGGAAAAGAGCGCATAGGTCCATTGAGGGTCACTAAAACATCTAAGGGCATGGACTTTCATAGCAACGAGCTCCTATGCAAGTTCTTGAAACAATACCTAATAGAAATCCAATCAACAAATCACAACAACTCATGTGACCTTCAAAATCAAGCTAAAATCAAGCTCAAGTGTTTGTTGTATTACAACTTGAACAAAATAAATTAGTTGCTCTTTTAATACCAACTGATGCTAAATTTAGCAAACTTGAGCAACCCCTTCAAGATAGCTCACTAGCAAGCCATGGTGCTCTATAGCATCCACTAAACAATAGTGACCTCAAGATATGGCCAATAATAGGCCGAAATAGAGGAAATTCTACAATAGAGAGCCAAGCTTCACTTGTTAACAGTAGCTAGGATGTTGAGCTTTACCATGGACAACAAATAATCACAATAACATTCATCAATAGCAATCTCATTTCAAGGAAGAATACATACACTTCATCATTATATTTAAATGAGCTAGTGAATTCTTATTGTCTTAATTTTTATTGTAAGCTGTTGCAACCAAAGGAGATATCAAATGAAGGAAAAGTCGAGCTTCCCTTGACAAGTACAGCAGTTGCAACTAAATTGCAATAAGGACTGAACAACTCAAGCACAAAGTACTTCATCCATGCTCAACTAACAACAAAGCATGGCTAATAACTATAAGGCCATGAACTCCATGAGACTCTTAATTAGTAATGTGCCAACATGAATAGTAGAGTAAAGTAACCATGAGCTGTAGATTTTCACTTAGGTGCAGCAGCCCACATTCCTTTTTCATGACTAAGTTAAGCAACTCTTTACTTGAACTAAACTATTGTAGCCTACACAAAGCTAAAACTGTTGCTAAGAACTAAGTACACTAAAGCATCTAAGAAGCAACTTGAGCACAAGCAAACAGCTCTCTTTGTCCATTTGCAGTAGTAATTAAATGTCAAATTCTCAATAGCCCACGCAACTCCATAGAGTAATCTAAGTAGCTCCATTTGCGTAACAACTTCAACTACAACGACAACTACAAGGTTGACCCATCAGAGCTTATGGTGATATGAAATAAAATTTTTCTTATAATGAAAGACTCGATTCTTGTTACAAATTACAAATGAATTTCTAAAAATTATGTTTATAGTTTATAGAAGGCATTTCATTTATTGGTATCAAAATAAGATATATGGTATAAAAATGGACAACCTATTGTCTCTTTTTTTTTTTTTTCTTGCTAAAAAATGATCTTAGAGATTGTGTAATGCTTACTCTCAAACTCTTTGCTTACATTGTGGTGATATTCTTTATTTCTCTCTTCATCTTTAGATTCTTATCTAATGATCTAAGATGTAATCTTGGAAGTGAAAAATAAAAAAGTGGTCTCTTTTTTTGTATTTTGTTTTTGACTTGTTTTGCTTCATTTTTTGATGTTCTTAGGATTGTTGTCAATTAACATTTTTGTCTATTACACATCTATAAATAAAAATAAAGAAGGGTTAAAAAATTTTGAAATTGGAAAGATAAATAAAATACCAAGCCACCAACGGAAAGAGAGGGATTCGAGCCCTTAGTATGAAAAACTCATACAACAAATTAGCAATTCAATGCTTTAGTCCACTCAACCGTCTCTCTTAATTGAAAAAGGATAATTATTATTTTACATTACATAAAGGATTGAAAAAATCTTTCTTTTCTTCTTTAATATATTATTTTCTTTATACATATACAAATAAATATATATAACTTTCCTAAGCAATCCCATTTCTATAAATCATGGCTTGGCTTGGCTTGGCCTGGTCAACACCCAACTAACTCTGTTCAAAACACAACAATAGAACTAAATTACTCCCTTCAACTTGAATTCCATATGAGCCACAAGTTGAAATTTCCTTTCGTAGATAGAACACATGGAGTTAAGTCCAAAAAGAGCTAAGCCTAAGCCTTATTCTTTATCTTTGTCTAGTTTTAATCTAGAAAAGCTGATGCAAGACAAAGCACATGTGAAGATTTCAACACTTAATTTATGAGTACTAATAAGGTAAGATTCCTGTTGTACATATGAGGCGGACCTTATATTCTTTTAGGGGCCCCTTGGTTATTTAAAAAATGAATAGCAAGCCCATGTGGACCAAAAAAAAAAAAAAAGGAGAGCTGGAGCTTACCATAGAAAATGGGGATAGCAACTAAAAATAAGGAGGGCAATAGCATTTTGTTGAAAGATAGAAAGGAAGTATATCCAGTAGCTTAGCTTTCATAGTAGAAAATGGAGATTACTAAGAGGAGTTTTATTTTCTTGTTTTATTTTGCATACTGTTTTCTTTAATTTTAAGGTATTGAAACCCTTATTCTAGCAAATTAAAGGATTATCCCAAGTTCCAATTGAATTGATAGTTTACCCATTAAGGTGTTTTCTCTTTCTCATTTATTTTATTGATTCTGTTTAGATTCCTTTGGATATCTTAATGAGATGTTGTGGTTTTTAGTGTATGAGTTTTGCATTGATGGATTTAATGAATTAACATGTTGAATGAATTGTTTCGATATCATTGTTGAGAAATTAGCAATTTATCTATTATGCCTAATGCCTATTACTTATTTGATTAGTGCTTAGCCATCACTCTTTAAGTAGGTAGAGTTAAAAATACTTAAGAAGGGATTCGATAGCTCATAAAAGGCATATCTTGAATTTTTTATGGAAAAGTACAAAAAAAGTGCCTAACATTTACCTATATATACGAATCAGTCCTCAATATTTCATTTAGTCAATTGTAGTCCTCAACGTTTTAATAAATTTATAGAAAAAGTTCATCCATTAGTTTTGTTGTTAAGTATGGATATGTGGCAGTACTTGATTCGTTTAAATAATTAATTTAATTAAATAAACAAATCATATATATATATATATATATCGTATAACTAAAATATTATAAAAATAATAAGAAATACAAAAAAAAATATAAAAAATAATACTATTAATATTTAAATACATATATGTATTAATATTTATTTTGACATAAATGAATATAAAACAAGAAAAAAAAAAGGAAAAAACAAATCCAACTGCCCTAAGGCCAAGGGGTTGCCAGCTACCACCTCAAAGGAAGGGGGAGTGTGGTCGCACGATGATTCACCTAAACTATATATTTA